>OV049925.1:44432626-44946757 GCA_920104205.1 Eupeodes latifasciatus | reverse complement strand
GGGACCTAGAGGGCAATTTTTGAACTCCAATATTTCTCGATCTAGACCACCTAGAGGGCTGAAATTTCAGGATTGTGATCTAGGAATCATCCCCTTTCCAATGCTGTGCCTATCTTTGAATAAGACCCATTTGAAAACGAGTTATGGGCAAAAATCCAAGTTCAAACTTAAAATGCGAATATCTCGCTTAATATGCGTCCTAGACGCCCCAAAGTCAGGACCTAGAGGGCAATTTTTGAACTCCATTATTTCTCGATCTAGACCACCTAGAGGGCTAAAATTTCAGGATTGTGATCTAGGAATCATTCCCTTTCCAATGCTGTGTCTATCTTTGAATAAGACCCATTTTACAACAAGTTATTTGCAAAAATCCAAGTTCGAACTTAAAATGCGAATATCTCGCTTAATATGCGTCCTAGACGCCCCAAAGTCAGGACCTAGAGGGCAATTTTTGAACTCCATTATTTCTCGATCTAGACCACCTAGAGGGCTGAAATTTCAGGATTGTTATCTAGGAATCATCACCTTTCCAATGCTGTGTCTATCTTTGAATAAGACCCATTTGAAAACAAGTTATGGGCAAAAATCCAAGTTCAAACTTAAAATGCGAATATCTCGCTTAACATGCGTCCTAGACGCCCCAAAGTCAGGACCTAGAGGGCAATTTTTGAACTCCATTATTTCTCGATCTAGACCACCTAGAGGGCTGAAATTTCAGGATTGTTATCTAGGAATCATCACCTTTCCAATGCTGTGTCTATCTTTGAATAAGACCCATTTGAAAACGAGTTATGGGCAAAAATCCAAGTTCAAACTTAAAATGCGAATATCTCGCTTAATATGCGTCCTAGACGCCCCAAAGTCGGGACCTAGAGGGCAATTTTTGAACTCCATTATTTCTCGATCTAGACCACCTAGAGGGCTAAAATTTCAGGATTGTGATCTAGGAATCATTCCCTTTCCAATGCTGTGTCTATCTTTGAATAAGACCCATTTTACAACAAGTTATGGGCAAAAATCCAAGTTCAAACTTAAAATGCAAATATCTCGCTTAATATGCGTCCTAGACGCCCCAAAGTCAGGACCTAGAGGGCAATTTTTGAACTCCATTATTTCTCGATCTAGACCACCTAGAGGGCTGAAATTTCAGGATTGTTATCTAGGAATCATCACCTTTCCAATGCTGTGTCTATCTTTGAATAAGACCCATTTGAAAACGAGTTATGGGCAAAAATCCAAGTTCAAACTTAAAATGCGAATATCTCGCTTAATATGCGTCCTAGACGCCCCAAAGTCGGGACCTAGAGGGCAATTTTTGAACTCCATTATTTCTCGATCTAGACCACCTAGAGGGCTGAAATTTCAGGATTGTGATCTAGGAATCATCCCCTTTCCAATGCTGTGTCTATCTTTTAATGAGACCTATTTGAAAACGAGTTATGGGCAAAAATCCAAGTTCAAACTTAAAATGCGAATATCTCGCTTATTATGCGTCCTAGACGCCCAAAAGTCGGGACCTAGAGGGCAATTTTTGAACTCCATTATTTCTCGATCTAGACCACCTAGAGGGCTGAAATTTCAGGATTGTGATCTAGGAATCATCCCCTTTCCAATGCTGTGTCTATCTTTGAATAAGACCCATTTGAAAACGAGTTATGGGCAAAAATCCAAGTTCAAACTTAAAATGCGAATATCTCGCTTAATATGCGTCCTAGACGCCCCAAAGTCGGGACCTAGAGGGCAATTTTTGAACTCCATTATTTCTCGATCTAGACCACCTAGAGGGCTGAAATTTCAGGATTGTGATCTAGGAATCATCCCCTTTCCAATGCTGTGTCTATCTTTGAATAAGACCCATTTGAAAACGAGTTATGGGCAAAAATCCAAGTTCAAACTTAAAATGCGAATATCTCGCTTAATATGCGTCCTAGACGCCCCAAAGTCGGGACCTAGAGGGCAATTTTTGAACTCCATTATTTCTCGATCTAGACCACCTAGAGGGCTGAAATATCAGGATTGTGATCTAGGAATCATCCCCTTTCCAATGCTGTGTCTATCTTTGAATAAGACCCATTTTAAAACAAGTTATGGGCAAAAATCCAAGTTCAAACTTAAAATGCGAATATCTCGCTTAATATGCGTCCTAGACGCCCCAAAGTCGGGACCTAGAGGGCAATTTTTGAACTCCATTATTTCTCGATCTAGACCACCTAGAGGGCTGAAATTTCAGGATTGTGATCTAGGAATCATCCCCTTTTCAATGCTGTGTCTATCTTTGAATAAGACCCATTTGAAAATGAGTTATGGGCAAAAATCCAAGTTCAAACTTAAAATGCGAATATCTCGCTTAATATGCGTCCTAGACGCCCCAAAGTCGGGACCTAGAGGGCAATTTTTGAACTCCATTATTTCTCGATCTAGACCACCTAGAGGGCTGAAATTTCAGGATTGTGATCTAGGAATCATCACCTTTCCAATGCTGTGTCTATCTTTGAATAAGACCCATTTGAAAATGAGTTATGGGCAAAAATCCAAGTTCAAACTTAAAATGCGAATATCTCGCTTAATATGCGTCCTAGACGCCCCAAAGTCGGGACCTAGAGGGCAATTTTTGAACTCCATTATTTCCCGATCTAGACCACCTAGAGGGCTGAAATTTCAGGATTCTGATCTAGGAATCATCCCCTTTCCAATGCTGTGTCTATCTTTGAATAAGACCTATTTGAAAACGAGTTATGGGCAAAAATCCAAGTGCAAACTTAAAATGCGAATATCTCGCTTAATATGCGTCCTAGACGCCCCAAAGTCGGGACCTAGAGGGCAATTTTTGAACTCCATTATTTCTCGATCTAGACCACCTAGAGGGCTGAAATTTCAGGATTGTGATCTAGGAATCATCCCCTTTCCAATGCTGTGTCTATCTTTTAATGAGACCCATTTGAAAACGAGTTATGGGCAAAAATCCAAGTTCAAACTTAAAATGCGAATATCTCGCTTATTATGCGTCCTAGACGCCCCAAAGTCGGGACCTAGAGGGCAATTTTTGAACTCCATTATTTCTCGATCTAGACCACCTAGAGGGCTGAAATTTCAGGATTGTGATCTAGGAATCATCCCCTTTCCAATGCTGTGTCTATCTTTGAATAAGACCCATTTGAAAACGAGTTATGGGCAAAAATCCAAGTTCAAACTTAAAATGCGAATATCTCGCTTAATATGCGTCCTAGACGCCCCAAAGTCGGGACCTAGAGGGCAATTTTTGAACTCCATTATTTCTCGATCTAGACCACCTAGAGGGCCGAAATTTCAGGATTGTGATCTAGGAATCATCCCCTTTCCAATGCTGTGTCTATCTTTGAATAAGACCCATTTTAAAACAAGTTATGGGCAAAAATCCAAGTTCAAACTTAAAATGCGAATATCTCGCTTAATATGCGTCCTAGACGCCCCAAAGTCGGGACCTAGAGGGCAATTTTTGAACTCCATTATTTCTCGATCTAGACCACCTAGAGGGCTGAAATTTCAGGATTGTGATCTAGGAATCATCCCCTTTCCAATGCTGTGTCTATCTTTCAATAAGACCCATTTGAAAACGAGTTATGGGCAAAAATCCAAGTTCAAACTTAAAATGCGAATATCTCGCTTAATATGCGTCCTAGACGCCCCAAAGTCGGGACCTAGAGGGCAATTTTTGAACTCCATTATTTCTCGATCTAGACCACCTAGAGGGCTGAAATTTCAAGATTGTGATCTAGGAATCATTCCCTTTCCAATGCTGTGTCTATCTTTGAATAAGACCTATTTGAAAACGAGTTATGGGCAAAAATCCAAGTTCAAACTTAAAATGCGAATATCTCGCTTAATATGCGTCCTAGACGCCCCAAAGTCGGGACCTAGAGGGCAATTTTTGAACTCCATTATTTCTCGATCTAGACCACCTAGAGGGCTGAAATTTCAGGATTGTGATCTAGGAATCATCCCCTTTCCAATGCTGTGTCTATCTTTGAATAAGACCCATTTTAAAACAAGTTATGGGCAAAAATCCAAGTTCAAACTTAAAATGCGAATATCTCGCTTAATATGCGTCCTAGACGCCCCAAAGTCAGGACCTAGAGGGCAATTTTTGAACTCCATTATTTCTCGATCTAGACCACCTAGAAGGCTGAAATTTCAGGATTGTGATCTAGGAATCATCACCTTTCCAATGCTGTGTCTATCTTTGAATAAAACCCATTTGAAAACGAGTTATGGGCAAAAATCCAAGTTCAAACTTAAAATGCGAATATCTCGCTTAATATGCGTCCTAGACGCCCCAAAGTCGGGACCTAGAGGGCAATTTTTGAACTCCATTATTTCTCGATCTAGACCACCTAGAGGGCTGAAATTTCAGGATTCTGATCTAGGAATCATCCCCTTTCCAATGCTGTGTCTATTTTTGAATAAGACCTATTTGAAAACGAGTTATGGGCAAAAATCCAAGTGCAAACTTAAAATGCGAATATCTCGCTTAATATGCGTCCTAGACGCCCCAAAGTCGGGACCTAGAGGGCAATTTTTGAACTCCATTATTTCTCGATCTAGACCACCTAGAGGGCTGAAATTTCAGGATTGTGATCTAGGAATCATCCCCTTTCCAATGCTGTGTCTATCTTTGAATAAGACCCATTTGAAAACGAGTTATGGGCAAAAATCCAAGTTCAAACTTAAAATGCGAATATCTCGCTTAATATGCGTCCTAGACGCCCCAAAGTCGGGACCTAGAGGGCAATTTTTGAACTCCATTATTTCTCGATCTAGACCACCTAGAGGGCTGAAATTTCAGGATTGTGATCTAGGAATCATCCCTTTCCAATGCTGTGTCTATCTTTGAATAAGACTTATTTGAAAACGAGTTATGGGCAAAAATCCAAGTTCAAACTTAAAATGCGAATATCTCGCTTAATATGCGTCCTAGACGCCCCAAAGTCGGGACCTAGAGGGCAATTTTTGAACTCCATTATTTCTCGATCTAGACCACCTAGAGGGCTGAAATTTCAGGATTGTGATCTAGGAATCATCCCCTTTCCAATGCTGTGTCTATCTTTGAATAAGACCCATTTTAAAACAAGTTATGGGCAAAAATCCAAGTTCAAACTTAAAATGCGAATATCTCGCTTAATATGCGTCCTAGACGCCCCAAAGTCAGGACCTAGAGGGCAATTTTTGAACTCCATTATTTCTCGATCTAGACCACCTAGAAGGCTGAAATTTCAGGATTGTGATCTAGGAATCATCACCTTTCCAATGCTGTGTCTATCTTTGAATAAAACCCATTTGAAAACGAGTTATGGGCAAAAATCCAAGTTCAAACTTAAAATGCGAATATCTCGCTTAATATGCGTCCTAGACGCCCCAAAGTCGGGACCTAGAGGGCAATTTTTGAACTCCATTATTTCTCGATCTAGACCACCTAGAGGGCTGAAATTTCAGGATTGTGATCTAGGAATCATCCCCTTTCCAATGCTGTGTCTATCTTTGAATAAGACCCATTTGAAAACGAGTTATGGGCAAAAATCCAAGTTCAAACTTAAAATGCGAATATCTCGCTTAATATGCGTCCTAGACGCCCCAAAGTCGGGACCTAGAGGGCAATTTTTGAACTCCATTATTTCTCGATCTAGACCACCTAGAGGGCTGAAATTTCAGGATTGTGATCTAGGAATTATCCCCTTTCCAATGCTGTGTCTATCTTTGAATAAGACCCATTTGAAAACGAGTTATGGGCAAAAATCCAAGTTCAAACTTAAAATGCGAATATCTCGCTTAATATGCGTTCTAGACGCCCCAAAGTCAGGACCTAGAGGGCAATTTTTGAACTCCATTATTTCTCGATCTAGACCACCTAGAAGGCTGAAATTTCAGGATTGTGATCTAGGAATCATCACCTTTCCAATGCTGTGTCTATCTTTGAATAAAACCCATTTGAAAACGAGTTATGGGCAAAAATCCAAGTTCAAACTTAAAATGCGAATATCTCGCTTAATATGCGTCCTAGACGCCCCAAAGTCGGGACCTAGAGGGCAATTTTTGAACTCCATTATTTCTCGATCTAGACCACCTAGAGGGCTGAAATTTCAGGATTCTGATCTAGGAATCATCCCCTTTCCAATGCTGTGTCTATCTTTGAATAAGACCTATTTGAAAACGAGTTATGGGCAAAAATCCAAGTGCAAACTTAAAATGCGAATATCTCGCTTAATATGCGTCCTAGACGCCCCAAAGTCGGGACCTAGAGGGCAATTTTGAACTCCATTATTTCTCGATCTAGACCACCTAGAGGGCTGAAATTTCAGGATTGTGATCTAGGAATCATCCCCTTTCCAATGCTGTGTCTATCTTTGAATAAGACCCATTTGAAAACGAGTTATGGGCAAAAATCCAAGTTCAAACTTAAAATGCGAATATCTCGCTTAATATGCGTCCTAGACGCCCCAAAGTCGGGACCTAGAGGGCAATTTTTGAACTCCATTATTTCTCGATCTAGACCACCTAGAGGGCTGAAATTTCAGGATTGTGATCTAGGAATCATCCCCTTTCCAATGCTGTGTCTATCTTTCAATAAGACCCATTTGAAAACGAGTTATGGGCAAAAATCCAAGTTCAAACTTAAAATGCGAATATCTCGCTTAATATGCGTCCTAGACGCCCCAAAGTCGGGACCTAGAGGGCAATTTTTGAACTCCATTATTTCTCGATCTAGACCACCTAGAGGGCCGAAATTTCAGGATTGTGATCTAGGAATCATCCCCTTTCCAATGCTGTGTCTATCTTTGAATAAGACCCATTTTAAAACAAGTTATGGGCAAAAATCCAAGTTCAAACTTAAAATGCGAATATCTCGCTTAATATGCGTCCTAGACGCCCCAAAGTCGGGACCTAGAGGGCAATTTTTGAACTCCATTATTTCTCGATCTAGACCACCTAGAGGGCTGAAATTTCAGGATTGTGATCTAGGAATCATCCCCTTTCCAATGCTGTGTCTATCTTTGAATAAGACCCATTTGAAAACGAGTTATGGGCAAAAATCCAAGTTCAAACTTAAAATGCGAATATCTCGCTTAATATCCGTCCTAGACGCCCCAAAGTCGGGACCTAGAGGGCAATTTTTGAACTCCATTATTTCTCGATCTAGACCACCTAGAGGGCTGAAATTTCAGGATTGTGATCTAGGAATCATTCCCTTTCCAATGCTGTGTCTATCTTTCAATAAGACCCATTTGAAAACGAGTTATGGGCAAAAATCCAAGTTCAAACTTAAAATGCGAATATCTCGCTTAATATGCGTCCTAGACGCCCCAAAGTCAGGACCTAGAGGGCAATTTTTGAACTCCATTATTTCTCGATCTAGACCACCTAGAAGGCTGAAATTTCAGGATTGTGATCTAGGAATCATCACCTTTCCAATGCTGTGTCTATCTTTGAATAAGACCCATTTGAAAATGAGTTATGGGCAAAAATCCAAGTTCAAACTTAAAATGCGAATATCTCGCTTAATATGCGTCCTAGACGCCCCAAAGTCGGGACCTAGAGGGCAATTTTTGAACTCCATTATTTCTCGACCTAGACCACCTAGAGGGCTGAAATTTCAGGATTGTGATCTAGGAATCATTCCCTTTCCAATGCTGTGTCTATCTTTGAATAAGACCCATTTGAAAACGAGTTATGGGCAAAAATCCAAGTTCAAACTTAAAATGCGAATATCTCGCTTAATATGCGTCCTAGACGCCCCAAAGTCGGGACCTAGAGGGCAATTTTTGAACTCCATTATTTCTCGATCTAGACCACCTAGAGGGCTGAAATTTCAGGATTGTGATCTAGGAATCATCCCCTTTCCAATGCTGTGTCTATCTTTGAATAAGACCTATTTGAAAACGAGTTATGGGCAAAAATCCAAGTTCAAACTTAAAATGCGAATATCTCGCTTAATATGCGTCCTAGACGCCCCAAAGTCGGGACCTAGAGGGCAATTTTTGAACTCCATTATTTCTCGATCTAGACCACCTAGAGGGCTGAAATTTCAGGATTGTGATCTAGGAATCATCCCCTTTCCAATGCTGTGGCTATCTTTGAATAAGACCCATTTGAAAACGAGTTATGGGCAAAAATCCAAGTTCAAACTTAAAATGCGAATATCTCGCTTAATATGCGTCCTAGACGCCCCAAAGTCAGGACCTAGAGGGCAATTTTTGAACTCCATTATTTCTCGATCTAGACCACCTAGAAGGCTGAAATTTCAGGATTGTGATCTAGGAATCATCACCTTTCCAATGCTGTGTCTATCTTTGAATAAAACCCATTTGAAAACGAGTTATGGGCAAAAATCCAAGTTCAAACTTAAAATGCGAATATCTCGCTTAATATGCGTCCTAGACGCCCCAAAGTCGGGACCTAGAGGGCAATTTTTGAACTCCATTATTTCTCGATCTAGACCACCTAGAGGGCTGAAATTTCAGGATTCTGATCTAGGAATCATCCCCTTTCCAATGCTGTGTCTATCTTTGAATAAGACCTATTTGAAAACGAGTTATGGGCAAAAATCCAAGTGCAAACTTAAAATGCGAATATCTCGCTTAATATGCGTCCTAGACGCCCCAAAGTCGGGACCTAGAGGGCAATTTTTGAACTCCATTATTTCTCGATCTAGACCACCTAGAGGGCTGAAATTTCAGGATTGTGATCTAGGAATCATCCCCTTTCCAATGCTGTGTCTATCTTTGAATAAGACCCATTTGAAAATGAGTTATGGGCAAAAATCCAAGTTCAAACTTAAAATGCGAATATCTCGCTTAATATGCGTCCTAGACGCCCCAAAGTCGGGACCTAGAGGGCAATTTTTGAACTCCATTATTTCTCGATCTAGACCACCTAGAGGGCTGAAATTTCAGGATTGTGATCTAGGAATCATCCCCTTTCCAATGCTGTGTCTATCTTTGAATAAGACCCATTTGAAAACGAGTTATGGGCAAAAATCCAAGTTCAAACTTAAAATGCGAATATCTCGCTTAATATGCGTCCTAGACGCCCCAAAGTCGGGACCTAGAGGGCAATTTTTGAACTCCATTATTTCTCGATCTAGACCACCTAGAGGGCCGAAATTTCAGGATTGTGATCTAGGAATCATCCCCTTTCCAATGCTGTGTCTATCTTTGAATAAGACCCATTTTAAAACAAGTTATGGGCAAAAATCCAAGTTCAAACTTAAAATGCGAATATCTCGCTTAATTTGCGTCCTAGACGCCCCAAAGTCGGGACCTAGAGGGCAATTTTTGAACTCCATTATTTCTCGATCTAGACCACCTAGAGGGCTGAAATTTCAGGATTGTGATCTAGGAATCATCCCCTTTCCAATGCTGTGTCTATCTTTGAATAAGACCCATTTGAAAACGAGTTATGGGCAAAAATCCAAGTTCAAACTTAAAATGCGAATATCTCGCTTAATATCCGTCCTAGACGCCCCAAAGTCGGGACCTAGAGGGCAATTTTTGAACTCCATTATTTCTCGATCTAGACTACCTAGAGGGCTGAAATTTCAGGATTGTGATCTAGGAATCATTCCCTTTCCAATGCTGTGTCTATCTTTCAATAAGACCCATTTGAAAACGAGTTATGGGCAAAAATCCAAGTTCAAACTTAAAATGCGAATATCTCGCTTAATATGCGTCCTAGACGCCCCAAAGTCAGGACCTAGAGGGCAATTTTTGAACTTTATTATTTCTCGATCTAGACCACCTAGAAGGCTGAAATTTCAGGATTGTGATCTAGGAATCATCACCTTTCCAATGCTGTGTCTATCTTTGAATAAGACCCATTTGAAAATGAGTTATGGGCAAAAATCCAAGTTCAAACTTAAAATGCGAATATCTCGCTTAATATGCGTCCTAGACGCCCCAAAGTCGGGACCTAGAGGGCAATTTTTGAACTCCATTATTTCTCGACCTAGACCACCTAGAGGGCTGAAATTTCAGGATTGTGATCTAGGAATCATTCCCTTTCCAATGCTGTGTCTATCTTTGAATAAGACCCATTTGAAAACGAGTTATGGGCAAAAATCCAAGTTCAAACTTAAAATGCGAATATCTCGCTTAATATGCGTCCTAGACGCCCCAAAGTCGGGACCTAGAGGGCAATTTTTGAACTCCATTATTTCTCGATCTAGACCACCTAGAGGGCTGAAATTTCAGGATTGTGATCTAGGAATCATCCCCTTTCCAATGCTGTGTCTATCTTTGAATAAGACCTATTTGAAAACGAGTTATGGGCAAAAATCCAAGTTCAAACTTAAAATGCGAATATCTCGCTTAATATGCGTCCTAGACGCCCCAAAGTCGGGACCTAGAGGGCAATTTTTGAACTCCATTATTTCTCGATCTAGACCACCTAGAGGGCTGAAATTTCAGGATTGTGATCTAGGAATCATCCCCTTTCCAATGCTGTGTCTATCTTTGAATAAGACCCATTTTAAAACAAGTTATGGGCAAAAATCCAAGTTCAAACTTAAAATGCGAATATCTCGCTTAATATGCGTCCTAGACGCCCCAAAGTCGGGACCTAGAGGGCAATTTTTGAACTCCATTATTTCTCGATCTAGACCACCTAGAGGGCTGAAATTTCAGGATTGTGATCTAGGAATCATCCCCTTTCCAATGCTGTGTCTATCTTTGAATAAGACCCATTTGAAAACGAGTTATGGGCAAAAATCCAAGTTCAAACTTAAAATGCGAATATCTCGCTTAATATGCGTCCTAGACGCCCCAAAGTCGGGACCTAGAGGGCAATTTTTGAACTCCATTATTTCTCGATCTAGACCACCTAGGGGGCTGAAATTTCAGGATTGTGATCTAGGAATCATTCCCTTTCCAATGCTGTGCGTATCTTTGAATAAGACCCATTTTACAACAAGTTATGGGCAAAAATCCAAGTTCAAACTTAAAATGCGAATATCTCGCTTAATATGCGTCCTAGACGCCCCAAAGTCGGGACCTAGAGGGCAATTTTTGAACTCCATTATTTCTCGATCTAGACCACCTAGAGGGCTGAAATTTCAGGATTGTGATCTAGGAATCATCCCATTTCCAATGCTGTGTCTATCTTTGAATAAGACCCATTTGAAAACGAGTTATGGGCAACAACCCAAGTTCAAACTTAAAATGCGAATATCTCGCTTAATATGCGTCCTAGACGCCCCAAAGTCGGGACCTAGAGGGCAATTTTTGAACTCCATTATTTCTCGATCTAGACCACCTAGAAGGCTGAAATTTCAGGATTATGATCTAGGAATCATCACTTTCCAATGCTGTGTCTATCTTTGAATAAGACCCATTTGAAAATGAGTTATGGGCAAAAATCCAAGTTCAAACTTAAAATGCGAATATCTCGCTTAATATGCGTCCTAGACGCCCCAAAGTCGGGACCTAGAGGGCAATTTTTGAACTCCATTATTTCTCGATCTAGACCACCTAGAGGGCTGAAATTTCAGGATTGTGATCTAGGAATCATTCCCTTTCCAATGCTGTGTCTATCTTTGAATAAGACCCATTTGAAAACGAGTTATGGGCAAAAATCCAAGTTCAAACTTAAAATGCGAATATCTCGCTTAATATGCGTCCTAGACGCCCCAAAGTCGGGACCTAGAGGGCAATTTTTGAACTCCATTATTTCTCGATCTAGACCACCTAGAGGGCTAAAATTTCAGGATTGTGATCTAGGAATCATTCCCTTTGCAATGCTGTGCCTGTCTTTGAATAAGACCCATTTTACAACAAGTTATGGGCAAAAATCCTAGTTCAAACTTAAAATGCGAATATCTCGCTTAATATGCGTCCTAGACGCCCCAAAGTCGGGACCTAGAGGGCAATTTTTGAACTCCATTATTTCTCGATCTAGACCACCTAGAGGGCTGAAATTTCAGGATTGTGATCTAGGAATCATCCCCTTTCCAATGCTGTGCCTATCTTTGAATAAGACCCATTTGAAAACGAGTTATGGGCAAAAATCCAAGTTCAAACTTAAAATGCGAATATCTCGCTTAATATGCGTCCTAGACGCCCCAAAGTCAGGACCTAGAGGGCAATTTTTGAACTCCATTATTTCTCGATCTAGACCACCTAGAAGGCTGAAATTTCAGGATTGTGATCTAGGAATCATCCCCTTTCCAATGCTGTGTCTATCTTTGAATAAGACCCATTTGAAAACGAGTTATGGGCAAAAATCCAAGTTCAAACTTAAAATGCGAATATCTCGCTTAATATGCGTCCTAGACGCCCCAAAGTCGGGACCTAGAGGGCAATTTTTGAACTTCCTTATTTCTCGATCTAGACCACCTAGAGGGCTGAAATTTCAGTATTGTGATCTAGGAATCATTCGCTTTCCAATGCTGTGCCTATCTTTGAATAAGACCCATTTTACAACAAGTTATGGGCAACTTTTGAACTCCATTATTTCTCGATCTAGTTATGGGCAAAAATCCAAGTTCAAACTTAAAATGCGAATATCTCGCTTAATATGCGTCCTTGACGCCCCAAAGTCGGGACCTAGAGGGCAATTTTTGAACTCCATTATTTCTTGATCTAGACCACTTAGAGGGCTGAAATTTCAGGATTGTGATCTAGGAATCATTCCCTTTCCAATGCTGTGCGTATCTTTGAATAAGAACCATTTTACAACAAGTTATGGGCAAAAATCCAAGTTCAAACTTAAAATGCGAATATCTCGCTTAATATGCGTCCTAGACGCCCCAAAGTCGGGACCTAGAGGACAATTTTTGAACTCCATTATTTCTCGATCTAGACCACCTAGAGGGCTGAAATTTCAGGATTGTGATCTAAGAATCATTCCCTTTCTAATGCAGGGCCTATCTTTGAATAAGACCAATTTTACAACAAATTATGGGCAAAAATCCAAGTTCAAACTTAAAATGCGAATATCTCGCTTAATATGCGTCCCAGAGTATTAAAAGTCGGGACCTAGAGGGCAATTTTTAAACTCCATTATTTCTCGATGTAGACCACCTAGAGGGCTGAAATTTCAGCATTGTGATCTATGAATCATTCCCTTTCCAATGCAGTGCCTATCTTTAAATAAGACCAATTTTGCAACAAGTTATGGGCAAATATCCAAGTTCAAACTTAAAATGCGAATATCTCGCTTAATATGCGTCCTAGAGTATCAAAAGTCGGGACCTAGAGGGCAATTTTTGAACTCCATTATTTCTTGATCTAGACTACCTAGAGGGCTGAAATTTCAGGATTGTGAACTAAGAATCATTCCCTTTCCAATGCAGTGCCTATCTTTGAATAAGACCAATTTTAAAACAAGTTATGGGCAAAAATCCAAGTTCAAACTTGAAATGCGAATATCTCGCTTAATATGCGTCCTAGATGTGCCAAAGTCGGGACCTTGAGGTGAAGTGAGTGTTGCTATACTTATATTTTTGTTAATTTAGCCATTCTTACTGTATTGTAAGTCAAAACAAGAGTTAAATTGTAGAGAGAGAGAGAGAGATTGATCGACATGAACTAAGAAGGTCAGTGTCCTTATAACAGATAAATTTACATTACAATCTCAAGAGCTCATTACTTTGACTTCAATGTGCTGTTCTTGAAAACATGAACGAACTGAACACAAGATTAAAAGCCAGTTCAGGTCATTGTAGAATTTATGGAAATATCGAACATTTCCATGACTTTAGATTAATTAATGCATAAAATTCAATTTACTTGATGAGAATATTTTACTTAGAATTTCTAACAAATTACTTAAAGCCCTCCTTCCATCAAAACAACAGTATATCCAAACAACACAACATCTTTATATTCAAGATTTTAGATGACTTTTTTATTTTATAAATTGGGATTTAAAATGGAATCGTTTGAGCGGAACAGTACTCAGAAAAAACACAAGTGGTGTATAATTTCAAGTGTAATAAAATCAAATAACAAGAGTTTTTAATTAAGTGTTTTGTTTTCAGCTCAAAAAAGCGTTTTGAACAGAGGTCGAGCATGCTTTGAATGAAGCTATTTCTGAGCGATTTGAAACACACCTCAACTGTCAATTTTTGACATTTGTCAAATAAGTTTTCATTTTCTTTTAAGGAAACAAAAGTACATTGATGAATAATTAAAATCAAACAAGAAGCTTTGAACGTTCAGAGGTAAGAAATAAACACACATTTTTGTTTTACACTTCACGCTAAGCATTTTGACAGCTTATTGCTCCCATATTGTTGAAACTACTTCTGTCAAATTGGCTGTTAATTAATTTATCTGTCAAATCTGGCAAATCAATATAGAATTTATAAAACAAAATAATAGAATTGAAAGAGAGTTGGAAAAATGTATTACTTATGAATGTATTATTATTTAATATGTTCTGTAAAGAGTTGCAATGACAATGACAATGACATCAAATGCTGTCAACTTTCTTTTGATTATTTTGTTTTAACAAGAAGAATTTAATATCTAAAGATTATTTCCAGAAAACGTCATTTTCCATCTATTTTCTATGTTGTCCTGTTCATAAATTTTTTTAAATTATTTTAACTTTAATTTTAATTTTCTTTAACCTAAATAAGTATACTACTAGCACAGTAAAGCAACACAAATATTTTAATTAAAATCTATCAAAAGTTAATAAACATTTTTACAATGTTGTTTCTTCTGCTGCGACAGTGACATTTTGTCACCTCGTTGTTACATTTTAGTGCCAATTAGGACGACTAAACGGGTCGTTGGTATGAAGTATAAATAGGAACTACTACTTGTTTTTCTTTTGTTTATGATTGACGGTCAACGTAAGTAAAAACAAGTCGTTACACCTTGTTGACAAATTAATGAATATAGCAATTTCAAAGGTGAAAGCTTCATTTTATATTCTTTATATCCTGACCTTACAATTTTTTAAATAAAAGACGATTAATTAAAGTACTTTTTTCATCTTCGAGTGTTTTCAAACCCGTCGAAATGAAAAAAAAATGTTTCAATTTGACAAATCGGACCCATTACAATAACTTCCTATGGGAAGTTAACAACAGATTTTACTTAAGACATATTTTTAGGAATTTTTTTCATAACGTGCTCAGACTTAGGAGTTATTACTCCCTTTGACAAGTGGAATAAGAATGTTTAAAAAATAGGGAAGGTCTTAAAGGTTTTAATATCAGTATGGGAGTGAAAAACAGACACGGGAAAGGCATTTCACATTCTTGATGTGCGTCTCGAATAAGAGTAGTAGTTGTATGTGACACTACGCAGTCGCAACGGAGCTCAAAAGTTGATATGTTCGACTATTACAGCAGTAGTGTTTTAATTGTTACAATGCAATAGACTACTTCGATAGAACATTACCCATGAAAATATCAATAAATCAACAAAAGACATGAAACATTTTGGAAGTGTTTAAGAGATGTAAAAATGTTGGTTATAGTTCTATCAATTATATCATTTACAAAGCTTTTTTTGCATTCTGTCCAAAAAACTTAAGCTTGTTATAAAGACATCTTCAAATATGTGAGTTATAAACATTTAGTAACACTTTCAATATAAGAAGTTACATATCGTGAACTAAAAGTAGTGTGTTCCACATTGTCATCAAGAGACAGTATCGAGTTTTTAAATGATTCAATTTAATACATTTAATATTTTGCCATTGAAAAATGGTAAGATTTGAATTGAATAAGATTAACGCTTTACTTCAATTTCCTCATCCGAAGGACTTACTTACTTACTTAAAATGGTGCTATAGTCTGGGGCGGACCTGGGCCTCAACCAACAAGCGTCTCCATTTAGCTCGGTGCCTAGCTAGCTGTCTCCAGTTTCGCACACCACGTGGGTTGATGTCTTCTCCCACCTACATGCGCCACCTAAGTCGCGGTCTTTCTCTTCAGTGTCCCTCGGGATTGGATTCAAAGACCTTCCGGGCTGGATCGTTGATGGCCATTCGCTCTACATGACTCAGTCATCTAAGTCATTTAACATTTATTCTTTTAACCAGTTCAGTGTCGCTGTACGTGTACACTGTACAGCCCATACAGTTCGTCGTAGTATCTTCTCCTCCACTCTCCACTCTATGCAGACGGGACCAAAAATCACCTGAAGAATTTTTCTTTCAAAGCATCTTAAGACGCTCTCATCTTTCTTTGACAGGGTCCAGGCCTCAGCGCTATAAATGAGAACCGGGATGATGAGTGTCTTATAGATGGTGATTTTAGATGCTCGAGAGAGGACTTTACTACTCAATTGCCTTCTAAGTCCGAAGAAGCAGGTTATTCTTTGGTTGATTTCAGCGCTGGTGTCGTTGTGTGAGTTTATATCGGTGCTAGGTAGACAAAGTCCTCGGCAACCTCAAAATTATAGTTGTCCATGGTGACGTTTTGTCCACGAACGCACGTTGCGTTGTCGTCGTTCAATGCACTTTTTTGATGACAGCATTTACTTGGTCTTGCCCTCATTGACCACTAAACCTATCTTCTCCGCTTCATTCGCAATGCTCAAAAACACACGCTTTGATCTTCCAACTTTGTTTATATCATCGCCATCGGCGTGTGCGAGTAATTGGATGGCTCTTTGGAAGATTATGCCTCTAGTCATGACGGTTGAGTTTTGCACAATTCTTTCCAGAACGATGTTTGAGAAGACGCATGACAGTGCAACGCCTTGTTTAAAACCTTTTTTGGCATGAAATGCATCGGTGAGATCTTTTTGCGACCTTGATAGAACAGCGTGCATTCTTCATCGTCATTCTGCACAAACGGATAAGTTTGACAGGGATGTCAAAACTAGAAATTTCTCTGTAGAGGTCTCCCTATAGATGCTTTCATACGCATTTTTAAAATCGATAAGGAGATGGTGGATATCGATTTGAAGTTAATGGGTTTTTTCCAAGATCTGCCGTAATGTGAATATTTGGTCAATGGTGGACTTTACTGGTCTGAAGCCACAGTGATAAAGACCTATCAGGTTGTTGACGAACGACTTCTGACGTTCACATAATACGCCAGAAAGAATCTTAAATGCAATGTTCAGGAGACTGATGCCTCTGTAGTTGGCGCAATTTAGAGGGTCTCCTTTCTTATATGTTATCATCCGAAGGCCAATAGTGTGACTATAGAAACAAAATATGTTGTCTTTAGGCAAAACAGTTCAACAGATAAGAAGTTGCAGTCAAAAGATCATTTATTAATATAAGGAAAGGAAAGTTGGAGACACAACGGACCCCTGTGGAACACCAGCATTTATTTTGTGAGTTTTGACTTGAAAACGACTTGTATTAAAATTTTAGGAAGATCATTTCTAATCAAACTCGCTAAAGATAATTCCACAGTTATTTTTTCAAAACATTAAAAACAGCAGAAACAATATTAAATTGGAAACACGTTTCGATTCAAATATCCCGACAGTTTTTATTAATTCCTACTTTTTGAGGTTCTTTAGATGTTAATTTGTCTGACTACGAAAAGTCATCAGATCTAAGTTTTTTTAAGGTGACAATAGGAAATTATCAGCTTTGGTCGCATTTTAGCCTGTTTTTAGAATCGCGTATATATAAGAAGGATGAAGACTAGGCGACGACTGGAAACTGAAAATAAACGTCCAAAAGTCGGAGACAATTCAATTCCGGATTCCGTTGGCATAGGCCACTAGCGATGCGTACAAGAATTGGTGCAAGATCGTCATCGTTGATCTTCACGATCAGTATTCATATATAGACAGACATAAATGCTTTAACCAGTGCCATAAAAGCTTTCAGTTTGAATAAGCGGCTGTTTAACAGCAGTCTTCTAAGCCTTTTAGTGAAGGTAATTTGTTACATGACCCTCATGGGGACGATGATTGTATATGGCTGTCCTGTGCGGCTGTTCAACGTTGCCCCTTTCCCAGTTGGAGAAGTTTTGGGAGTTCGAGCGGCAGTGTTTACGACGCCACCGTACTGGCTTACATCGTTCAGCCAAATCTTCTCATATTCATTATATATACAACGGGGCTCGAATAAACAAATTGACAATTTCGTGATAAAACTCGTTCGAAGTCACATTGTGAGAGCTGCATACCTATGTCTTCTACCAGCAATTTAATTTTCGAGGCGTTCTATTCGAACGACGAGTATTTTAAAAGTGCAAGCTTCAGTGGCATTGCTCTTTAGATAGATGCTGCCTGATACATAGTAGATCTCCAGTTCTGCCAATCTACTACGTCAGACAAAGAACCGTCTATAGGCCACTTCTTTTCAATCGGGACGTCATGGCACAAGAAGGAACAGAGCTTTTTCGGTTCAGTAAGGCTTTGTCCGAACGGGACCGAATCGATAGGGTGAAGCAGGATGAACCAGTTTTGGTAGCTTTAATCTGCACTTGATAATGGGTTGTCGTGATGGAGATTTTAACCTTGGCTGCCTAACGTACCTGTTTCTTAGTCGTATGGTGTATTTTTAAGTAGAACACTTACTTAGGTATACTTTTACTTCTTTGTTAGAATCTTGCACAACACAATTGGAATTTTTTCTTGATTTATACTAATTTCCACATTATTTATGTATTTTTGATCTTAAATAAAAATTTACCAACAAATTAAAGCAAATTAAATTTTCTAAAAAATAATTCTTGTAAAATTGTTTACTTATTTTTGTTAATAATTAACTGAAAAATGTTGTTTTATTTTGTATAATGATAATTGATGAGATCGGTAGAATTTTTTGACAAAAATTATAGAGCTCCAAATTTCCGAAATTTTTGGCTTGACATTTTTTTTCGCTCTATAGGGAACCCGGTTCATTTCCCGGACGAGCCCCCATAACAGAACTAGTACTCTTTTCGAGAAGGTACAAAATTCCTCAGATCAGCCCACCCAAGATTAAAGGAATACCATTAAGGTTTTTCAACCAAGCTAAATATTTAGGCCTCATTTTAGACAAAAAACTAAATTGGAAGGCAAATATTGATGAAAGAGTAAAAAAGGCTACTGTAGCGCTTTTTACTTGTAAAAAGGCCATAGGATCAAAATGGGGTTTCTCCCCAAAAATAACCCACTGGCTATACACTTCGGTAATTAGACCGATACTCATTTATGGAGTTGTGGTATGGTGGACCGCACTGGACAATATGGTAAATCTAAATAAGTTCATCAAAGTCCAGAGGTCAGCAGGTATGTATGTGCATCACAGGAGCACTTCGCTCAACACCAACTGCAGCCCTGGAAGTGCTTTTAAGCCTAACACCTCTTGACATCTTCTCCAAAATGGTGGCAGCCAACTCATGTGTGAGGCTTAGAGCCACCTCTCAATGGAACAATACTGGACATACTACCATCCTAGACAATTTCAGATCTATCCCAGATCGCTTAGACTATACCACCCCTAAAATGGTATTCGGCAAAAGCTTCCATGTGTTCATCCCTTCAAGATCCTCCTGGGAAGAAGAGGGACCCCTGGAAGACAATGCGGTACACTTCTATACAGACTGTTCAAAGACCGATTACGGAGTTGGAAGTGGTATCTATTCGGAACAACTTAATCTGAGTCTATCATACAGACTTCCCAATCAATGTAGTGTATTCCAGGCAGAAGTAATCGCGATTAAAGAGGAACTATCCTGGTTCAAAGAAAACGTTATATCTTGCAAAGATATACGAATTTTCTCGGACAGCCAAGCCGCTCTTAAACCTTTCGCGTCTGTGTCTACAAACTCTCAATTAGTCCACGATTGTCGATCATCTCTGAATGAGATGACAGAACAGTTTAATATTCACCTCATTTGGGTTCCGGGCCACAGAGACATTCCGGGAAATTGCAAAGCCGATGAGCTCGCCAAAAACGGAACACTTCTGCCAAATGTTAGACAAAAACATAACAAAGGAACACCACTTGCTACATGCAAACATCTTCTCAAACAATATGCTCTAGAAGCAACAAATGCTAGATGGTCACAGAGTACCACCTGCCTAGCAACCAAGCAAATATGGCCAAGCATAGACCTTAATCGGTCAAAAGGCTTGATATCCTTGAGCAGACAAAATATAAGCTCTACAATTGGAGTAATAACAGGACACTGCCTCATAGGAAGACATGCTCTGAGGCTAGGGGTCTATACAAATGATTTCTGTAGAAGCTGCATGGACGAGGAGGAAGAGGAAACAGTCCAACACCTTCTATGTACATGTCCAGCACTCTCCATTAGAAGGAATAACTTTCTCGGTAATCCCTTCTTCGACAATACCAGTGAACTGGCAACGATTGACACAAAGTGTCTCTCTAACTTTATTAAAAGCACAAAATGGTTTGTTTAATTTTCATTTCTCTCCCATGAGTAACCTCATTATTGGTATCACAATGGACCCTTGAGGTCTAAGTGAGTCAATGACATCTGGACAGCCACTCCAACCTAACCTAACCTAGGGAACAAAGTATACTAGATTCTCAAAATTTTGTATGTATAAGTTCTGAAAACGGCATTTCTTCCATATACACAGTAATACCCGAATAAGTGCCTTATTTGAAATCCCCCGCTTTGATCTACACTCATGCGGGTTTAAAAACCCTCATGGACACTTACCTTTATGTTATACATATGTATGTACAGTACATAGTATACAAATAAAATTTAACGCGTAAAATACAAGAAATCTCTGAGGGAAACGAGTTGTTTGTCGTTTTTTCAGCTGAATTGAAATTAAATTTGAATTCGTCAAAATTAAAGGTAGTTAAGTGAAAAAAACTTTTAAGATGAGTCTTATATGTATGTATAAAAATAAATAAATTAGGTGGCGCAACAGTTTGTAGAGAACCAGGGCCTAGTGACTCACTACTCTCAACCATTCCTGTGTGCGAGTAATTGCAGGGATGGAGGGGACCTACAGTTTAAATGCCGAATCCGAACGGCTAATTTAAGAAAGTACTTTTCATGACAAGACTTACTCTTGGAGAATTTGTCAATTCCTCGCAAGAGGCAGTACCCGTGAAAAAAACTTTAGGTGGCATAGGCATCAGGGATCGAACCCAAAAAGTGTAGTAATGCTTTAGTTGAACCCCTTACATTCTTATTTAAACTTTCTCTAAAAACAGGCAAATTTCCCAATATATGGAAGGAGTCATTTCTAACACCAATTTTCAAGAAAGGTAACAAGGCGGATATAAGCAACTACAGGCCCATTGCAAAGCTTTCTCGCATTCCTAAAGTGTTTGAACAAGTTGTATGTGAAAGTGTAGCATTTTTTAGTAAGAATCTCATTTGCGAACAGCAACATGGTTTTGTGAAAAAAAGATCAACCGTTACTAATCTCCTCACATTCTCAAACATATGTTCAAACGCTTTAGAACAAGGTTATGAAGTTGACTGTATATACACTGACTTTTCCAAAGCTTTTGACCAACTTAGCCACGGAATTATTTTATTTAAACTTAAAGCTCTTGGTTTTCCACCATTTTTCTTAGCTTGGATCAAATCATACCTTGAAAACAGATCCTATGAGGTAAAATTTAGAAATTGTCTTTCTGAACCTTTTGTTGCTCAATCTGGTGTTCCCCAGGGAAGCCATCTTGGCCCTTTTCTGTTTATCCTGTCTATTAACGATGTATCGTCATGTCTACGCTCAAGTGAAGTACTCATTTTTGCTGACGACATGAAGATTTTTAAAATAATAAAGTCCACCCATGATCGTATTCTTTTACAAGCCGACATTGATAGTTTCACATTTTGGTGTGGGAAAAATAGCCTTTCACTCAACCCTTTAAAATGCCAGACGATAACTTTTACTAAAAAACGAATCGGTAGTGTATTTGATTATTGTATATCACAGCAAAAACTCTTTCGCGTCTCCACATTTAAAGATTTAGGTGTTCATTTCTGTTCCAACTTAGAATTTACACATCACATTAATTTGATTGTTAATAAAGCAAGTTCTATGCTTGGTTTTATAAAACGCTGCTGGGCAAAGGAGTTCAATGATCCCTATGTTACTCTTTCTTTGTATAATTGTCATGTTCGTCCTCATCTTGAATATGCTTCGCAGGTATGGACTCCCTATTACGAAATTCATAGAAAACGTATCGAATCAATTCAACATAACTTCATTCGCTTTGCCCTTAAGGGTCTTCCTTGGGATGATCCTTATGATCTGCCTCCCTATGAACATCGTATTCTGCTTCTTCAAATGCAATCTCTTCATCAAAGGCGTGTTAATAATGGCTTAGTATTTTTTCATCAACTCATTAATGGTGAAATTGATGCACCTTATTTGCTATCTTGTGTACAATTGAATTACCGAGGCGGAACTCATCACCTGCGTACATTTGATATTATACATATTGACTTCCATAGAACTAACTATGGAAAGAATAAAGATTTAAGTCGTATGAGCATTTTATATAACTTAAACTGTTCATTGATAGATTTAAATTTGAATAAGGTGGGATTAAAATCATTGTTTACAACCAGTGCTCCACTATCGTAAACGTTCTCATTTTATTTTTTGTTCTGTAATAGTTAAATGTTAATTATGTTTTGTATTTTGTGCGTGTGTTAGGCTATAATTGTATTATTTTCTTACTAACAACTAACACATGCACTTATGATGAGCCTCTGATCGTAGTTTGACGCTTGCTATAAGCTTGCTACTTTCTGAAATTCTGAAGTGTAAAAAAAAAAAAGACCTCTCGCATGACTGTCCAACGCACTAACCATCATGCCACGGTATATGTATATCTTATCTAAAAATAAAAGTTTCTTATACGGGACAAGTACTTAAGTGAGGGTCACTTATGCGGGTTTTATTGTTAATACAACAAAATCAGACTTAAGGAATTTTTTTTAAATATCTCTATCGTTTTTGAATTAAAACTAATACAAAAATTGTAAAACTAACATTTGTCCAAACATTTTTTTTTAAGATTTATATTGATTTTTGAAAAACTTGGACCATTTTGTGTCTATTTTCACTAAAACTTTCATTAACGAACGTCATTTCATATATACGAGTATATCAAAGCATGTATGCCACTTACTATTTGACCTCAATATTTACTGAATTTCCTTTTAAACATTTGTTGACGACGCGACGTTACAAATAAATCCCGTATATTTCACTTTGTTATCATTTTGCATTCATTATTATTGATTTTCTTGCTCATTTATTGAGTTCTTCACTTCAATAATACGAAAAGTGTTCATGACAATGACAATGTAACATGAATACCCCGTATTTTCACAACAATACAACCTTATTTATATTTTTATTTTTCAAACTTGAATTTATTTTATCCTTGATGCAACTCCTTGGAGATTTTTCTTCCACTGACATTATGTAAGTTAAGTAAATAACAGAAAGAATAAAAATATATAGACACGACATAAGGTAGAAAGTCCTGGCAGAGGAAGAACATCGAGAATAAGAAGTTTAACACAACATTTCACCGAATACAAGTCAACACGTCAGACAAAGTTAGAATTGAAAATGGGAGTGGAATTGGAATTGGGATAAGAAATCAGAGACGATAAGAAGAACAATAATGTAATCAAACCATCAGCAAAAACTAGGAACAAGCAGTTCTTCTTTATATATCGTTCGGATTTGGAATAAAATGATGCGAATACGAATGTAAAATCAATAAGAAGTGAGAAGATAAGAAGAAGGTTTTCTTCCAAATCCGAAAATCCATGTGCATATGTGTTGGTGAAATGCATAAGGGCCAAAAGAAGACAACGAGCGATGACTACGACGACGACTACGATGACGATCATCTAGGACGAAGGAGATAATTTTGAAAATGCTGCTGCAGAATAAAACAAAATGTCAATCCCTTCTGGCTTAGCTAGGAATAGAGATGCAATATACTATACACCACTTCGTCTTTGACACATCCATTCTTCACATCCGGAAATCCCAACCACGCAGTCAATATTGCAACAAAAACCAAGTATATCGAGATGAGTTGTTTTTATATGGGATCTGCCTCGTAAACAAGGATCTGTGTTGCTATACCCTAGCTCCTAGCTCCAACACAGGAGCAACAGCAGTGGTGTTTTGTTTTGTCCCAGAAAAAACCCATGACGCAATCAATTTATGCTTGAGATTGGGTGAAAGGACGAAGAGAAATCATGCCACCAACCATTAAGTCTGTGTGACAGTATCATAGGGTATGTTTTTTTTTTAAGCATCGATTTGCAGACGGAGACAGAAGTTTGTGGTAGCTGGTTTTTGGAGGGGGGATGGAAAGTGTCGGATTGAATCGATTTGGCCCACCTCCGCCACCGCGCTTGCACCTCCCTCCTCTACTCAGCTCGAGGCCAAATGAGTGATGGTATACTTGATAAGTGCGTGTGAAATTTACGAAGTTCCTCTAGGGTGAAAACTGAAAATTCTTTATTGCGAAGCGAACAACTGGATCGGCATGGCATCGAACAGATTGGAAGGATGAAGAAATGAAGGAGGAGAAAAAGGATAACAAACGAACGGTATTTGATGTCCTTTGACATCGAGTATATCGATTTCTTTATATACTCGCTTCCTTACTGTACTGACACACAACACTCTCATTTAAGCTTTTGGGAATTCCTGTACTCGTTCGTAGGTAAGGTTATGCTCCCATGAGCATAAGCATAATGACCTCGTAAATAGAAATAGAAACACAATAAGAGTTTCAATAATATCGTGCCTATAATTCTATTTTGAATTATAGATATACTATGCATATCTAAAGCTTGTGTTTTATATTTTTTAATGGTGGGAATTGAGTAAAATAATTTATCGTTACTTTAAGTGCTTAGGGACGGATGGTAAAAAAGACATTGCCAAAGGGCCGATGGGCTTAGTATAGAAGAAAAGGTCAATAACTTGTGTGCTGCTATTTTGGAGAAAACGGAAGGACTTTTACCGGAGGTGATGCGATTCATAGGGGAATTATCGAAACAGGATTATCGATTAATTACTGAAAAAGTATTTGAATAGTGTAAGAGCACCTAAATATACACATTTAATGTACAAAAATATTTAACAAAATATGATTTGCTGTTCATATTCGAAATAATAAACTGTCAAAATTCATTAATGAATAGTAAACTTAAAAATGCATACGAATTAGGAAAAACGGAATGGGAGTAAGGAGGTGCAATGACAGATAAATATATTCCACATTCGCGTAGTACGGGTAAAGAACGAATATCTACACTTCAGAGTACGACCGAAGTTGGGCTCAAGAGTAAATTGGTTAAATTGTTTAGGGAGAGGAATACAAATGACTTATTTACGAAATCATTGTTCGTTAAAATAAATGTGAAAAGTGGTAATAAAGAAAATGTTGTAATTAAGACAATGAAATTAGTTTAAGATTTACAAAGATTTATGCAAATTTATTAGAATCTTAATTATTAAAAAAGTAAGGTAGGTTACGAAATTTAAAAGTGAATGAGTGAATGAAAATTGACAATCAACCTATTTTTACTAGCGCACTAGATTGGAAACTTTAAAGATGCTATTGCATCAGAAAACTTTATGACGATGTTCGAGTGACGAAATTATTTTAAAAGCTCTTCGCTGAATACTGTTCAGACGCTTAAATAAGTTTCTGGAGCAGACATATGTATATGAAAATATGTGAAAAATCATAAGATGAGACCGACGTTTACGATTATAATGAGCTCAAAACGAGAAGAAAATAGCAATTTAAATAAAGTATGTTTTATTGCACTTAAAGTGCAACATTTGTGACCGTATATTGGAAATTTGAAAGTGGTCAATCGTTTTAGACTTATCGACTTAGCTAGCTTTTTCAGATATACCCACAGAAAATAGTCAAGAGGCCTTAAATCACACGATCTAGGAGGCCAGTGTACGGGTCCGTAGCGTTAAGTTATGCGGTTACCAAACGTTTCCTTCAATAAATCATTTGTGGTACTAGCTGTGTGAAATGTTGCGCCGTTTTGTCGAAACTACAGCTCCTACGTATCATAGCTGTCAGTAATAATTACTCTATACCGGCCACAATTGACTGTAAATTTCTTGGAAGCATCGTTTTAAAAGAAGTAGGTACTGAACAATTATTCCACCAATTTATTTATTTATAAAGAACAAACCGTCAGTGTTTGTGCATCTAACGGTGTCTCAACATACACTTGAGAAAATATGTATCCATTCAACCAAAAGTGAGATTCATCATATATTGACCATAAAATAAAGTAAGTGTGCGGTACGTATTCGAACTGAAAGGTGATTTTTAAATTTGCAAAAATTTGAAGGTGTCAGTCTTTTCATGTGGAAATGCCAAACGAAACTTAAAATGCATCACTTGATGCTATTGAAATGCAAGCCAGTTAGAATAGTGTTGCAAAATTAAACTTCTACACTTCTAAAAAACATCAGAGGAGATAATAGAAAGAACCTGAATAAAACAACAACAATTACTTGTTTGTACTTAGAAAAATGCTAATCGGTTCAGTATAGTTCGATAGAACGAAAAAACTTGTAATTGGCTTACAACTTTCATGTGGGTGCGCTGGCGTAGTGCGTAGTGCACTAGCTTCAAGTGGGCTGCGGACAACAAAATAGTTCCGGATAAACAGTTCGGGTTCAAGGCGGGTCATGACACAATTCATGCTGCGTCTAAACTCGTTTCTGATATCCAATGGAATAAAACAAAACAACAATGCACAAGTGCTATTCTAGTTGATTTGGAAAAGGCCTTTGACACCGTATGGTTAGAGGGTCTTTACCTAAAACTGAACAGACTTGGCATAAGCAAGCCATTGTTGTATATACTTTATGATATGCTTAACGGTAGAAAGTTTGTTGTCAAAAGTGGCAATGTAACTTCTACCACAACATTCTTAATTAAAAATGGTCTTCAACAGGGAGCGGTGAATTCGCCGATTCTCTTCAGCATTTACACCAGCGATCTGATAGGTAGTCTTACAAAGGCAATTGCATACGCCGACGATCTTATTGCGTACAGAACGGCCCGAAATGTTGAGGTTATCAGAATTCTCTTGCAGCGTGATTTTGACAAGATTCAGCGATATTGCGACGACTGGAAACTGAAAATAAATGTCCAGAAGTCGGAGACAATTCTGTTCCGGACTGCGTTGGCTAGGGCCACGAGGGATACATGCAAGAATTGGCGCAAGATGGTCATCGTTGATCTTCACGGGCAGCCATTAGCGAGCAAAAGTGTAGTGAAGTATTTAGATCAGTATTTATATTTCGATAGACATATAAATGCTGCTCTGACCAGGGCCAGAGGAGCCTTCGCTCTGACGAAACGGCTGTTTTTTAGCAGTCGGCTTGACTCCAGAGTGAAGGTAATTTGCTACATGGCCCTAATACGGCCGATGATCGTTTATGGTTGTCCTGTGTGGTTCAACGTTGCCCCTTCCCAGATGGAGAAGTTTCGGGTGTTCGAGCGGCAGTGTTTACGACGCTGTACTGGCTTATATCGAACAGCCGAATCTTCTTACGTGCATTACTATTCCAACGAGGTCCTATACAACGGGGCTCGAATCAACAGAATTGACAATTTCGTGATAAAACTCGTTCGAGGTCACATTGCAAGAGCTATGTCTTCGACCAACACTTTAATTTTCGGGGCGTTCTATCCGAACAACGAGTATTTTGAGAGTGCACGCTTGAGCGGCTTCATTCCACCAGAGGCATTCCTCTTTTTAGATAGATGCGGTCTGATACAGGATAGATTGGCAGTTCCGCTAATCTACCACGTCAGACGACGAACCGTGGATAGGCGACTCCTGTACAACCGGGACGTCATGGCACAAGGCGGAGCAGAGCTCCTTCGGTTCAGTAGGGCTGTGTCCGAACGGGACCGAACTGATAGGGTGAAGCAGGAGAACCAGTTTTGGTGGGTTCAATCGGCACTTGATAGTGGGTAGTCGGGATGGGGTTTAAAGCCTTGGCCGGCTTACATACTTGTTTTATAGTTTTAGGGTTTAGTTCTAAGTAGAATAGGTATGGTGGCACAAAAAAAATAAAAAAAAAAAAAAAAAAAAAACACAAAAACACAAAAAAAAATAATAAAAAAAAAATAAAAAAAAACATGGAATAAGAAAAAAAAAAAAAAAAAAAAAGACCAAAATATGAAAAACAAAAAATGTTAGTTAGATTTGCTGCTGTGGTTGTTCTAGTTTTAAGTAGTTTATATGTAGAATAGGTAGTTTTAGTTAGCTTTAAGTTTTATATTAAGGACCTTATTTTAAGTAGTTTTAAGTAAAAATAAAAAAGGATATTGATATTAGTTTTTTCAAATTTTCTAATAAATACAAAATAAATAAAATTTAATTGAAGTAAAATAGATCTTAGGGCCGAAAGGCATTAGTATTAAGTATTATAGTTTAACTTAGAGTGTCCGTATGGGACCAGTAAGTTAGTAATAAGTTATGGATAACTAGGCTAGTTTTATGAATTTTTGTCTAGCTTTAAGATAGTCTTAAGAATGAATTAATAAAAATGAATTGGTAAAAAAAAGTGCACTAGCTCCTCACACGCTAGGTCGCTTGTTCAAGCCCAGCTCGGGCAAAAGTTCTTCAAAAAATTAAATTGAACATAAAAGCGATTAAGCACCACTAAAGGAGTCTGATGATCGGGTTGGTCCCCGTGAAATAGCTATAACTCCAGCCTATGAACTTGGTGGTAGCACACACAAGTTGTTGTTGTTTCATTCTAAATTTTCAATTCATCATTTTATTATATTTAATTTAGTTTTTTTAATTTTTAAATAAGGTTAGAAAATACAATAAGTATACGCGACGTTGTACTACTATGGCTTGAATTGGTAACTGAATTGATTTTCTTCAAACTTGTGATTCAAGGCTTAAAAGTAAACTCAACATTTTCATCATAGTAAAGTATACGAACTAGCAACAATTGTTACCGAAATTCAGAGTCGGTGAATGCAACCTCAAAGGTATTAACTCCAATTTTCGGTTGCAATTCTCGCTCTAATTGTCAATATGACATTTTGGTTGTCATATTGAATACCAAAATTGACTATCGAAAATTGTTATATTGATTATTATTTGGTAGTCAAATTAGATTCCGTTTTTCAAGAAAAATTGTCATATTGACTACCGCAGTTTTCTTATTGACTACCGCCGTTTTCATATTGCCTACCACAGTTGTGATATGGCTACCACAATTTTTATAATGACTACCGCAGTTGTCAATGTAAGGTGATTAAAGAAATATTTTACTTTTTTGCATTTTGAAACACATTTTTCCCCCTTTAGAGCAAAATTTTCAAAAGTTTTTTGTATGCATGTACGAGCACAAATTAAATTAAATAGTTTTTCATAGTTGAATCTAATTTTTCCCGAAACTATAAAGTTATGTTAAATTAGCTTGGAGTTGTGAATTATACATACCACATACCTTCTCTATTCCATTCTGCATTAGTAAGTTGAATTCGGTAAAAAAGATATAACTCAAGGTATTGAACTTGCATATTTGTTTTGAATTTAAATAATAAATAAAATTTGCAAAAATTCATCATCAGTCATTACATTGTTTTTGTGTGCCGGCTCGGCGGCCGGCGGCGGCGGCGCGGCCCTGCATTTCACGGGCAGTCCTTGGGTTTATTTACATTTTTCCATATTTTTGGTATAGGTATTCTCCGAATCAAAAACAAAAAAGAACGTAATAAAAATCACTGTCAGCAAAGTCCCAATCCATTCTGACATTACTAAACATTACATTCAGCATAAGAACGCATCACTATCCACAACTGATGCATCAGGCATCAGCATCAAAATTAAAATAGCTCTTGGTATCGTTTGTATTCTCAAATAAATTATTCATGTTTTTAACGTTTTGCTGACATTCGAAAAAATGTATCCTGAAAGTTTTTATTCAGTCGAGGTTGAGGATGAGGTCGATGGCGTCGGTGGTGGTGGTGGAGTGGCATTGCCACAGTCGAGTCCGTACAAAAGCTGAATTTTCAAAAAACGCATAACCTTGTTTATTTCTTTTTTCCTGAAACAAGCAAATTTTGCAGTCCAATTTAGAGTGTATCCGTTGAGGCATTGTCTCTTTATTATGCTCCAACCAATTTTTGTTTTTCGTTGAAGGCTTTTTACCAAATTAATATATGTATGTAGGTTCAAATAGGGGTTGTTATACGTACATATGTATATAGAAATTCATAATAGAGGTATACACACATGAATTCAGGGCGGTTGTTTTGTTGTGTGAGAATTGACTGGATGACATTTATGAGTTAAATTAAAATATGACCTAAGTTCAAAGTTCATTGAGCAAAGTATACGAGTATGTGGTAAGTTGAATTGATGATATTTTAATTTGTATCACAATATTTACTAAAATGTCATCACTTGTTTTATTGTGGCAAGTTTGAGGTAGAATCAAAAAATGAAAACAAAAGCTTATTGAAAATATTGTCATTTCACTGACATGAGACTCAGACTCATTATTGATTAATTTTAATGTGAAGGATTGCGTTTTTATTTGATATTTTAATTGAAGAAGGTCATCAAATTTTTGGTTCAAAAAACCTGTTTGTTGGTATGTTAGAGCGGTAATTTCGAAATCATTAGTGTTGCGTAATGGTAAGTGCGTTGGACTGTCATGCCAGAATCTCCATCCTTCCCTTCATATTTCAAGACCTCCCTCGAAATATCCAGACATACTTTTATATTTCAAGACCTCCCTTAAAATCTGAAGACCGACCTTGACATTTTCAGACCTCCCTTGATATTTCAAAACCTCACACGATATTTCAATACCTCCCTTGAAATCTCCAGACTTCCCTTGTAATCTCCAGACCTTCCTTGTAATCTTCAGACCTCCCTTGAAATATCCAGACCTTGTTTGATATTTCAATGCCTCCCTTGATATTTTCAGACCTCTCTTTGTAATTCAAGACATCTCTTGTAATCTCCAGACTCCCCTTGATATTTTCAGACCTCCCTTGATATTTGCAGACTTCCCTTGAAATCTGCAGACCTCCTAGAGCCTGAATCAATTGTTTTATAAGAGATGTTCATACGTTCGTTCTCTTACGTTCGGGATACCTTTTCTTCGACCATATCCTGAGAAGTTGCAGAAATATCAAATTCCATTTTTCAATGCGAAGTTAAATATGACAGTCAGTGAGATTATGTACATTTATGCAGATATGTATGTTTTTGAAATTAATTTGACCATTTTGATCTTAGCAGTTGAAATGAATATTTAAATTTATTGTGAGCACATGGTTCTTTTCCCATCTTTCTTAATTTTGTTTAGTGTTATAATTTCTGCCAATTTAAATTAAGAGCTGTAGAATTGTTTGCTAATTAAACCTTTTAGGCTATAAAAAGAATTCCTTGTCATATTACCGACCGCCTTTTATAAGATCACGCCAGCTGAAACCATAAGAATTTTCTCAATCATTCTTTTCTTTATACCCCTACGAGCAACTACAATTTTAACTGGAAATTCAAAATATCGAACCCCCCCCCCCTCCCACATTTTCTACTTGAAGAATAATTAAAAAGTTTAAAATTATTATCTTTGCCACGACTAGGCCGAATACGATACGAAAACGATACCAACAATGATATCCTTGGCAACCAACTAACTTTTAATAATATACCAGTTTCTATAGTGAACAAAACGCTAGTGGCATTCATTGTTTAACTTCACTGTAGTCTTCCTCATCATAGTGTATCTATGGTAAAAGTAGAATAAGGCAAAACTCATGGCAAAGTCCATCGTATACAAGTTACAAGTTACAACTTACAACACCACTTGAGATTCCGTAATGGATGCCCAAAGAAATTTTGACAATTATCCGGACTATCATTCCACATCTTCCCGCACAACCCATTTTAATTAGCATTTCTCTATCTGTAGGTACTTTACCACCCTGCGTGAAAAAGTTTGGTTTTAAAGACTCTCGTTGCATGCTGCTTCAAAAAAAGAATACACAAAAGGATGACAATTCTCCCTTGTTACTGAAGGACTTTACAATAATTGTGAACCTGAAGTTTTTAAAGTGCTTACTATACGTTTGTATATCCGATTTTTCTGTACTTTGTGATGTTCGATGCCTTAGAATTTGAAAAAAGTACACATTCTGAACGTCGTCGTTGTCGTCTTCACTCGTCATCATCAAGGTGCATTTTCCTTGATTGGATCAAAACGTTGCTATTGGAAATTATTGGATCTATCGTTTGTGCAATGAATTGCTATTTCGTTTTAAGTTGAAAATCCAAACAGAATGCTGCTAACAATACGGAGAATATATGCACAAATATCCTTGACGTCGTCGTCGTCGTTGTTATCGTCGCAGGTAGGTTAGGTATTTATTTAGTATATACTGGACCAAAAATAGAGATGATACTCGTAGAAGATACCAATAAAGCGCACTCCAATCGAAACAGCACTCAAATTAAAATATCCAAATACACTCCACTCATTCATTCTCTTTTTCATTTTGATATGGCGAGTGATATAGATGCTGAAGCCTTGAGTTTCTCCATATACGTAAGTCTGTATACTACTTCAAAAACCAGAAGTATCCCCAATCTCTGTGGCAGAATACTTAGACCAATGTCAACAAGTAACCACTAAAATCTAGAAGGGAGCAGGAGTAACAAAATTTCTATACTTTTCGTCGTCGTCGTTTGTAGTCCTCGTCACTCAACGTCACAAAGCTACCCAAACCCAATCCACATTACGATTTGAAGCATATCGAATCGTTTCAAAATTGCACTTCAATAAGCTCTTTAAGGTACATACTCGTATATAAAAAGCTGTACAATACACATTTCATATACAATTTGCTTTGTCAGGTTGGGGAGGGTTGAGGGAGGAGGGTTAGGGATGGATGTACATTTAAGATATTCGTTAGATTGCCTGCCTGTCTGTGATTTGTATGATAACTTAGAGTGGAAATTGGTAAACCACGAACACGATCCGATGAACTCTCCGAAAACTGTAGATTAATTTTGTAGCGGTCTAGAGTTGTAAGATACATTTTGTACGCAAAATTATTTAAGGGATACAACAAGGTTATATGTAGTTGTTTTAAGGATTTAATATTGTTGTGAGCCAATATAAAATGCGACAGGACTTACATTCAATTAAAAAATTTACTCAATGTAGTGATGACTGGTAAGTTAAAGATCAAAAGAATATTAAATGATACCTATATGGAAAGAAAGGACTTACCCTCAAGTAAAACTAACCCTTCTCCTGGAACCATGGATTTGTATAGAGAATTCAATTGGTGCATGGACAAGTTGTCTCATAGTCTTGCATAATTGTTGATTTAAGATTTAGTGCCTGATTCCATGAGCGTAAACTCTGGCATACCTCAGGAAAGTCACCTTGGACCAGTTCTTTTTATCAATGAATCTCCAGTCTTGTCTACATCTTAGACAAATTGACTTTGCCCTGATTCAAGAACCCTGGATTTCAGGTGGCAGAATTAGAGGACTACATACATCAGACTTTATACTATACAAAGCCACACAAGTAACCTGTTATTTAAAACAGGAAATCTCAAAAAGAATAACTATTAAGGCCGATGAAAGGTGGAACCTTCTTGACACCTGCGGCACTACAAGAAAGATCTGGCCCTGTTTTAAAAAACTAAGAACGGAAAGAATTATGCAGCTACAAAAGGGATCACTTCGATCTCTAAGCATAATCACCGGCCATAATCTGTTAGTATATCATATGAAAAAGATGATAATGAGTTCAGATGATCTATGCAGAGGATGCGGTGACGAGGAGGTGCATGAAGACACTTCGCACTTTCTGTGTTACTGTCCCGCACTGGTTGGCAACTTTTTCTTCGGGGATTTAAAAGAACTCTCTAGTACGCCAGGTACTAACATTCTGAACTTCGTCAAAGCCTCTAAATGGCTTGACTAACTGAACACATAGGTTTTTCTTATTAGCTTGAGTAGCAATACTCACGGGTATCACAATGGATCTGTATTGATCTAAGTGTGACGGTAAAGACATCAACTGTCAGCCCCTCAACCTAACCTAACCAAACCTTTTTATCAATGATTGTTTTATTTTATGATAATGAGATCATTGATGAGTCATTTACATTTTTTAAGTCCGCAAGTCATTTTAATGCATTCTTTTGACTAACGTATATCAATTGCTTTGACGAAAGAAAATTGATGTTGGTGAATCTATCATGAATTCAATCGGAAACTTTTAAGTACCAACAAAAACTGGAGCATTTGTCAATTCCTCGTAAGAGGCAGTACCCGTGAAAAAAAGTTTAAATTGCACAAGCAGAGATTGAACCCAAGACCTCTGGCATGACAGTCCAACGCAGTAACCATCATGTCACAGGTACTACTTTCCAATGACTTGCTGACTTTTAAAATTGAGTCCCATTTAAAACTGATTTTTGCATGATTTTAAAAAGGCAAAGAGAAAGCAAGTCAAAGTGACTTAGTCAATTGGTTTCTGCAATTGACTTTTAGTCATTACTTTGAAAAATTACTTTTAACTTTTATGTCAAAATATTTTGAACGTTAAAAGACTTTTTAAAAAAGTCAAAGTCTTAAATTAACTGCAGTCACTAAGAGACTTAAGTTTTTACAACTCTGTTCGCTATTTACAAAATTTCAATGATAAAACTCAGATAAGAAAACCGAATCATTTTTTAAGGTTTGATAACATGAAAACTGTTCGTGTGATGAAATATTTCTACGTATATATTTTTTGAAGGGCTTTAACCCCTACCCAATGTTCCACCTAAAAGCATTGTGTGATAGGTACTGCAACCTTACAAGTAATTGACAAATCTTCCAAAGCTAATTTTTGACTTGAAAAAGTGCTCCTTAAATTAGCCGTTCAGATTCAGCATAGTTAAGGGTTATAAACCACTAGGCTCTTGATTTTGAATAAAAAACGTGGCGTATAGTTACTTTTTAAACACAACTGGGGATAAGCAATTTTAAAGAAGTTCAGAAGTTAAGGAACGGGTAAAATAGTGTGAATACACTCATAACTTTCATTTTTGAGCCCTTAAGCGCTTGCATTGAAGACTTCTGTTTTTGGGATTCACATTGTATTTATTTTTTTTTAATAACAATTAAATTTCATCAGCATTTAAAAACTATATACTTTGTATTAAATAAAATTAGTTTCAAGTTAATTCCCGAACTGCAAAATGTATTCTCTGGAAAGAAGTCTATCTAAAGACATGAAAACAAAGTTGGCAAAAATGTTTAAACCAAAAACCAAAGAAGGCATGCAAGGTAAAAGGTTGTTTTGCTTTAGGAACATTGTTTAACCTTTGCAGAGAGTAAAAATTAAACAGCTTTCCCTCCCCTTAGTTAAATTAAACACAAAATGCATACTAAATCACATACATACTCGTAGATTAGTTTTCGAGGTTAAAGTTGGAGTTCATGGACTAGATAGATTTCCAATGTATTTAAGTGCAAAAATGTTAAAAATTTATAAATCCAAAAAACAAACTTGTAACCATCATACATCAACTTAAAGGATATTAACTTCTCAAGATGTATAACATCCATTAAAAACTATAGCTGAAAACTGCCATGATTATAAGTAACAAAATAAAAAAGGAAACAACATATTTCAAATCACTAGCAACGCCCGCATATCCTTCTTTCCCCAAAAACGAAGGAAAACCTTAACTTATGAATAATACACTATGATTAACTAATTTAAGTGTGTCAGTTATGATATATTAGATAATTATAGGAATCTAAGAAAGAAAATCCTTATGCATTTAACTTGATGATAAATATTTGTTTTTGTTCAAAACATACATATATAACTACTCTTCTCCTTTTTTTCACATCACCATCATACTAAATGTTTACAAAAACAAAAAGTTGATAAAACTGAAGGGATGATGTTCATTTCTCAAAATGCTCTCATATCTCCGCCATTTGTTCCGTGTCCTTCTGAGTTTTGAAGCTTGGAACTTGAAGGACATTTATAGTAAACGAAATATCATATTCGTCTCTTTCTCTATTATAGAAGAATTATAATAGTGAGTAGATATCGTAAATAATATGTACTTTCTATGAGATATCTAAAAGAATAGCCATCATAAAATATGAAGCATGAAGAACATTTTGTATGTCCTTTTTTGTTTTTTTTTTTTTGTTGTTGTTTATATGGACAACAATTTATAGAAGGAAACATTACCAAAAAAAGAAGGTTCGACTACAACTTTTTGAGGAGAAATAAAAGGTCAGTTAATGGCTACCACGTGTCATCTTGTTGAAATATAAAGTAAGGTAAATAAAATGATGTATGTGCGAGAATCTTTTGACATTTTGACTGTAACAGGTGAGTAATAAAACATTTCAGACATTATTGATATCATTCACTCAGAATTGTTGATTTTTAACTTCTTTTTTTAACAAAAAAAAAAAGGAAAACTTAACCCTTAATTTGCCGTGGCAATAAAAAGTTACATATGAGCACTTGGAAGAAATAAAAGCTCTGATTTATTTCTGAAACATGCAGACAAACTAACAGGAGTTTAATTGGCTAAGGTGATGAGTGACTATTATATTAACTTCCCATAGGAAGTTATTGTAATGGGTCCGATTTGTCAAATTGAAAATTTTAACATTTCTCGACGTTTCAAGGTCCCTAGAATCGAAATAAAAGATTTTTAGAAAGATGTCTGTGCGTGCGTGTGTACGTACGTTCGTACGTCCGTATGTCCGTATGTCCGTATGTCCGTATGTCCGTATGTCCGTATGTCCGTATGTCCGTATGTCCGTATGTCCCTATGTCCGTATGTCCGTATGTCCGTACGTTCGTACGTTCGCGACGTTTCTTTCGTTGTCCATAGCTCAAGAACCAGAAGAGATATCGACTTCAAATAAATTTTGTTATACAGATAATAATGCAGAAAGATGGAGAAAGGGCTCTCAAGAAAATTGCATTGGTGGTTTTTTTATCATAGCAGTTTAAAAAAAAAAGATGAAAATTTTGGGTAACCCTAAATATCTCATGAACCAATAACACTAGAGACTTCAATTAAATTTTATATTATATATTGTGACGTGACACAAAACAACTATATTTTTGGAAAAAAATCCAATTAACTGTTTTTTTTATAAATCAAAAAAACTGAAAAAAAAAAATTTGTCACCTCGAAAATTTTACGACTAAAATATGATTTCATCTCCAAAACAATTGTGTGCAACGAAGAAAAATGTTTTTGACATCTGGTAAATTTTTGAGAAAAATCTAATTGACAGTTTTTTTATAAAAAATAAAAACGTAAAAAAAACATTACTCAAAGTTGGTAAAAATTGAATTTCGACTCAAATATCTTTTCAAAACTTTGAGATATTGGCATAAAACTACTTTAACCTTTAAAAAAATATTCTTGTCAACATTCAATTAAATTTTGAAAAAAATCGAATTGACAGTTTTTATACAAAAAATTAAAAACCTAAAAAAAATTTAACAAAAGTTGGTAAAAATTGATTTTCGACTCAAATATCTTTTCAAAAATTTGAGATTATGGCTTCCATCTAATTTTATTTTATAAGAAAAATTGATTTCAACATTTGGTAAAATTTTGTAAAAAATCGAATTGACATTTTTTTTACAAAAAATAAAAACCTAAACAAAAAAATTTATAAATGTTGGTAAAAATTGATTTTCGACTCAAATATCTTCTCAAAACTTTGATATATTGGCCTTAAACTACTTTTATCTTTCACAAAATATTGTTGTTAAAATTCAGTAAAGTTTTGAAAAAAAAACGAATCGACAGTTTTTGTTCAAAAAATTAAAAACCTAAAAAAAATTTAACAAAAGTTGGTAAAAATTGATTTTCGACTCAAATATCTTTTCAAAAATTTGAGATTATGGCTTCCATCTAATTTTATTTTATAAGAAAAATTGATTTCAACATTTGGTAAAATTTTGTAAAAAATCGAATTGACATTTTTTTTACAAAAAATAAAAACCTAAACAAAAAAATTATAAATGTTGGTAAAAATTGATTTTCGACTCAAATATCTTCTCAAAACTTTGATATATTGGCCTTAAACTACTTTTATCTTTCACAAAATATTGTTGTTAAAATTCAGTAAGTTTTGAAAAAAAAACGAATCGACAGTTTTTGTTCAAAAAATTAAAAACCTAAAAAAAATTTAACAAAAGTTGGTAAAAATTGTTTTTCGACGTAAATATCATTTCAAAACTTTGAGACATTGGCTTCAAACTAATTTTATCTTATAAGAAATATTGTTTTCAACATTCGATACAATTATGAGAAAAACCGAATTGACAGTTTTTTTTTTTCAAAAAAAAACAATACTGAAAATTGGTAAAAATTTACTTTCGACTCAAGAATCTTTTCAAAAATTAAAAATATTGGCTTCAAACTTATTTAATCTCACAGAAAATATTGTTTTCGATATTCAGTAATTTTTTTTATAAAAATCCAACAGTCCTTTTTTCATAAAAAAATAAAATCTACAAAAAATAGTACGCAAATTTGGTTAAAATTGATACATATAAACAAACTTTTAAGCAAGACAAATCGACACACGGGATGGGAAGTTATCAGTGTGGGTCGCATCCCAGCCTCTTTTCTAATAATTAAAATTAAGCTGGGATACAATCAACACTGATATCATTCCATATTGCTTTCCCGAACGTAATAATTATCGAATATACGATATAATTGGTAGTTTTTGGTTTAATTTATTGAAGAGTGGATCCAAATATTCAATCAGGGGGGGTTATACACTTAACATAAAGCTGAATTTTTAAGCACGGCTTAAAAATGTTCTTCAATGTTCTCTAAAGGAGGTTTACAATATTTTAATAACATTATGTGTATCTTAACTTTAATTTACATATTTCAAGGGCTAAAGTAAAAACTTAAGTTATTAAATTATACTCGTATTAGAATACAGATAAGTTCTAACTATTTCATTTGTACGACTCAATACATTTGAAATGATTCCAAGATTCCAACAAAAATAAAATATTATATAGCGAATAACGCTACAAAAATGTAGATGCAAAAAACCCAAAAAATGAAAAAGTTTGCCAGAAAAATGTGATCTATTTTCAAAGAAAAATAAAACAGAATTTGTTATGAAGAATTTTCGGGCTATTTTTTGACGTATTTGTTTACTCGTAAATTGCAGCTGATGTTAGAAGGCAAATTCCGAAAAAAAAACAGTTTTGCGTAAAGCTTTTGAAAATATTTTGATCCTAAAGTAGTCAACACAACTTACAACACTGCACAGTGGTTCCAGTTGTATGGAGAGGCGGTCATAGATTGATAGAATCTGAACCACTGCACCGATTTCAATGAAATTTTCAGGGTCGATAAACAATTCTATAAGAAATCATCAGGCAAAATATCCGCCCACTAACACGCCCACTTTTTCAAATCTTCAAATAATAAAAATTCGTGTAGGTAGGAAAATCACATTATTTTTTTATAAACGTGGGGGTATAACTCATCTGTTTAAATTGCTTCAAATGAAAAAAAAAATATAAATATATAACGGTAATATCTACAGAAAAGTTATATACCATTTTTGAAAACCTAAAGTCTGTCTTTTTATATTGTTTTCAAATCAATGTTTTTTTTATCAAAAGTTTTTGAAAAAAAAATATTTCTAATTTACACAAAAAAAAAAAATGATAAAAACAAGGATCAGGTGCTAAATTCGCTTTGACTACTATTTGCTGTCTACATTAATTCTAATCAAACACTGAAAACTACGTGTTTTTATAAATACTAGTTTTCTAGACAATTAAAAATTACCACTTCTTTTTTACTTTTTATTCAGTGACTTTTTTATTTTTTTTTTGTTTTAAAGGTAATAATAATGAGCTTATCTGTTTTGAGTTCTCATCTTTGAAAAAAGTATACACATTTTTGCAAACAAATAATACAAAAAAAAGTTTTACTATAACCACTTTTAGAGGTTTTCTTAATTTTTATTTTCATAATATGATATAACAAAATATTTTTTATAATAAAACAAAAAAAAGACCACACTTTTTTTAAATACTTAAATAAAACAAATTTTTTTTAAATTTACATTAAGATGATCATACAAAATATTTCAAAGAAACACAAAATAACTAAATTCAAAGGATTAACACTTGTAAGGCAAATTATTCTTTTATGTTTAAAAAAGGATAAGTTCTTTATGTTTAAAGTAAAATAAATAAATTGTAAGAAACTGCAACATACCTACCTAACTAAAAGTTTTTAGTAATGGCGTATGAGTGTGTATTACAAATTTATTAAGCAGTATGATAGATAAGTTTATTAGAAACTTAATAAATCGTTCACTTCTTTTGGCAGTTCAGAATTTTTCTTTCTAGGTAACTTCCTGAGACTTGATATAAATGGGTCAGAATTAAGAAGAAGTCTATTCAAAAGATCCGTGTTGGTGACCAGCCGAGAATGTTTTCTGGTGTTTTCGCGTCTGAACTGCTTCACTAGCTTATTGCAAGATTCAGCAGCCTCTTCAGATAGCTCACCAATAGATAATAAAGCATAATCAATGACTTCAGAGCCATGTATTAATACTTTATGTATTGATGGAGGCAAGTTGTACCAAGGGTAAGCTTCAATAAGCATTTTCGCGGTGTCTAATGCGTATACCTTAAATTTTTCCGAGTTTATTTTGTAACCAGACGATAGGCACTGCAGCAGGTAATTACATCTATCAATTAGGTCTTTATTTATTCCCGTGACCTCAGCTGAAATGGTAGAATTATGAAAAAATGTACGTGCAGTATTGCCGTCGTTGGATGTGCCACTTCCTCCACTTCGTGGTTTGTCAACAATTAATCCTAATCGTTCCCTAAGCTGCTTTTGAATAAATGCTTTTCTTTCAGAAAGTTGTGCTTTATCCTCGGCCGAACGACATTGCCATTTATTAAATGGTGTTCTGTACGAAATCTTAATAAAATATTCGAAAAATCGAATGTATGCATGGAGGGGTGATAACCCAAACTCAAACTTACTCGGGTCTACCAATTTCGTTAAACATTGTTTTACATCATTCATCTCTTTTGGTGTTGCACCACATATATAACACCTACTCGTAGACAAGTCACTTAAGGCAGAACAAACTTTACCATCAACCATAGTTAATTGTAAGGAATGTGCAATTTTTATTGTTCGGTTATCAACACTAACTAAGGACGGATTCAGTTTGCTAATTTTTTGTTTGAAATAAGCTTCTTCTTGCACAGAAAGCTCTTTTGTTTCTTTTGCAAACTGAAAACGAATTGGTCTGCAAAACCTAGTGGAGGAAGGGCGGGGATTTTTCCAGATAACCATTTCTGTGTCAGGAGAGCTTGACTTACAAATAAGTTGAAGAGGAACATAGGATGTGACAAATAAACTTCCATCGGAAGTTGTTGGATCTGAAAATGTCTGCTTATATTCACTATGCCCTGTACTCCCATCGAATCCCCATTTTCCTATTAAAACTAGCTCGCTACCAGACTTTGTAACATTATCTAAAATAGATTTTTGAGATTCAACAATTCTTGTGGAAGTGTGGTCTAACAAAGATTGTAAATTAATTTCCGCCGAAGATTCCGTTACAGAAATTTCTGATGGATAACATCTTTTCTTGGCTTTCAAAACTTTCTGATAGGAAGGCAAAACATTGGGAAGTTTTGAGTGAATAAAATCTTTCAGTAATAAATATTGATGTTTTGTTAGTTTTGCCTCGTTTATCAAAGATACCACCTCGTCCGTGTTAAAATCCAAAGAATAATTAGATTGATCAGCTTTCTCAAGTAAAGAACTCACAGCGGAATCATCCAATTCAGATAATATTGATAACCTGCGACGTTTTGACCTCTTCCCGCAGTCTTCGAACTTCTTTCTGAACAGCTTTCGCTTCATAGATGGTTGATCTGCACTTGCCTGCTTTCTAAGAGTCCATACCTCGGTTTCGCTTAACCAGTCGCTGTATTTTTCGTACAGTCTTGTTTTCGACCGAGTTACTTGCTTCCAATATATGTTAAACCGCTTGCACAGTAAAAAAATCCGATTTTGCAAGTGATCAATTTGAATGTTTTCAGCGTCCGGTAAGGACAACGTCAAGGCCTCATACACCTTACGATTCCTCTCAGCCTCATTTTTAATATTGTTCAAAGACAGCCACATATCCAGAACCCCCAGACGTTTAAAAGAACACTTCAGACAAGCACCTTTCAAACAAACAAAAAATATATGAAATATGCTGCAGTTAGAAGGAGAATGCAGAGTCAATCGCAGCCCATCGCAGCTAGACGCAGCTAGACGCAGCTAGACGCAGCTAGATGTTGTTGTATTTGGAACTACATATATATACGAATATTTTGGTATATGATTCATGCATGACTTTTCTTGACTTTGTTATTAAAAGTATCGTTGAATTGGAGAAAAAGAGACAAAAAACAAATTTTGGGCTTTCTTTGTGGGAACTTGCTCTTGGTTATGAAGTGATCAAAATAATAAAACATACTTTATAAACATAGCACATACCTTCAGTTTGAATATCCATTACTAACAAATATAAAAAAAAAACTATTCTTAACAATATACGACTTAAAAGCTTATTGCAAAAAGAGCACTTGCTATGACAACGATATTTGTCTGGTATGTCCCACTTCGGAAGCACAGAATGAAAAGTTCTGTTTGTGGATTTGATTTTTTTTTTGTGTATTCAGGTGGCATGGCTATTTGTAAATACTATAGGGAAATATCAGGCAATAATAACAACATCAAACTTTTACCCTATGACCTACTACGGTCCCACTGTGCACTGTAGAGAAAAAAATGTTTGGTTCTTGAATTTAAGGAAAGAAATGCATAATTTCTCTAAAAAATAAATAAAAACAAATTAGGTAAAAAATAAGTTGGGAAGAAACTTCAATGTGGCAGTTACAAATTATACGTTGCAGAATCTCTTTTCACATCAGTTCTCGAGAGATTCAAAGCTTTTATATTAAATTAATAGATATGAAACGTTCATTACGTTTTTCAATTAGCCATTATGTAGTTTGACAAAAGAGTCACTTTTTCTGTTTTTGAGACATTTATTTAGATAAAATTCGTGTTTAAATCTCAGTTCTAGAGCTTCCAAAGTCAGTTCAAAAAGTAGATTTCTTCAATTTTTTACTTAAGCCTAGTACGCTGCTGATGCGAAACGAAATTTCCCATACAAAAATGACATAACGAAATCATAAACGACAAATTTCGCTGTGCTTTTCGTTTTTCAGTACGCTGCTGAACGACGAAATGTGTCATTTTAGTGGATAGCTGTACTAGATTTCGTAGTACAATTCTCCACTCTTTTCGTTCTCAATTTAATTGCCCGGTATATTAATTGCTTGCGAAATTTTGACGTTTTATTTATTTATTGAAAAATTTTTCGAATATTTTCGTTTATGATTTCGTCATGTCATTTTTGTATGGGAATTTTCGTTTCGCATCAGCAGCGTACTAGGCTTAAAATTGAACTTCAACTTCCAGACAGAACTCTCCACAAATATTTTTCCGCTGTGGTTTTCGTTTTCATTTCGCTCTGCACTTGGAGACCGCCGAAAAAATTCGTTTCACTTCAGCTGCGTACTAGGCTTAATAGAAAATCAATATTGAAAGAAAAAAAAACACTTTATGTGCGTCAAAAAATAACATGAAATTGAAAACAAGTTTCCGGAATTTAAAGGCAAACTAAACTTTTGTGTTAAGGAAATCAAAAATGCTGTTTTCTCAGAATACACAGATAGGTTCAGAAAATCGAGTGAAATGAAATCAAAATCTTAATTGAAAATTGAGTCAAATTGTTGTAAGGGTTTTACCATTCGATCAATTCCAAGACTTCGAATACTTTTCAAAATTACTTTAATTGAAATCAATATACAATTTTGATGACTGTCATAATTTGTATAATTTCTTATCTTTGTTTGTTTTTCACGAAATATTATATTTATCATTTAAAATGCTTTCTCTGTTTCTACCAGGGTTGTTGCGGATGTACAAATTTTGACTTCCGCGGATGCGAATGCGGATGCGGATTTTTTGAGACTCATATCCGCGGATGCGAATGCGGATTTTAGAATTTATTAAATAAAAACAATAATTTTAAGTCCGTAAATAAAGGAAAATTTTATTGATTATCTTTGCGTTTAATAATTAAATTTAAAAATGGGTGAATTACTATATTTAATAAAAAGCAAGATTGCAGCCTTCTCAGACTGCAATCTGTTTTTTAGTGGATCGTATATTAACAAGCTTTTTCAGAATTTAATGTTTATAAATAAATACCAATCATACCTGCATCTTCTTTCTTTTTTTTTTTTAAAGATTTTCATTATTCGCACTCTCAAATAAACCAAACTCCTCTGGGTGCTTTGACTTCAGGTGGTTTTTCAATGAAGAAGTCGTGCGTCTTTTTCGTGAATATGTTTTACGACATATTTTACACTCGGACTTGTCAGGATCATTTTTGTTTAAATTAAAATAAATCCAGATGATGCTTTTTGTTAGTGGCGGCATTTATGTTCTGTATCGGTATCACTTTTTCACTAAATATATAAAAATAAACTGTGTCCTCTGGCCACTTAGCTAGCAAGAGCTTTTATATCCTCCAATTTGTGACCATTGCATATCACTTGTTGTTGCTTTTGTCATCGCCTACTTGGGACCGAGATTTTTGAATTTAACAGTTTTACTAAGGGTAAAAGGGTCGTTGTTGTTGATCATGATATAGTATGCCGTGCTGTTGCTATTTTTCAATTGCAACTACAAACTTGAAAAAAAGCGTTTAAAAACATCCGCATCCGCATCCGCAACAAATTCCGCATCAGTTTATGCGGATGCGGATGCAGATGTTGGAATTATTGCGAATAATCCGCAATTGCGGATGCGGATGCGAATATTCGCAACATCCCTAGTTACTACTACTCGTATTTTAAAACAATTTCCTCTTGTGAAACTTAAATGACACCAACTTAATCCGGTCGAATTCAAATCATTTCAAAATAGAAAAAATCGAAATGTAGAACATTGAAATTCACTAAATTTTAAGTTAAACAAAATGAAATCGATATATGTACATACATACATTATGTATGTATGTATGTACATTGTAAATAAAAGTGAATTTCAAAACTCCAATTTATTCATTTCGAATGAAAGTGAAATGTAGAACCAAATGTGACAGTATTAAATTATACAGGTTTTCTTCTTTAAAATCTGAATATTTGATCTTTCTTTTAGAAAAATATTTTACTAAAATAATTTAAAACATTACTAAAGTTTTTCCAAATTTCAAATTATGGTAAATATCTTTAAGATTATTATAAATATTTTAATTGTTTTTAAACTAACTAACAGCTTTTTTGGTGAATTAAATTACTAAAAAATGAGATGAGCTTCATGGCTCATATATGACCCTCCTGGATCCTGCATTAGTTTTAAGTTGATGAATTTGTCCAGCGCTATTAAAAAAGATCTGGATTTCCGATGCAAATTGTGTTTTTGATCCAGTTCTCAATTAAAAGTAGCACTTTTAGCCACAAAGTTGAAAGCACTTTTATATTAATTTTATTTGTTTGTACACGATATCCATTTACGCAATATAATAAGCTTTGAATTGAAGGGAATTCTTACGAAAATTAAAAACGAAAATTCCTATAGGAAAGAGGGTTTATAACCCCTATGTCATCTGTGCGCAAAATGTGTAATAAATTTCTTAATTTTAAATTTCAAAATTCACTTGTATTTTGTGTTTGGCCTAAATATGAACAAAATAGGAAAGGATTTAATAGGACATATCGGTGTACATTGGTTTTAATTATTCGACATTCTTGATGTGCGGCTGAAAAATGTTTCTTTTTACTCAGCAATACTTACAAAATTGAGCTCAAGAGTTTATTGATGGACGTAATACACGAAATACTAAACCTTCTATTCTTTTGGCGGATACTGACGAATGAAATTGCACCCTTAGAATGAAAGTGACCTAACTCAAAAATTGGAACTAGTGGAAAATGAGCAATAAAGTCATCAAAAGAAAGTATAGTTTTGATTAATTTTGATTGTATTTCTCACATATTTCAATGGAAGTTAATGATTTGCCAAATTATATGTTGAAAGTTTATGAACAAATTAATACATATCATTAAATTAAATTTTAATGTTTTTTTTTAAATATAATTTTGAGATTAAATAAAAAAAAAACTATAAATATGAACAGTTTTAAATAAAGTCACTTTTATTTCAAAAAAAATTCGCAAACAAAGTCAATAATTTGAGAAATATAATCAAAATTACTCAAAACTACACTTTTTTGAAGACTTTTTGCTCATTTCCCACAAGTTGCAATTTTTGAATTTGTTCACTTTCATTCTAAGGGTGCGATATAACATATATGGTAAAATGTTTACTTTTCCTTAACCATATTTTCTTAGACTCACACAAATTGACAAAAGGCTACTTGGACAAGTCCCTACATTTTACCCACCATCGGGCACCCACGCTTACATCAAAGGTTATTCATACCTGGAAATTAACGAAACAAAAATTGAGTATCATCGAAGTGTGAAGAGCCTCAACAAATACATAAATTTGAAATAAATTTTCATACCAAATATTCAAAAGAAAGTAAAAACAAAAATTCTACCCCAAGACCAATTCTCATAAATAACTCAAAGCCCCATCAATTACCAATGCTTTTGGGCATTTTATACAATTACCATAAATAACCTATTTGTTTCCCAAAATAATTTCCAATTCCATAAAAAAAAAAAAAACAAACAAATCAAAAGATATAACTCCTTTTCATTCGTGTAAAATAAAACTGTGCAGTATACAATTATCACCACTACCGCAATCATTCTACCAAAACCAGACCAGAAGGTAAAACGATGAGAAAGGTATAATTAAGAATTTATACTTAACTATAAGCCATTGACATTTTAATTCACATCATTAAATGTTTTCTAAATAAATGTTCATATACCTACCCTCTCTTTATTGTACTCACGCCTATCGACCTGGTATAAGCTGACCTGATATTCTGAAATATGTTTCGCTACCTAAGAGGATATGCATAAATTAATCTTATACATAATTAATAATGTGAAAAATCATTAAAACATTCTTCTGTTTCATCATCATCAAACAAAATAATGTACGCCGCCGTCATAATGGCTAATGTCATAATCAGAATCTCTGTCATCACTTTTAGTTCGAAGAAGCCACAGTGTTAATTTATCATTATATATTGATGATGACAAGAAATCATCTTAGCTATTGTCCTCTGCTGTTGTCCAACATTGAAAACAGTAAGTTTATGTTGGGGTTGGCGTTGGGCGCCATTTAAACCACCCAAATAATCAACAAAAAACCACTCCCCTAAACTGAATCTTGTCACGTAATAAAGATTTGTTATTGGCTAAATAGCCAGTATGTGTTAATTGAATAATACCATAGACTATAGCATCAGGAGCCTTAAAAGCTATAAAAGCACTTGAATCGGAGTTTAACCAAACAAACGAAACAAAATTAACAAGAATATCGAGTAACAGGAAATAAAATGCATCTATCGTTAAATGCAACGATACAATACAAAATGTTAATCAAAAGAACTGAAATTGTTTCATCACAAGAAAAAACACACATTCAATGAGCCAATTAGGTCAGTTGCCAACAAGACCCAGTCTATAAATTATTCGTCTAATCATACCATTTGTTGTTCAAAATAATCTTTAGTGTAAAAGTCAAAAAGGATTTAATAAAGTCTTTATTGCAAAAATGTCCTGTGTCTCAACTAGAAGGTAATTGAGAACTAAAGCCGGTGCAAGATTGAAGAATTCTTTTATGTCATACAAATCCAGGAAGCAGGAAACCAAAACGCAGAGCATTTTTGATTGATGGAGAAAGTTCTTTTTAGTACTATTTAACATCAAAGTAATATCTTGTCTTGCCTAACCAGAGAATATAAGAGTAAGAAAGAGTATAAAGTGAATGTTTATCAGAGAAAAATTATTAATCAAAGAGTATCAAATTATAGAAAAAGATTTTATAAAAAGTACTTTAAAGTAACAATACCAGTGTTGCCATTGTAGGAGGAATTTACCATTTGACAAAATTAAGAATAAAAAAAAAACACCTCAAAATTCACCTCAACTTATTTCTCTTTCATATTAATTTCATTATTTCGCAATAAACGGTTCCATTTTTAATATCCTGTCATATGCAAAATTTTCACTACTAAAGCTGTGGTACTTTGACAAGTAAAACTACTCATTGCTGAAATTAAAGCAATGCCGACAATTTTGCAGTAACAGATCGTAAAACTTAAGCAGGAGTTTGGAAAAATGTTTATGACAAGACTATCTATGCTTAACGTGTCATTTGTGGGTGCAATTTTTGGTTTTAATGTGTGATTGGGCCTTTCTTGATCGAAGAAGAGGCTGACTCAACTCTTACGAGCCACCAAGCTTAAAAGAATCACTTTTTATTCCCGAAATTAGAAGATGTTGATTTGGAAGAAGTTTATTTTCAACAAGACACATAAGCAATGAGAAACTCTTAAAACTCAAAAAAAAATTTCCAAACCGTCTTATATCTCGAAGATTAGTTTATAATTGACCATTGACATCTTTTGACTTTTGAAACCTTTAGACTTTTTTTTTTTGATACGACATGGAAGATATTGTAGGGTACCCTAACTTAATGACTGATTCGACATCAAAAAGTAATGAGCCGAGGATAATTGCAAACATGTTTGCAAACTACTTCAAAGATGATTTTGTAGAATACAATAATACGAGTATTTGTTTTCCTAACACATCTACCTATGATTTAAATGTCCCCTACTTAATTTCTATCAATTTCATTATAAGTGAAGATACTGTCGTTAATAGTTTCCTACAACTTGACAAATGTTTTAGTCCCGATCCCGACGCGAGGGTGTACCATCATCCATGTTAAAGAAATGTGCTGCGTATTTAACACACCTGTTATGTTTTATTTTTAATACGTCTCTAAAAAATCGCTGTTTCCTTTTATCTGGAAGAGCTCTTTTCTTTTATAATACACAAAAAAGGTCCTAAAAACGAAATAATGAACTACCGACCTATTCCTTAACTAAAGGGTGATTTTTTAGCTACTATCTTTTTGGCAACACTGGTTTAAACAGCTGACGCACGTTTCGTGTTTTGTTTCAGTGTCACACATCTTAAGTTTGGTCTATAATTTAACCATGAATCGTCTTACAAACGAACATCGCGTGCTTCTTCCATTTTATGGTCAGTTTAATCGACCCACTGAAGCGGCTATTCGGGCTATTGTGAATAAATTTCGCAACAAATTTACATTGTTGGACATTAAACCACCAACACGTTTACGTAGAGTGCGAACTGAAGAAAATATCGCAGCTGTATCGGCCAGTGTTAATAATGGCCATTAATTATCGATTCGTCGCCGTTCGCAGCAATTAAGCCTCTGTTACTCCTCAACAACGTGGAAAATTTTGCGGAAGGATTTAAGTATGATGCCTTTCAAAAAACAGCTGATGCAAGAATTGAAGCCGAACGCCCGTAACCGTGAATGGTAAGCGCTACCGTGAGATTATATCCAACTTTTTTTTGCCCAAAATGCAAGAGTGTGGCAACAAGACGATGCCACACAGCACGCGCAACAATGGACTTATTAAGAGGCGAGTTCGGTGAACAGACAAGCCCGCTTCAATTGACGCATTGAAAGACAACATTGAAGCATTTATTCGTGAGATACCGGCCGAAATATTGGAAAGAGTATGCCAAAATGGGACTAAGCGGATGGACCATTTGAGGCGCAGTCAAGGTCAACATTTGCATGAAATAATCTTCAAACATACATTTTTTTTTTTGAAAAACTTTCCTATAGCTTTTAAAAAATCACCCTTTATGGGTGTAACACCTAAACTATTTGAGTCCGTCATTATGTAGCGTCTTTTCTTTTCATTGTAGTTCAATTATATCTGTGATAACCAGCATAGTTTTGTTAAAAAGCGGTCAACTGTTACTAGTCTGTTTCACTTTACGTCCTTTTGTTTAGATGTTTTTGAAAAACGTGAACAATTAGTTTGCATCTTTACTGATTTCAGCATGGCCTTTGAAAAATTGTGTCATAAAACATTACTTTAAAAACTAGCACAGTAAGGTTTTAACGACTATTTCATAAACTGAATCTCCTCATATTTGAAATATAGACGTTATAGAGTTAAATTTCGTAATGAGCGTTCAAGTTCATTTCCTGTGAATTCTGGTGTCCCGCAGGGTAGCCATCTTGGTCCTTTTCTTTTTGTTTTATTTATAAATGAATTGGTTTCGATACAAATTCGTCTGTCCTAATATATGCTGATGATATTAAAATTTTCAAAAAAATGAACTCTACATCTCATTGTCTTCACTTGCAAGAAGACTTAATATTATTTAGGGAATGGTGCAGTAATAATCGTCTTGTTTTAAATGTTGACAAATGTATAAAACCATGAGTTTTACACGTAAAAAAGTTCCAATCGTTTTTAATTGTATGTTTGATTGTTGTCCTTTAAGTAGAGTATAGAGACGAACTCTACGGGCTGTACAGCGACATTGACCTGGTTAACAGAATTAAAGTCCAACGACTTAGATGGCTGGTTCATGTAGAGCGAATGGGCATCAACGCTCCAGCACGGAAGGTCTTCGAATCCAATCCCGAGGGACGGCGCAGTAGAGGAAGACCGTGACTCAGAGTTCTGGGTTTCATTAAGAGATTTGGTCGTGATTTCCGTGATCCATATGTTTTAAAATTACTTTTTGTTTTATTTGTGAGACCAGTCGTGGAGTATGCCTATACAGTATGGTCTTACTACGCCGTACACGCCACAAAACTTGAAGCCATTCAGAGAAGATTTTTGCGTTCTGTCTACGATCCCTTCCGTGGTTTCATGAATTTCATATATTACCGCCTTCCTTCTTTGACAAACCATAGGAAGTACTTGCAATTTTGTTTTTTTTGTTGGAATAACGAATGGACAAATTTCATCACCATCAGTTTTCGGTAGTTTAAACTATAGTTCAAGTCGTTCAAGTATAAGACTCCGATACCATTGAATACTTATTTTAGTAGATCAAAGTATGGTGTATATAGCCCCTTAAATCAATTAATTGAAGTCTATAATAAATTTAACCCTTGTATTAATTCACCAAATGATAATATAAAAAGTATAAAATGCAAATTAATGTTTTTTAACAGCCTAGTTTAAGTTTTAGATTTTTTATTCTTGAAAAGAATATAAAGTTGCAACCATAGCCACGGAGGCATACCTTTCTCTTTATAATAATTTCTCTTAAAAATACTTTTGTTGGAAAACTCTTTATTTTAGAATAATTAAAATATACATCAACATTTTTCAAAACAGAAAAATTGTTGAAATTAGCACATTAATAAATAAACTCTCACAATTTTCTGTACGAAAGTACTATAGTTTCTCTTTACTCCAGAGTAACGAAATAAGAAACGAGAAACGTGTCTGTTATAAATCCATCAAAAAGTTCTTCGACCTTCTTAATGCGCAAGCTTAAAATTTATACACGGAGAGAGCGAATTCAGAGGTTTTTTCAAGACCGAAGAAATTAAAGGTACTCATTTTCTTATAAGTGAATGCATTATAATAGTTTATAGTTAATGTTACCATATAATTATGTTTGTTTGTAAAATCATATGCAAAAAGTCTGATGTTCACTTGGAGGTTCTCCTTCACCAGGAGACTGTTTTTTCAACTGGGGATTTTTTAAAAATAAACGTTTTAAGGCAGAAAAGAAAATTGAACTCACATTTACTTAAATAGCTAATGTGAAAGAAACCCCCTTTGCCCTGAAGCACTCGTTTAAATAGGTAAACGCATTTTATCAAGGCCAAAGCGAAAAAAACTAATTGAGCAACGACCAGGTTGACTTTCATAAGGTCGGTTCTCTCGAGAATATGCAATATGAATGTTGTAGTTTGAAGGTTTCCAGTCAAGTTTAAGGATGTAGATTTACATTTACAAAACCCAAGAGTAGACAATTTTTTATTTTCACAGAAATAAATTGACGAATAAAACAAAATTCAATATTTATAGAGGTTTAATATCTAGCGCATCCAATTCTCTTGTTGATAGATGTAGGGATTTATTTTTATATTGTAGGTATTAGATAGTGACTTAAGGAGAGAGTAATGATATTGCTTATTGACAGCAAAGAAAAGGAAATATTTTCGTGAAAAGGATTCAAGGACATAAAAAGCTTTTCAATTGAACAAATACCGTTTAGGAAGGATAAAATATATATGACCGTGTGGCCTAATGGATAAGGCGTCGGACTTCGAATCCGAAGATTGCAGGTTCGAGTCCTGTCACGGTCGATAAAATGTTATTTTTTTAAATTTTTCCTTAGGTCGATTAATATTTATTATACATATGTATGTCAAAATGAACCTGAAATATTTCTTAAAGGTGAGGTTAAATATCTGGTGAACAATTTTTTGTTTTTCAAAAAAAAAAAATATTGCTTTAGTAGTCAGGAGGGATGTTATCAGGATATTCTTTCCACCCATAAAATAGAACTAAGAACTCAAAACTGATGCGTTTTGGCTCGTAGATCCTTCAATCCAAGTAAGTTGAGAAAAAAATGTGATTTTATTTTTTTAAAGTCAACAAATTACGAATTTTGCACATTTTGACGGGAACGTTATTTAAATATGATTTTCTTAAAACGGAAATATAAAAACTTCCCGGAAATATTACTAAACCAAACAAACTTTTAAATCACACTAGTAAAAAAAAAGGTTCAATAAAATGGGTTTTCCAATAAGAAGTTTCATTCTGAATAGCCCGCTTTTTGGTGCAGCTATCATTTTTAAAGTCTTTGCTCAGTTAAATCAATTAACTCAGCTTGTTGACGAGCCAACTCGAATTCCTAAAATTGCACGTCAAACTGCCAACACCCTAGACTTGTTTCTTACCTCTGACCCTAATAAATACACACTTAAAGAAAAAACTCCTATGAGAACCGTTTGGAAATCACTATGCTTTCTCGATAGTAACGTGGATTCCAGACCAGATATGGTTACAAATTTAATTCTTTGTGGAATAAGAATCCCGAATAGGGTGAAATCTATTAAACCCAAAGAGAACTTAGGGTTTGATTCGAGCTATAAAGAGGTTATTAGGTTCAGAGATGTAAGTTCCCGTTGTTATAAAGCCAACACGACGGAGAAAAACCGGAATAAGTTCAAACAAGCTACAAAGACCTGTAACGGTTGTATTCAAAAAAATTTTGCATGACCAGAAATTAAGGCAAAAAATACTGCAAACTACTCCCAAAGAAAGTCAAAATTTCTCGTAATTTATAAAAAACGTACGAAAAATACGTCATTCTCGGTTCCAACGCTCGTCCACAATGACATTTCATATGTAAGCTCGATTGATAAAGCCAATTTGCTTGCAGCACAGTTTGCTGTTAATTCAACGCTACCAGAGAGTGTCATGAGTCCTCCTGTTCTTGAGAGCATAAACTACTTTATGGAACGAATCTTCTTTCGCACTCGTACAGTGGCAAGAGTACTAAAAGGCCTTGACATACACAAATCCGCTGGCCCGGATAGTATTCCCCCTATTGTTCTGAAGAGATCTTCTTCAACGCTGGGAAAACCACTGCGTAAGCTCTTCCATCTTTCTTACTCTACAGGTCTCTTTCCAGGCGGATGGAAAACAGCATTTGTACAGCCTGTCCCTTAAAAAAGAAGAATCCTCCTCCCAAACTATCGTCCAATAGCAATCACTTCCATTCTTTCCAAGGTCATGGAAACGCTGATTAATTATCAGCTTAAGAAATATCTCGAAGAACGGAAGCTTCGTAGCAATAGGTCCACTGGTAATCTCATGGTTTATCTCACCGAACAGGAGACTCTCTTCCTCATACTCATAAACGATCTCTTTTCTGCCACTTCTAATCCATTCAATTATTTCGCTGATGACAGTACCCTCAGCTTTTCATATTTGTTTGCAGATTCGCATTCTTATCCCTTAGATGTGGAACTTCAACGACAGCGTATGATAAGCTCATTGTCCAACTGGGAATTAAAAACCGTGTAAAATTTAATGCTTCAAGAACTCAATGCTCTCTCCTTTCGTTAAAGCGTAACCCACCCCCTATGCCTCTATCCATGATCGGCAATTGCATCCAACGTAAACTAATCAACGTATGTGTATCACAGATCACCTCTTATGGAATTATCACATATTCAATATTGCTTAAAATACTGCTAGGTGATTAGGATTTCTCCGAGGCGTCGACGCCTGTAAGAAATTTGTCACCCTTTCTGATCTGGCTGTAATTTACAAAGCCTTCATCTCTCCAAAGCTTGAATATAATTTGCATATCTGGGCATTTGCCCTTAAAACAAGTTTAAATCTCATGGATAGAATTATAAAAAGGGCTTTTAAAATATTAATATTAAAAATTGTAAGACCAACGTGCACCGGTATCTCCCCTTGAATCCTTTTCCATTTTCCTAACACTCGCATTGTGTTTAAATATAAACATTTAAAGGGTATTAATAACCCCTTGAGTGCCTGTACATTTAAAAAAAGAGGCTAGAATGCGACCCACATTGATAACTTCCCATCCCGTCTGTTGATTTGTCTTGCTTAAAAGGTTTGTGGGATTTCGTGTTTCAAAAAAAAAATATTTTGCATTTGATGAAATAGTTTGATTTCTAAATCTATTTTTGTAAACGAGATTTTTAGTCAAAAAACCAATTTTTACCAATTTTAGTAGCATTTCTTAAAAGTTTTTATTTCTTATATACTCGTATTGTATGTATACAAAAATACAAATTGGATGAATGAAATTAACTTAAAGTCAATACCTTCTATTGTTCACGAGATATCAAAATTGAACATAAATTTTTACCAATTTTGCGTACTATTTTTTGTAGATTTTAATTTTTTATGACAAAAACTGACTATTGGATTTTTATAAAAAAGTTACTGAATGTCAAAAATTATATTTTCTGTGAGTAAAATTAGTTTAAAAGCTACTATTTTGAATTTTGGAAAAGATATTTGAGATGAAATAAATTTGTACCAAGTTTTAGTATTGTTTTTTTTTTTTTTTTTAGGTTTTTATTCTTTTGTAAAAAAAATGTCAATTTAATTTTTCTCAAAAATTTACTGAATGTTGAAAAACGTAGAAGAAGTTTTTTTGAATATTTAAATTTAATTTAAACAACACTTTTAAATCAAATTAAGCTTTAGTTTTATTTACATTACAAATATCAGATCCTGCGTGTCTAAATATACAATGTATTTATTCTTTTTTCAAATTCATACAAAACCAATATTAATAGCCTCTCAAAAAATCAAAAAAGAGAGAAATTCATGCACATGACATACCTAATCAAGTCGACACGCACCTAAATCAAACAAATCCAATAAAGTACATAGTATCAAACAACATTTGCGTACTCTAAATTCAAATACTAATCCTCATGTACTCTATCCTGAAACGAATTGAGCGACATCTATATTACGTACTCTAAGGGATCAACAAATCAGAAGTACATAGTAACGAAAAAAAAAGTAGAAAACCCAAAAACACATTCGGACTCCAACTCCGTGTGTTGGTGGGTCTGCCGGAAAAATAATTCCAGAGAAATAGAATTTTGCTGCAAGCTAAAAACTAGGTACTCTCAGTTGAAACGGGAAACGAATCCTTATTTATTACATTCAAATGTCGTTCCATAAATACTGAAACAATTAAACCCTTTGGCGAATAAACTTTATTTAGAATTTCACAGCATAGAGAAGGGAGGATGGGGTGTCAAAATGGACTGTTGTACATTTTATCAACGATTTTATGATACCTATATGTATACAAGTACTACCTACTGTGACAGATACCCTCTATTCAGCCGTCCCCTATCCAACAAATAGAATTCATTGTCTGGCCTTCGTTTAGCCTGCGGCAGTGTCCAATTATCTCAATCGGGGCGGATGCAAATTGCACTCTATTTTGAGGGAAATCAACACCCAAATAACCATTCCCTATTCTATAGAAAATTAAAGGACACAATAAAGACACACATTCCCGTAGAGCAACGTGCGTTGTTGCCTTCGTTGTCGATTTGAACTTTAAATGGAATGAATTCGTTTCCCTTATTTCTTGCTGCTTTATCTGAATATTATAAAGCCTGTACTGGAGCTTTGACTTACTTTTTGTCCTCTATCAACAAATTTTCAACTGGTTGTTTTCTTTCAATTTCAGTATTGTGATCTCTGGAACTTCCTCTTTCATTTGAATATTTTTGTATTAGAAATTCATGAAACAAATCGATGTTCAATCTGTAAACGCTTTTATCTCGCTCATAAACTTGACATACTTTGAATTCTTATAACTTGCGACCTAGAACAACTGCAGTGCTGAAATTTCACGATTGAGATCTAGATCCTTCTACTTTAATTGATGTAACTATGTTTATCTTAAAAAGTCCTGCGAAAAAGACCCCAGCACTATAGATCTGAGATCTTTTCTTTTAGACGAAATAGTGAATTTAGTAGTAAAGGTCTTTGAACGTTACTCTGTATGATTTTTACTTTAATGTTAATATTTGGTGGAACCTTGGAAAAGTAAATGAGCTATTCGAATTCGGAATACTAACCCCTTAACGACTAAATTACAGGTATCAAAATAGTCATTTAAATTTTGAACCGAAAATTGACGAGTTTTTCGCACAATTTATGAAGGGAAACCTGATGGACTCCTCGAGATGAGGCTGCAAATTAATGATTCAAAACCCCGATTCTATTTTGTATCGTTAAAGCGAGATTTAACCCAAAGTATGCAAACTTTGAGTAGTCTTGGAGATACCGAGATATGGGCACTTAAAGTTGAAAATTCGGTATTTGTTCATAGCTTTGTGAAGAACAGCTATTAAACCAAAGTGGTTACATCAATGGAAAAGAGAAAATCCTGAAGTCACAATACTGATCTTACAGCCTTCGTTCGAGTTCAAAATTTTGGCAACTTTGATAGCGTATTTATTGAGACACAGACATTAAAGGCTTCAACATGGATTTTTGCTTGTACCTTTGATGGGAGTCAAACTGGACTTCTATGTAGATGCAGGGAAGCTAAGGTATAAGCAGAACTGTAATCTGGAAGGAAGAAGTGCTTACTTGCACCTCCACGCAGGGGCTCCTGGGGAGGAAGTTTAGAAATCAGTGCAGTTCGATGACGAATGATACTGTACAATTAATAATAATTGAAAAAAGGCACCGCTAAGAACTGCACTGAGGAAATTCTCAATCTTGGGAGCGAACGCAAGAAGCTACGGTTTACTTCCTTCTTAAAATTAAATTTTTCGAAAGATGGTAAACACCTGGATCGTCATCCTTCCCCTCGGTTAGGGGCTGACTTACTGATAAAAGTAATAAAAGTATAATAAAAATCAGTAAATATACAAATTGTTTGACCAAGAATGCAACGATATTTAAAAAAAAGATTAAAAAAAAAGTCTGAAGTGGAATCTAAAAATCATTTTAAGGAATGATGTATATTGTAGATAAAGCTCGGCTGATTGCATCCTTTCAAGATGCCGGGCGACCACTTCTAGGGTTATCTTCCCTAGATGTCACTTCATCAAAGACTAACAGTCAGATTACTGTTGACGTGGTACCACGGGATATGTTTTAGCCAACTGGTTAACTCCAGGAACATATGATGGGATGGCATTCTTGTGAGAGCATCGTGATGGCTGTGGTTTACCCTATATGCATAGGGTATTGATTTTTACATTACTCAAAAAATCAATATACATATAGATGGACAAAGCCAATACCAAAGGTTAACAAAGAAGTGAATTTGTTATGTCTTGGTAGCTTAGAAAAATAAACTCACTCGAAGAATTTCGCCAAATAAGAGAGAGTAACTCTATGTATGTGTAAATCCTTTTGGTAAATTTCAAAAAACTAAGCGAATATACAATGCAAGGGGCAGAAAGTGTAAAAACTTGCCGTCAAATTATGGCTAACCGCTAGGCGTTGTTGTTGTAAGAGATTATTATTTTCTGTACCTTTGACATAATGCAAAGATGGTAAGACCAATGAATATGACGGAGTCCCTAGAGGTCACAATCCTGAAATTTCAGCCCTCAAGGTGGTCTAGATAACGTAGTATTCGAATTTAAAGTATGCGAGTATTAGGAAGCGTATTTACCGAGATATGGCCGATTCAAGTTTTTAAATGGTTTTTTTTTAATATTGCGGTATTGAAACGGAATCTACAAACCTGCATATTCGTCAAAAAAAAGAGTTACATTAGTAATATTTTTAGGTGTTCTTGCTAGACACTTACCGTTTCGATTTTTTACTTGTTTCAAAAGCTTAGATTTGTCCACCAGTTTCATTAATTTCGAAGAATCAAAAGTGCTTTAATTAAGCGAATTGATTAAATGTCACCGTTTTTGTCTTGAATTTTGAGAATAACAGTGCATTGTTGAATTGTGTTTCCCTCAATTTTTGGTTTTTACTTTTTAAATCTCAAAATTAGACAGTTTTGAATATGGCAGCTTTCCAAATAGCAGGCTATTCAAAAAGAAAATTTCTATTGGAAAACTCTTTAAAATGAACTTGACTTTATACGCTAAAATTCATCAATAAAAAAAAAAGTTAACAGATACACGCACATTTGTATCCCAAATTGAATTCAGCTCCTTCTACCAAAAAAAAAAGGAGTAAAGAATTTAAAATAAAAACAGCATTTTCTTTTTCATGTTTAGTTTAGATATGCGTTAAGAAAAATTTAAAGGTGTAGATGTAAGAAGAAATCGGGTAATCGAACAGTAGAAGTGATTTCACTAGTGAAACAACAAAAAATCTTAACGAGTAGAAAGATTATCTTAAATTTTGTAGAAACGAATTGAACATTCAAAATGATTAATGGACAAAATTACATTTAAACATAGCAAAGCTGATTCAAAGCAGTTCAAGTTTTATATACTTATAGACCTATTTATTCGTTTCGTCAAAACACAAGCAGAATAGAGTCATGCAAAAAGCAAACACTTCAATACTCGATTTCCGTTTCCGGCTCTACTTCACAAACTAACACAAAGGATTTATATTTCGTTATATCTTTCTTTCGCCATCATTATCGGCAAAAAAGAAAAACAAAAAAAAGCCATTTTCTGATGTTCACCTTTGATGTTTTTGTTTAGTCTTGTTTACGTCTCAACGACGACATTTTAAATCCCAATACGATCCCAAACACACTTTTTAATTTTGAAGAATAAAGCCTAAGAAAGCTTTAGACGAAAAATAAAAACAAAAAACAGGAAATGAAAAGAAAATAAATCAAAAATTCGTCGAAAATAAAAATCACAAAAAAAGCAACCAACCTTGAGGAAGAAGGATTAAAATTTAAATAGAGATAAACTTCGTGAATAAAAATTTAACAATTCTTAAACTGGTTCAACTAACTCGAGCTCATAACAGGAAGGAACGTATACTAAATGTACAGAAATAGATAACTCCTCTAAGAGCATACCCTAAAACATGTATTATAATTGAATAGCTCATTGCAAAACAACAGAGTTTTCCGAAGACCTGTCAAATTGTTTAAAAATAATAAATGAGGGTTTGAAGAGTTTTTAATAGCAATATACATATATTAACATAAAAGAAATACGTTAAGGAACTAATAAGATATAAAGAACACAAAATAAACATCATTGAATAATTTCGATCAGATAACACAATTAGAAGATAGATCAAGGAACCTCCTTCTTTTCACTGACCAATTTTACACAAACTTATAAGCGTCATAGGATTATGAAAGTTTTCAAATTTTTACCTCGAATATTTCGTGAAATAGACCATGTAGAGGGCTACGACCTTGAGACCTTTCACTTTCCATTAATGCTATCATTATTCCATACGAGCAGTTTTACCCAAAGTTTTAAACAAAAATGACCACCACGCGAATCGTTGCAAGCATCGATTCTTTTGGGATAATTTTCGACCACTTTTGGACACATATTGGGAGGTGTATCAGCCATAACTTGAATAATGTTGTTAATGTTAACCGTTTATCTGCATAAACACGGTCTTTCGCGTTGCCCCACAAAAAAAAAAGTCCAGCAGTGTCAAATTGCATGATCTTGGTGGCCAGTTAATATCGCCACGACGAGAAGAGAAATTACGTGGCCTGGAAATGTCTCTTGCAATAAAGCCATATTATCTCGAGTTGTGTGGCATGTGGCACCGTCTTGTTGAAACCACATATTGTCCAAGTCGTATGTGGTAGAATCACTATTTTTGTAGTACGTTTTAATAATGTGTATTCGTTGTGCGATAGTTAAGTGATCAATTTTCGTAAATGTCAGACTTTCAACTGTTACAACAAAAATTGGTTTAACAAATTAGTTTGACAGATGTCGAAATCCAGTTCTATAGTTTTAAAACCGCAACATGGATAACCCGTTATAATTATGGGCTCGTTAAATCCATAAATATTAATAATTGTGTCGAATCCTTTCCAACGTTTCAATGTTTGGTGGTAATTTTAGACTTTACTTTTTTTCGATAAAGAGTCTGGTGCAACTGTAAACCACAATTGATTGAAACTTTAAATATGAAATTTGTGACTTTTATTGAGGCTTTGCCAAAAATGGGTACATTGGTCTTGAAAAATTTCATGAAAATAAAATATGGCTGTTAATGGCATACCTTCCTCTTGATTTTTATTGTTGTTTTTATTTTAAAAAGAGATTTTTTTGAATATTATAATGTAATCCCTTTTTGGAAACCCCTGCATAAGTTGAGTTAATTAAAACCTTTTGTTGTTACTATAGCAAATTATTGTTAAACAATCAACTGCTAAATACATGTTTGTTTTGTTATTTCATTTTGAGATGTATTTAGAGAGATAAATAACATTTTATTAGTTCACTGTGGCGAATACGCACTATTTTTATTAACTTCCCATAGGAAGTTATTGTAATGGGTCCGATTTGTCAAATTGCAAATTTTGACATTTCTCGACGTTTCAAAGTCCCTTGAGTCGAAATAAAAGATTTTTAGAAAGTTGTCCGTACGTCCGTATATCCGTACGTTCGCGACGTTTTTTTCGTCGTCCATAGTTTAAGAACCAGAAGAGATATCGACTTCAAATAAATTTTGTTATACAGACAATAAGGCAGAAAGGGCTCTCAAGAAAATTGCATTGGTGGTTTTTTTATCATAGCAGTTTGAAAAAAAAGATGAAAATGTTGGTTAACCCTAAATATCTCATGAACCAATAACACTAGATTAAATTTTATATTATATATAGTGACGTGATACAAAACAAATATATTTTTTTAAAAAAATCCAATTAATTTGAATTCTGATTAAATTTTGAGAAAAATCTAATTGACAGTTTTTTTATAAAAAAGAAAAACCTAGAAAAACATTACTCTGAATTTCGACTCAAATATTTTTTCAAAACCTTGAGATTAAGGCTTCAAACTCATTTTATCTTATAAGAATATTGTTTTCAACATTAAGAAAAATTTTGAGAAAAATCGAATTGACAGTATTTTTACAAAAAAATAAAAACCGAAAAAAAAACAATACTAAAAATTGGTAAAAATTTACTTTCGACTCAAATAGCTTTTCAAAAATTAAAAATATTGGCTTCAAACTTATTTTATTTCACAGAAAATATTGTTTTCTTTATTCAGTATTTTTTTTTATAAAAATCCAACAGTATGTTTTTTCATGAAAAAATAAAATCTACAAAAAATAGTACACAAATTTGGTAAAAATTGATACATATGGAAGCCATTATCTCAAATTTCTGAAAAGATATTTGAGTCGAAAATCAATTTTTACCAACTTTTGTTAAATTTTTTTTCGGTTTTTAATTTTTTGTAAAAAAAACTGTCAATTCGATTTTTCTCAAAATTTTTCAGAATGTTGAAAACAACATTTCTTATAAGATAAAATAAGTTTGAAGCCTTAATCTCAAGTTTTTGAAAAGATATTTGAGTCGAAATTCAATTTTTACCAACTTTGAGTAATGTTTTTTTACGTTTTTATTTTTTATAAAAAAAACTGTCAATTAGATTTTTCTCTTAATTTTATCAGATGTCAAAAACATTATTCTTCGTTGCACAAAATTGTTTTTCAGATGAAATCATATTTTAGTCGTAAAATTTTTGAGGTGACACATTTTTTTTCAGTTTTTTTGATTTATAAAAAAACCGTTAATTGGATTTTTAAAAAAATATACTTGTTTTGTGTCACGTCACAATATATAATATAAATTTTAATTGAAGTCTCTAGTGTTATTGGTTCATGAGATATTTAGGGTTAACCAAAATGTTCATCTTTTTTTTTTAAACTGCTATGATAAAAAAAACCACCAATCCAATTTTCTTGAGAGCCCTTTCTCCATCTTTCTGCCTTTTTGTCTGTATAATAAAAATTTATTTGAAGTCGATATCTCTTCTGGTTCTTGAGCTATGTACGACGAAAAAACGTCGCGAACGTACGGACGTACGGACGTACGAACGTACGTACACACGAACGCACAGACATCTTTCTAAAAATCTTTTATTTCGACTCTAGAGACCTTAAAACGTCGAGAAATGTCAGCATTTTCAATTCGACAAATCCGACCATTACAATAACTTCCTATGGGAAGTTAAAAAGCTTATTGATGACCTAAAAACAATTAATAAATATGTTTTATAAATAAGCATTTCCGGCCAAACCTTGATTTGAACACTACTCTAAAAGTCTAAGAACACATAATGTTGCTAAATAAACGACCTTTACTAGAAGTTGTCTAATTTTCAAGCATTGATGCAAAAGAGGAGAGCAAATATTTCTCACCTCCTATGCTAGGCATAGGAATGTCCTATCACAAAGTCAAATGTTCCCTCTGATCCATTTCGTATCACATTTGTACAAACTATTCAAGCTTGACCAAAACATTCAGTTTATATTATGGAAATAGTTACTTTGATTACTTAAAAGACTTCATATAAAACTAAATTTTTCTACCCATATTTGTAAATACGAATAATTGTAAATTGCTGACGTAATTTTGCATATGTGTCTCAAAAGTTGAAACTTGTACACCACCATTTTTTTGATGAACTGAAAAATTTACCCTCTCTTATTCAAAAAATTACCCTAATAAAATGTGAGTTAGTATATGAAATAATTTAGAATAAAGCAGCTCAAAGTAACAAAACGAAATTGGGTCACCCATAGGAATGCCACCTATGCAATCCTCAGATACCCTCTTACCTATTTATAAAGCCATACTTCATATCTCTTTTTTTGTATTCCCAACTGTCATCGCACTGTCACTTATCATCCCAGAAGATAGTTTTAAAACTTCTTCTAACTTCATCTCAACGCTTAACAAAATTGTATTGTGTGTATAGTTTTACCTGCAAGTAATGGTTATTTTGTTCTTTCCCTTTTTTCAGAGGTTGGTTACGAATAATTTGAAACTTTTTTCTATCTACACTCTACACTTTACTTATACGATTTTGCATGCTAGGTACGTACCTAACGTACGAATAAGTTGCAATTTAAGAAAGGAGACACAACTTATCCAGATGAAGATCCACAAAGAAAATGACAGATGTTATACAAATATAGGGGACGAAAAACTCTGGATGATGTTTATTGTTTTTCATAAACAGGAATTTTGTACAGAAAATAAAATTCTTTCAATGAAATTTGTCAGCAAGAACAGAACAACAAAAAGAAAAACAAACAAACAAATTGTTTTTAACTTTGAAATAAAGGCTTTATCCTATCCTATCCTGTTTTTTGTTTTTTTTTGTTTCGTTATTGCGGTAATCCAATTCAAAACTATATACAAACGGTAGTTGGGATTCCGGAGAATTTCAGAATTTCTAGGATATATTTTCCTAGATGTAGGAAGGAAAGTTATTTTTCAATTATTTTTCTTTGAAAAAAGTTTCACTCGACTCAAAGAAAAATATAAGAAGTTGACAACGATGCCCTTTTATTAAAGAATTCTCATCTCATTATGTTCTTTGGAGTGAATCCTTTTGAAATTTAAATTACAGAGGAGGGCAACTTTTGCTCTCTACGAATAATAATTATTATGAACGCATTTGAAAGGGAACCAAAGTAAAATAATTGTATATGAGGAAGTTGTGAGAATATTTAGGTAAAAAAGAGGCTGGGATGCGACCCACACTGATAACTTTCCATCCCGTCTGTCGATTTGTCTTGCTTAAAAGTTTGTCTATATGTATCAATTTTTACCAAGTTTGCGTACTATTTTTTGTAGATTTAATTTTTTTATGAGTTGGATTTTTATAAAAAAATTACTGAATATCGAAAACAATATTTTCTGTGAAATAAAATAAGTTTGAAGCCAATATTTGTAATTTTTGAAAAGCTATTTGAGTCGAAAGTAAATTTTTACCAAGTTTCAGTATTGTTTTTTTTTAGGTTCTTATTTTTTGTAAAAAAAAACTGTCAATTCTATTTTTCTCAAAATTTTATCGAATGTTGAAAACAATATTTCTTATAAGTTAAAATTAGTTAGAAGCCATTATCTCAAATTTTTGAAAAGATATTTGAGTCGAAAATCAATTTTTACCAACTTTTCTTAAATTTTGTTTAGGTTTTTAATTTTTTGTATAAAAGCTGTCAATTCGATTTTTTTCAAAATTTTACTGAATGTTGACAACAATATTTTTTGAAAGATTAAAGTAGTAGTTTAAAGCCAATATCTCAAAGTTTTGAAAAGATATTTGCGTCGAAAAACAGTTTTTACCACCTTTTATACATTTTTTTAGGTTTTAATTTTTTGTAAAAAAAACTGTCAATTCGATTTTTCTCAAAATAGAAAAGATATTTGCGTCGAAAATCAATTTTTACCAACTTTTGTTAAATTTTGTTTAGGTTTTTAATTTTTAGTATAAAAGCTGTCAATTCGATTTTTTTCAAAATTTTACTGAATGTTGACAACAATATTTTTTGAAAGATTAAAGTAGTTTAAAGCCAATATCTCAAAGTTTTGAAAATATATTTGAGTCGAAAATCAATTTTGACCAACTTTTATTTATTTTTTTTTTAGGTTTTTATTTTTTATAAAAAACTGTCAATTCGATTTTTCTCAACATTTTTCAGAATATTGAACACAATATTCCTTATAAGATAAAATAAGTTTTAAGCCTTAATCTCAAGTTTTTGAAAAGATATTTGAGTCGAAATTCAATTTTTACCAACTTTGAGTAATGTTTTTTTAGGTTTTTATTTTTTATAAAAAAAACTGTCAATTAGATTTTTCTCAAAATTTTATCAGATGTCAAAAACATTATTCTTCGTTGCACAAAATTGTTTTGGAGATGAAATCATATTTTAGTCGTAAAATTTTCGAGGTGACAATTTTTTTTTCAGTTTTTTTGATTTATAAAAACAAACCGTTAATTGAATTTTTTTCCAAAAATGTACTTGTTTTGTATCACGTTAATATAAAATTAAATTCAAGTTTCTAGCATCATTGGTTCATGAGATATTTAGGCTTAACCAAAATGTTCACCTTTTTTTAAACTGCCATGGTAAAAAAACCACCCACGCAATATGCTTGAGAGCCCTTTCTGCATCTTTCTGCCTTATTATCTGCATAACAAAATTTATTTGATGTCGATATCTCTTCTGGTTCTTAAACTATGGACGACGAAAAAACATCGCGAACGTACGGACATACGGACGTACGGACGTACATACACACGCACGCACAGACATCTTTCTAAAAATATTTTATTTCGACTCTAGGGACCTTGAAACGTCGAGAAATGTCAAAATTTTCAATTCGACAAATCGGACTTTTTTTTTTGGAGAAAAACAGAATCTAACAAGGACAGAATTCAGATTTATAACCTCAGGAAACAGATTTTTGGAGGTAGTAGGTAAGTATAAGATGTTTCGTTTTGATATTTAAAAAAAAATACATGGGTCCTTATTTCATTGTAAAGAAGATGGGCCACTGGGATATCAGCCAAACAGGAACAATGGCTGCACATTTGCACATTTGCAGCTGTACCTATACTTGATCACTTCACGAATTCAATCTTTAAAGCCCTAAATCTATTTTGGAGCATTAGCATTGACATCATCTTTCACGTGGCTACGGTTATGGACAAAATAAAGCTTTTAATCACTTTAGTGAAAAAGTAATTATGGACATTTGTGGAGGTCTAGTGGAATAAGAAACATGCATCGACCGTTATAATGGCCTAGAAAAACTTTGTATCATCCGCTTTAAGTGAGATATGGATATATTTAGAGGATAAAAAGGAGTGAACCTAAGTGGCTACCTTGTGGTAGGTCAGTGGTAGCAAGAAAAGAGTAGCAGAGGGCGAACACTGCAAAAGAGGAAAGAAGAAATCCATTGCAACAAAAACGGTGCAAAGCTAAGAGTTGGTTACTTAAGAACCATAAATCTGGTTGCTATAGTTAGTTAATAATACGCTAACTTCGATTCCTTTTTCAAGCGCCGAGTGCATAAACGATAGAAATTTTACAAGGTTGGTAGCGGTAGACTTAAATTTCTAAAAACCATGTTGTCTAGGGGAAATAAAAGATTTTCAAACAAAAAATTAAAAAGGTATTAAAACTTTAAGACCTTTAAAGAAAAAACAAAATTTAATTCTAAAAAAAGAAAACAGTGATATAAAATTAATTATTTCGGTATAACAAATCGTGTAGGTAAAGTAACAAAAATTTCATTTTTATATTTTAGTACGGTTAGATGGAATATCGTATTAAAGCCTCGAATTTTCGATGATCCAAATCAAGAAGCCACACTTTTACTGCATTTAAGAAATCGATGAAATTTTACAAGAAATAATGGAGTAAAAGTTTCTGTAGTTTGTCGTGCGAAAAAAGTAAATATTTACTAAGAAAACGGAATTGCTACGTAGGTTTAACCAAGTAACACCAAGGTATTTAAAGTCGTCTAATAGTCTAAATCATAAATTTGATTTAAGGGACTAAAAGAGCAATAATAAGTTATACCGAGATCATCATCATCATTGTACCTTTAAACGGAAGTTGAAAAATAAAATTAATGTGAATAAGAAATAAAATTGCACCAAGTATGGAACCCTGTGGAACTCCCAACTGGACTGAATTTTTACACACTGTGTTCTATTTTTTAGGATAGGTACGACTCGAACCATTTTTAAACGAATTCACGAACACCAGCTTTATAAAGTTTATATAGTAAAATATTACGGCTTACCATGTTAAACGCTTTAGTAATATCTACAAAAAGTCTAGAACAATATTTTTTGCGATCTAAACCATTTTGCAGAATGCAACAAAAGTCCAAAAAAGCATCTTCAGTAGAAAGCCCAGTCCTAAAACCAAATACTTTTGAGATTGAAGGTGTAACGAAATTGGTCTATAGATTTATCATGCATACTACCTTTCTTGAATAAAGAAATAACTATGCCACCCTTAAGTTCATCGGGAAGTTTCCTGAGTCGACACTGATATTAAAAAGATGAGATAATATATCTACTAGGTTAGGGCTAACGATTTTTAAAAGTATATTTGAAATCTCGTCTTTAACATAGGAAGTTAAATTAGTTAAAGAATTAATAGTTTTTAACATATCAAATCAATTTATTGCTAGGGTCAAAAAAACAATAACATGAGGTAAATAGGCTATAAGGGCGATGACGAACCGAATTCCGCTGTAAGGGAGATAGAACCACTCAGCCTCGGTGACGCAGATCAACAATTACACCTACCTGACTTCGACGATGTGAAAACAGCTATATCTTAACTGAAGTCAAATAAAGCTGCTGGAGCTGACGGCATCGTTGCCGAATTATTCAAAGCAGTAGGCGATTATTTGTTGGGGAGCATGCACCAACTCATCTGCAAAATATAGTCCTAAGAAAGCATGCCCGATGAGTGGAATCTCAGTATAGTGCGCCCAATACATAAGAAAGAGGCATTAGTCTCCTTTACATTGCATATAAGATCCTCTCTGCCGTATTATGTGAACGTCTGAAGCCGTTCATCAACAACCTGATAGGTCTTTATCACTGAGGTAGTTGAGGACACATTACGGCAGATCTTGGAAAAAAACAAAGCAACTTCAAATCGATACCCACCATCTCCTTATCGATTTTAAAGCCGCGTATGACAGCATCTATAGGGAAGAGCTGTATAGAGAATTGTCTAGTTTTGGCATCCCTGTCAAATTTATCCGTTTGTGCAGAATGACGATAGAGAATACACCCTGCTATATCAAGGTCGAAAAAGAGCTCACCGATGCATTTGATATCAAAAAAGGTTTTAGACAAGGTGATGCACTGTCATGCGACTTCTTCAACATCGTTCAGGAAAGAATTGTGCAAAACTCAACCATCAACACTAGAGCGACAATCTTCCAAAGGTCCATCCAATTACTCGGATACGCAGATGGTATGGACATAATTGGAAGATCAATGCGTGATGTCAGTGGAACGTTTTTGAGCATTGCGACGGAAGCGAAAAAGATGGGTTTAGTGATCAATGAGGGCAAGACCAAGTATATGCTGTCATCAAAAAATGACATTGAACGACGACACGTCTTAAACAAAAAGTCACTATGGAAAGCTATAACTTTGAGGTAGTTAAGGACTTTGTCTACCTAGGCACTGCTATAAACTCAGACAACGACACCAGCGCTGAAATCAACTCTTGCAAATCGCTGCTTCTTTGGACTTATAGAAGGCAATTGAGTAGTGAAGTCCTCTCTCGAGCAACTAAAATCGCCATCTATAAGCCACTCATCATCCCGGTTCTCATTTATGGCGCTGAGACCTGGACCATGGCAAAGAGAGATAAGAGCGTTTAAGGATGCTTCGAGAGAAAAAAATCTTCAGGTGATTTTTGGTCCCGACGAATTGTACGGGCTGTGCAGCGACACTGACCTAGTTAACAGAATTAAAGTCCAACGGCTTAGATGGCTGGGACATGTAGAGCGTATGGACATTGGACATCAACTCTCCAGCCCGGAAGGTCTACATCCAATTCCGAGGGACGACGTAGTAGAGGAAGTCCGCGACTCAGGTAGCGCACGCAGGTGGGTGAAGACCTTAACCAACTGGGCGCGGGAAACTGGAGACTGCTAGCTAGGCACCGAGCTGGCTGGAGACGCATGTTGGTTGAGGCCCAGGTCCGCTCCGGACTGTAGCACCACCTTTAGTTAAGTAAGTATCCTACTTACGACAAATTAACAACAATTAGCAGTTTCCTAAAGTCTTAAAGTGGTAATTCTTACTTGAGGCCCAGGTCCGTCACTGATTGTTGGGCCACTTCAAGTAAGCAAGTAAGTTCTAACTTGACGGAAATCTGCCATAGTCCCATTTATGAAATAATGCACTGGTTTATTACATTTTAAGTAAAAATCGTTTGCCACTTGGCCCTTTGCATCTATTTTATTGAAAGTTAACCCATATTTTTGAAGAAGGTACTATAGACAGTCTTATGAGATTCACACAAGATACAATTTAAAGCTACTCGTGATGATGTTTAAGTTGACAAGATAAAACAATTGTTCTTTTTTGTTAAAGCAGTATAAAGCCTTATCCTAACATAGAAGGATTCCCTATACGACATTCGATTCCGTTTTATGATTTTAGTAACGAAGAAATATGCCTACGCTCAACACAAAACCTTTCAGTGTTTAAATCCCTTTGGAACTTTTTTTATAGTATATTTGGAAGTCCAATACACTGATTACGTTTGCGTTGCATTTCGAATTGTTTGTATTTTTTTTTCTTTGGAAACTCTCCTGCCATGATATGTATTTCTCTATTTTCATACTTTTTGAACAACGACCACTGACGTACTGGAGTCTTGTAGCTTTGAAGTAAGATATTCCTGAATACCCAGTTCCAGCATCATGCTGACTCACATAAAAACAGACATGCAGTCAGTCTTATTTTGAATACCTATGGTGTTCGTTTTTTTACTTAATAAATAATCAGGACAGGAACTTCAATAGCTATTCCATACGGACGATACCATATGTACCTCTACAAAAAAAGTACAACTGCAATGGAAATTTTAATTCAAAACATTGATCAGATCTGCAACATACATACATTTCCACTTTCTAAATTTGAAAATTTTCTGATTTCAAAAATTGCCTTAAGTGAACTACGATGATTCGTTTTAATTTATTCCCAAAATTCAAACTCTATTTTTGCTAAGCTAAATTGATTATCATTTTCGTTAAATTTGAATTTTATCCCACTTCTGAGAATGTAAGACTTATCAAGGCTGCGATAACCCAACAAAAAATCATCTCCTTTTTGTTTTCATTTAACTTAACAATTTGTCGTGATTATATTTGCTGAAAGTTTTCTATTACTCGTATGCCACGTATTTGACTTTTTCCAACCCCCCACCTCTCCAACCCCTACCAACTACTTCCACTTTCACAATGTAAAACCACAAGTAAGATATGAAATAGGATAGAGTGTGACTCTGAATCTGAAGACAACGACGACGACAACGGAGAAGACGTCGAAAACAACCACGAAGGATGAACAAATAATAAAACAAAAAAAAAATAATAAACTTTTTTCCCAAACGCGTCCGCCCTCCGCCGCCGCCCGCACTTCTGCTAAACTTTCAGTTGGTTGGTACTAACTAAATACTTTTCAGCTTCCTACACCACATTGTAAGTAGGTAGGTAGGTAGGTAGGTAAGGTACCACCACCACCGTTGTGATTTTCTTTTGTTTCAGATTTTGTTGCAAGGAGGTTTTCGAAAAAGTTAACAATCTATAAAACGAACGTTATGAGCGTGTGTATATATTTTTAAAGCACGTTGAGTACCTTACCTCCTCCCAGTCTCCCACTTTACACCAACCTACTCGTGGTACTTAACTTTTCAACAAATTCGTCGTCTGTGGTTTCCTTATATGTTCAAGTTGCAAGAGGTGCCTACTTATGTACCTACCTTAGGTTAAGAGTGCGGTTACACTAAAATGTTACCTTTACCCAGAACCTACATAACAGCAGCAGTGAAAAAATAAAACAAACGAAAAACATCATAACTTTAAAACAGAGGTATGTACAAGTAAAAAGAAAAATAAAAATATTTGTTGATGAAAGTGAAGAATTTATTAGTTTTCGTTTCATCAGAAAAATTACCTGAAGAGTTCTTAAGGAAATTGTTAAGATGTAATGTGCTGAGTTAAGTTTATTCAGTTTATGGGTATTTAGTATTTATTTTCTAGTTGTTGTTTTTGTTGTGTCTTTATTAACTTCCCATAGGAAGTTATTGTAATGGGTCCGATTTGTCAAATTGAAAATTGTGACATTTCTCGACGTTTCAAGGCTCCTAGAGTCGAAATAAAAGATTTTTAGAAAGATACTGTGCGTGCGTGTGTACGTACGTTCGTACGTCTGTACGTCCGTACGTCTGTACGTCCATACGTCTGTACGCCCGTACGTCTGTACGTCCGTACGTCTGTACGTTCGCGACGTTTTTTCGTCTTCCATAACTCAAGAACCAGAAGAGGTATCGACTTCAAATAAATTTTGTTATACAGATTATAAGGCAGAAAGATGCAGAAAGGGCTCTCAAGAAAATTGCGTGTGTGGTTTTTTTACCATAGCAGTTTAAAAAAAAGGTGAAAATTTTGGTTAACCCTTAATATCTTACGAACCAAAAATGCTAGAGACTTGAATTAAATTTTATATAATATATTGTAACGTGATACCAAACAAGTATATTTTTGGAAAAAAAAATCCAGTTAACAGTTTTTTTTATAAATCAAAAAAACTGAAAAAAAAATTTGTCACCTTGGAAATTTTACGAATACAAAATGATTTTATCTCCAAAACAATTTTGTGCAACGAAGAATAATGTTTTTGACATCTGGTAAAATTTTGAGAAAAATCGAATTGATAGTTTTTTATAAAAAATAAAAACCTAAAAAAAACATTACTCAAAGTTGGTAAAAATTGAATTTCGACTCAAATATCTTTTCAAAACTTTGAGATATTGGCTTAAAACTACTTCTATCTTTCAAAAAATATTGTTGTCAGTAAAATTTTGAAAAAAATCGAATTGATAGTTTTCTTACAAAAAATAAAATCTTAAAAGAAATTTTAACAAAAGTTGGTAAAAATTGATTTTCGACTCAAATATCTTTTCAAAAATTTTGAGATTATGGCTTCCAACGAATTTTAACTCATAAGAATTATTGTTTTTAACATTCAGAAAAATTTTGAGAAAAATCGAATTGTGAGTTTTTTTACAAAAAATAAAAACCTAAACAAAAAAATTAATAAAAGTTGGTAAAAATTGATTTTCGACTCAAATATCTTTTTAAAAATTTGAGATATTGGGTTTTAACTACTTATATCTTTTGAAAAATAATGTTGTCAACATGCAGTCAAATTTTGAGAAAAATCGAATTGACAGTTTTTTTTTACAAAAAATAAAAACTTAAAAGAAAATTTAACAAAAGTTGGTAAAAATTGATTTTCGACGCAAATATCTTTTCAAAACTTTGAGATATTGGCTTTTATCTTTTAAAAAAAATTGTTGTCAACATTCAGTAAAATTTTGATAAAAATCTAATTGACAGTTTTTTTACAAAAAATAAAAACCAATAGATATACTAAAACTTGTCAAAAATTTACTTTCGACTCAAATAGCTTTTCAAAAATTAAAAATATTGTCTTCAAACTTTTTTTATTTCACAGAAAATATTGTTTTCGATATTCAGTGGTTTTTTATAAAAATCCAACAGTCCATTTTTTCATAAAAAAATAAAATCTACAAGAAATAGTACGCAAATTTGGTAAAAATTGATGTTCGGTTCTTGATATCTCTCAAATTAATTTAATTCATCTAATTAGTAAAAATTTAAGAAATGCTACTAAAATTGGTAAAAATTTGTTTTTCACTAAAAATCTATTTAACAAAACTAGATTTTCAAACTAAACTATTTCTTTATATGAAAAATATTGTTGGTAATTTTAAAATTTTTAAGAATAATTCAACTGACAACTTTTTTAACCCAACACGAAAACCTACAAACTTTGAAGCAAGACAAATCGACAGACGGGATGGGAAGTTTTCAGTGTGGGTCGCATCCCAGCCTCTTTTTTATTTTAGTAATAGCAAATATACCCTCTAATTATATGGGACAAAACATCGTTCAAGTGGCTGCCTCCGCTTGCTTCGCAATATGGCATTCTCTTAATCAACTCTTTGAAGACTCTGATAATGGTTTAAACTGTAGGCTACGGATTGCTTAAAATTTATTGACCTTAAGAGCTTAAATAGTTTCCGGATTGCTCCCCACAAAAAAAAGTGAAAGAGATTCAAGCTTCGAGAGGGCAAATGAACTTCGCCAAGACGGTTTAGGAATTTGATAATAAAAAGACCGATTGAGGTATGGCCACATATCGTTCATTCCCATGTCCTTAAACGTTGACTGAAAAATTGTACCCAACTTCATTTTCAAAGAAAAATTATCCAATTAAAAAACAATCACTCTTTGTGGATTCAAGTCCCAGTTGTGGCAATTTGTTTGTTAACGTAGCACCGAGAACAAGCGATTGGTCGTGTGCCTTCAATTACACCTTGTAAGCGAACAATCCAAGATCCTAGTGCATCATTTTAGTGTGTGCAATGTTCAATTGTTGAGGTCAATGGCGAGTCTTGATTAAATCAGAAGAAGAGGGTACTCAATTTTGTTCAAAACTTCTTTTAGAACGTTCTTAGGTTGACTCATTTTGTTCCTTGGACTTGAAATTGTATTTTACAATTTTTGTTTTGCCCTTTCAACTGATATATCTGACACCAATATTCTTGTATCACCATCAAGGCAGACCATACTAGCTTTGATACCCACTGCAATATCTCTTGTAAATAAAAAATACATGGATGGTGCTAGGACACTTCCTTGCGGTACACCGGCTTCAATTTTCTTTAGTTCCGATTAATTTTGGTCGTATACCGTTCTCTAAAGAGTCGGTTCGTAACATATAATTTCTGTATTTCGTAGTATTGACTAGAAAGCTCGCTATGAAGTCTGTACCCAAGTCCTCAAGTGACAAGTGCCTTGTCATAGGCTTGAGCAACATCTAAGAATATACGTGCATACTTGTTTTTTTCCAAGTGCCTTTTCCACCACATAAAGGTATGTACATCTTTTAAGTCGTTGGTTTTCCCAGTTGAATTTTTGATTATCTCATTTTTGATAAGATTAGTGATATCATAATGCTTGCGTTTCCAGTAGATTGCACTGGTAACTGCCAAAGTACAGGGTTTTTTAACAGGGACGCTACAAAAGTAGAGTGAAAGGCACAGCAAACGACGTCATATTTCTTCCCGTTCTTTTGACATTTCTCTTCAGTAAGGTTTGCCATTTCATGATGGAAAGAAGATATACGATCCAACAACGAGTCGAAATTATTTGAAATTTTCTACCGAAATTCGGAGTCAGTGGCCTCAACGTTAAGAGCGCTACGTCCAATTTATTGTCGTCATAATCGTCATAGCATATCAACAATTGAGCGTCTAGTGGACAAATTTGAATCCACAGGCACAGTACAAAATGTTCCCGTGCCAGTGAGACAAAGAAGTGCCAGTAGTGTCGAGAATATTGCTGCCGCTGAGGCTTCAGTTAAAGAAAGCCCAAATGTGTCTCTCACACGTAGTTGTGGCGAATTTTGCTAAAAGATCTTGGCCTACATCCTTACAAGATTAAATTGTCAGCAATCCACACGTAATCCATGAGTCATCATTGCATTATTCGGCCGTTCTTCTTCCGTGATGATCAAGAGCGGCACGTTACTGTGAATGGGAATCGCTACCGTTCAATGATAACCGAATATTTTTAGGCCCAATTGGATGGACTTGGAGGACATGTGGTTCCAACAGGACGGGCGCTCGAGAAATGGCAACATTTTCAATTTGACAAATCGGACCCATTACAATACCTTCCTATGGGAAGTTAATAATAAGAGAAGGGAAGGATTGTTTTTGTCGATGGTTGATAGGGGCAGGTGGCTTTGTGAAACAAAAGATTTCAAGGAGTCTGTCGAGAATATAAGATGAAGTTGTCTGTTCAGCAAGGCGATCTAGAAAGAGACATTCTTTGGAGGATGTTAAATTGGAAGCATTATAGGACGACTGATCATCTGATGAGGTTCATTTTAGATAAGGAAGGTTGAAGTCATGGAATAGAAGTACTTCATCATGTGGGTCACATAAATGAGTTTTGCGATTTTATGATTTATTCAAAAATTAACCACAAGATAGTCTACTTGCTACGTGACAAAAAAACGTTTAATTTCTGCTGGTTTATATGGAAATGCCAACACCTCATTTTGAACTTAGCTTTTAATGAATGTTCATTATTGTTCTTACATCAGCAACAACATGTTCCAACTTTCTCATTGAATTCTTAAATTTATTCTTATCAAACAGAGCAGTGTGGGTATCAATATCCTTAGCCAAATGATGTGAGTTATTATTTCCATTATCGTTAAAAGGTGCACTTCTCTCTTTACTTCGGCATGAAATTAATTTGAATTTAAGCACGTACTATATATGATTATATTCAATGATAGCTATCGTTATCGACTTAAATATTAAAATAAATAAATAAATTAGGTGGCGCAACAGTCCATGAAGAACCAGGGCCTAGTGACTTACAACTCTCAACCATTCCTGTGTGCGAGTAATGTTGTCAGAGATGGAAGGGACCTACAGTTTATATGCCGAATCCGAACGGCTAATTTGAGAAAGCACTTTTCATGACAAGAATTACTCTTGGAGGATTTGTCAATTCCTCGCAAGAGGCAGTACCCGTGAAAAAAGTTAGATGACACAGGCAGGGATTGAACCCAAGACCCCTTGCATGACAGTCCAACGCACTATCCATCACGCTACGGGTACTACTCGACTTAAATATTATAATACCTATATTTACTGTAAACAAAAGAACCGTCCGACTCAAACTTCAATTCCAACTCAAACAACATCAACAGTTGAATGGTTGGTTAAGAGATATTTATTTTTAATAGCATTGTAAAGAATTTATATATATTCTTTCCTTACAGGACACACGGCTGGCTGGCTGACTGGCTAGGTTGGACTTCCTTTTGAAAGATATATACAAATTTAAGGACTTGCATAAAACAAACAATGTTTACAAAGGACCTTATCATCATATCAATGACACAACACAATACAGACTTTTAATGCTCATTGTTGTCTTAATAGTCTCCACTCGCTTGGGTAAAATTAAGTTAAGGAGGTATATACTCGTATACTATATACAGATAATATGGTATGGACCCTTTTGATACGCCAATATTGAAGAAACACTGTCAAACCTCAATAGCTGTAGTATATTTTAAAGAGAATGATATTTTTCTGAAGGATCTTTTTGGTGAAGCATAAAGTAGGGTTATATTATTCATTTGAAGGGATTCCAAAAGTGGAAATTAATTCCTGCTAAATTTGAAATTCCTATTAAAATTACTTTTCGTATGATGAATATATGTTTGCACCTATGTACATAAGGCAAAGTGCCATCAGCATCAAGAAATATATACACCCAAAGGGTGTACGCATATATATTCTATTTCCGGCCCTATTTAACTATGTGTACATATATATATATATTACATTTTCATCACATAGAAGTTTAATATAAACTTTGACTGTTCAGTGTTCTGTTTAGTATATTCCTTTCCTTTCCTTGTATCCTTGTCCATATGTCCATGACCATGCATTCCTTTTATAAGAAAATGAACTTTAAAATTTATACAATATTGTGAACCCTTCAGTCTCGTTTATATATACGAAAATGTAGGTGACAGATTATAAGGACACTCCACGTTGCCTGATTGAGGGCAGTATAAAAATTATAGTTGGAATTGTGAACAAAAATATTTTTCAGAGAAGACCTTATTTTATGTATTACCAACAAATGTAATTCATCAAATATTTAAAAACGTTCAGGAGAGAAAAACATCTGCACAATGAAACTTTTGAAAAAAACAACAACTCTGAACATTAAAGTATGTTAAAATTTATTCTTAACGTTTCTAATTTTAATATTAATCAAAGTAAGGAGGTCAACGATGATTTTTTAAATCACAGAAAATTTGAATTTAAAAAGATTGCAATCATTTGTGCGCCAATCATTTGAATGCATTCATTTTACTGCAATCATTTGAGACGTCATGCATTCTTTTGAAGCCTTTACATTCACTTGTATTCCCAAAAGATAGCATTCCTTTACAAGTCTGGATTTATTAATGTTGGAATTTATTATGTTGGAACAATTGGAAAAAAGGATAGTGTTAAAAAACTTCAGTCGCAGGAGTCGTATGACAGAAATTATTTTTTAACATGAAATGCTAATGAAAGTTGTGAGCTAATAAATAATAAAAAGATCAATGCCACAAAATAAAAACCTAACGTGACCCATATCAATTTACCCAGAGTGTATAAAACCCCTTAAGGACTTTTCATTATAAAGTGTCATTCACTTCAAGCATAAGTGCATACCCAACCTAAACATACAGATAACTGGGCATAATATGTATGACATTTAAGGTTGGTTCAATGGTTTGCTAAAGTGTATAAGCGAATGGAATCCTTTTGATGATGTATGAAGATTGGTATACCTATTGATATTCCTCTTCAGGGGCACAATAATTTGGATTCAACATCAGCTTGGTCTTTTCATATTCGCTTCATCTAATCTTTAAAAGCTAAACCAGTATGGTATGGGTGTAAATTATCATTTTAAATAATTTAATTAACAAATAAAATTTTCAGGCACTCAAAGGGTTTTTTTTTTTTAATACCCTTAACATGTTTACATTTAAGTTAAAGCATTCCACATTCTAGATGTACGTTTAAAAAAAGAATCTCTTTACTTGACCGTACATCGGGAAGTTCAAGGGTAAACTAATAAACATTTTGTAAAGTGAGAGTCTTATGGCTCAGTTGTTTGAGGGGGGAAATGCAACTGGCTAGTTAGACAAAACATTGTTTGTAGCAATATCGGTAAAATAACTAAAATGCCAAAAATACGGTGTGTGCATTAAGAAAAGAGGAATGCTTTGGATAGGAGGTGTCGGTGTACATTTATTTTGATTTCCTGAACATTGCAATGATAGGGAAAGGCATTCCACATTCGCTTAGTACGGCTTAAAAATGAATCTCTGTATTTCATAGTACGGCCTAAGTTAGGCTCAAGAATAAACTAATGGACATTCCTAGAAGCGCGGGTATTACAGTAAAAATTTGTAAGGGGGAGGAATGCAATTGGCTATTTCACTAGAGCACATTCCGTTAAAATAACTGTAAAAAAGGGTGAGACAAGCAACTTCACGGCGATGTTCGAGTGACGTAATCGATTTGATGATGTTAATGTCACCAATCATTTTAAAAGCTCTTCTTTGAATACTGTCCAAGAGACTTTAATAAGTTACTGGAGCACCAGCCCAGAGATAGGGGACATATATATCGGTTTTGTAGATTGTAGCCAGATCAAAAGCAATTAATTGCATTAGAAGTTGCAGACAGATCATTTAAAAAAATGAGGTAAGGGGTCAGAGACAAAACGAAGCCCTGGGGCATACCAGCATTTATATTATGCCTTTCAGATTTTAATCCGTTCAAAACTAATTTTATTGAACGGTTCGAGAGAAAAGAATGAAGGGATTCGTCGATACCAAGAGCACGCATTTTCGATAAGAGAGCAAGATGCCAGGCTTTATCAAATGCCTTTGAAACATCAAGTACAATAATCTTACTTTCTCCAAAACAATGTAAAGATTTGTTTCACTATTCGGTGAGATGAACCATGAGATCACCAGGGGACCTCTATTGCTACGAAAGCCGTACTGCCGGTCATTAAGAAACTTTCGTTCCTCAAGATACTTCTTAAGCTGATAATTAATCAGCGTTTCTATGATCTAGGAAAGACTGGAATTTAGTGCTATCGGTTGATAATTTTCGAAAGAAGAGGATTCGATTTTTTTGGGATTGGCTGGACAAATGCTGTTTTCTAACTACTCGAAATAAGCTCAGAAAAATAGGATAAATGGAAAAGCTTATGCAGTGGTTTTGCTATCTTGAAAGAACACCTCTTTAGAATAATAACGGGGATACCATCCGGACCAGCGGATTTATGAATGTTGAGATATTTTAGAACTCTCGCCACAGTTTGAGTACGAAAAAATATTGGTCCCATAGAATCCTTAACGCGTTCAAGAACTTGGGGAGCATATCTGGTAAGGTGGAATTTTTGGCGAACTGCCTTGAAAACAAGTTAGCTTTCTCAAAAGAGCTAACTAAAGGAGTTTTATTGACAAGAAGCGTAGAGACCGAAGAAGAGGAAGAATTCCTATTGTTTTTTAAGAGTACGAATGGACAACAATTCTTACTGAACTTCGGACATTGCAGTATTTTTTTGCCGTAAGTTTTGGCCATGCAAAATTTGGTCTCTTGAATATGAGCATTGCAAGCCTTACTGGCTTCCTTAAACCTTTTTCGGTTTTCCTCAGACGGGTTGGTTCTAAAACACCGGAAGCTCACCTCTTTGCAGCTCGAATTGAACAATGATTTAGCCTTAGGTTTAATATTCTTGACAATGTGCCTAGAGGCGTCAATACACTGATTATGTATTTATCAGGATCAGAAGTGAGAAACAAGTCAAGTGTATTTTCTACTCAGCCGTTAACGTCTGATATTCGGGTAGGCTCATTGACAAGCTGAGTAGAGGTTGAACTCAGTAAAAATTTCAGCACACATTCTTTCAGGTGTTGTCTGGCCCGAATGGAGAAGCCACGAAAAATTGTGAACGTTGAAATCGGCCGTAATAACGATTTCAGTGTGAGGATACAGGGAGACAATTCTTTGGATGGAGTTGGACAGAACATCAAATTCGTGAAAAAAATGTAGGTGGCATAGACAGGGATTGAACCCAAGACTTCTAGCATGACAGTCCTACACACTAACCATCACTTCACGGATAGTAAAAGAAATTTATCAATGCCAAAAGCACTAATTTTCGTTTTGAGAGCTTGGTGCCAAACTCTATTAAATGCTTTTGAAATATTATTAAATCACAACCATACTTTCTACAGGCTGGTCAAATGCTGTTTTCTATTCAGTTGGAAAGAGACATTTAGAATATGAAATATGAAGCACCTTAACTTCTAAGTCAGCCAAACTCTTACAAAATTTGTAAACCATCTTTTCATTTTATTTATAAAATACATACTATGAAGAAATAAAGGTTGTTCTGGTTTAATGTTTTTTTGTAAATGCAAATGTGTGATAGATAAGATACATAAGTAAGTTAGACCAAAGATCTAGTGGACTAAGGATCTTGAACTCTAAAAAAAGCTACCCTTTTACGATTTTCAAATTTATTAAGTTAATCTCATCAAATTATCATAGAAACATTTAATAAGATGCCAACAATCAATGACATGAGTCAAATTTAGTCTGATTAATGTGGCAGAGCTGTGAGAAACTGAACGGTTAAATAACTTTGCCCTATATTAAAAGATGGAAAAATAAACACCCTTTAAGGATAAGACTTTCTGTTAGATAAAAATAAATAATCCATAAAATTTCCTATTCGCATTTTAAGTTTATTTAATTTCCGATATAGTTCAAGTTTAAGTGACCCAAATAAAAAATCTACTGATTTATCAAAAAAATATGTAATCAAAATATCCTAAAAAATGTTACATCACTCTGTCTAATGTCCTTTTTTAAGGAAAACATGATACAGACACAAAAATTAGTCAATGTCATCATCCATTTACCTACTATATATAAAAAAGGAAGGCTAAGAGGGGAAACATAATAATTCTGTCAAAAAATAATATTGAAAAAGGGTTAAGGAAAATGATCGAATTGTTTAATTGACTGAATATTTACTTTTCATCTTCTGCCCTTTTATCCTTTTATACATACTTAAGCAATATTCCTGAGCTTAAAAGCCTCATTTTTATTTATAAAGATTCTTTTTGTTGTACATATGTATACATTATATTGAATTCCTGAGCAAGCTTTTTGTTCAATTCATGTTTGGCCAAGAGAAGCAATGTTAAATTAGAAGATACCTAACCTAACTATCATCATCAATAATCAGGTCAGTTTTCTTATATTATCCTTTCATTTTATAGTACTCGTACGTAGGTTTTTTTGTTTTGTGCATTACTATATTTTTGTAAAGAAATCGAACTTTAAGGACACAGTACTTGGATTCCGATAAAAAAAACAACGTATAAGCCGTTTTAAATAGAGACTAGAAGCTTTTTTTAGAAAGTTTCCTTAAGAAAGAAATAGCTAAGATAATGTACGAGTAATGTGATGTCCTTGTAAAGAGAAATGTTAAAGTGTAACTAAATTTGATCTTTTGGAATTGTCGAATTAAAAGTTTTTCTCTGAGACTTTGCAGTGAGCATGTAATAACAATTACCTTCAGTGGACGACAGTGAAGGTTTTTAACAATGGACGTAACGAACCATCTTAACTAAAACAGCAAGTTATTTGTATTTGGTAGTGGTTGTTATTTTAGTTGAAACTTTTAAGAATTTAATTGTTTAAGATGGTCCTAGATGACTGACCATATAAACATATCTAGAGAAAGGTGAATAATGTTAAGTTTGTTCATTAGAAGTTTGTTAATTTTCACTTGTTTTCCTTTAAAGGATAGTGAAGAATATTAATGTTTAAACACGATGTAAAAAGAAGTTGAAAATAATTAAGTTTCACAACACAATCTGACTTGATATTACTTTTCCATTTTATTGGGAAAGTATCAGCTAAAAAATCAGAGGTTTTTCAATATCATTTTTAAACTACTGAGATTTTAATAAAGTTTTAAGTCTTAAAATTTGATGCATTGATGAGAATTCTGAACAAAGACCTTGAACGGTTCCCTGAAAACGTCCAATTGACTCAAAAATTAAAGTTGCATAATACACGATCTTGGAGGCTATGCCACAGGCCTACGACGTGACGTGACCAAAAGTTTCTATTATTAAACTGATTGCTTTGTTGCGTCGTCGTTCAGACCGAACCAGATTGAAGAAAACACGTTTTAAAAAACACCAGTTACACCTGAAATTGACGAGATGCATTGTAACAACTTCTGCTCATGTAGGACTTCACGCTTTTCCACAAGGCCCATGACTCAATTAATCTTTTAAACACTAAATTCCCAAATCGTGTTACTGGCTGAACACAATGGTGAAGCTGAAGTGTGTGTTACTTTTAAAGTTAAAAAGTATAAAAACAGCACATAGCTCAACAATGCAAAGTTGAAGCCGAAGCTTAAGCGGAAGCTGAAGCGCAAGTTGGGTGAACTTTACTTTTGACTTTATGCTGCGCAGATTTTTGACATTTGTATGGTTTGAGTTGATACAGTGCTTGTTGCGATTCACTTTTGTGGACGGCCTTTGCTTCAAAATGCGCTTTTTTAATGACAGCTTTTGCTTCAAGCAGTTAATTTCTCGCAAGTCAACCCTAATGAACTACGACCTATAAGTCTATCATAATTCCTTCTTAAGACCTTAAAAAGATTGATTGACATCGATTTAAGAGCAAGTATTGATACAAGACTTTTGGCTACGTCTCAACATGCCTACTGCAATGGTAAGTCAGTGGAAACGGCATTACACACACTAGTACGCACCATCGAATACTCCCTCCATCATAGAGAGTTCACTATGGTTGCTTTCCTTGGTATCGAAGGCGGTTTTAACAACGTGGACACATCTGCAACCACAACTGCACTAACATCTCTAAACGTAGAGAGTTCGCTTGGGGAGTTACTTAATTTAATGCTGACTAGCAGAATAGTTAACTCAAAACTGGGGAACTCTTCTGCTAGAAGATGCGTTAGTAAAGGAATACCGCAAAGTGGTGTTCTATCCCCTCTCCTCTGGTTTCAGAGTGATAGCCTATGCGGATGACGTTGCTATAGCGGTTTCAGGAAATCATCTTAACACCCCCAAAAGAACTCTTACAAAATTCCTTAGTAAGGCTAATACTTTGGGCTGATCGATGTGGACTGGGTGTTAAATCACACAAAACCGTATTAGTCCTATTTTCGAGGAAATACAAAATTCCATTTGTGAACCCTCCTTGTATTAAAGGAATCCAATTAAAGTTCTCAGACGAGGCTAAGTACATACCTGAATCTTATTTTAGACAAAAAACTAAATTGGAAACGAAATATTCTAGAAAGAGTCAAAAAAGCTACCTTAGCTCTCTTTTTCTGCAAAAAAGTTATAGGTAATAAACGGGGCTTACAACCCTGAATCACGCATTGGTTATACACTTTGGTAATCAGACCGATTTTAATGTGCGGTGTGGCAATATAGTGGACTGCTTTAGAAAAAGCTAAAAACCGCGACAAACTAAATAAAGTTCAACGTTTAGCTTGCTAGCTGAACACCCTACTCTACCTAAAACCTATTGATATTTTTAGTAATTATATAGCTGCAAACTCTGCTATTCACCACAAAGCCTTGTCGCATTGGATTACCAAAAACATTGGACACTCCGTAATTCTTAAGTATTTAGAATCAATTTCAAAGCACACAGACTACACCATCCGCCAACTGCAATTCGACAGAAACTTCCATATCTCTACATCTTCCAGATCTTTCTGCATTCCTGGAAGACGAATCACTCCACTTTTATAAAGATGGATCAAAAACAAAAGAAGGGGTTAGTGGAGGTGTGTACTCTAAACGACTGAAATTAAGTCTCTCATTCCGCCTTAACAGTCATTGAAGTGTGTTCCAGGCGCAACTTTTGGCGATAAAAAAAGTCTTGTCCGGGCTTAAAGAAAAAACTATTGATAATGCAGGATACTAATGAAGAAGGCAAACACCAGGTGGAATAACATCACCACGTGTCAGGTCACAAAAAACATCCTGCGTACACTGGATTTAAACCGATCAAGGTGCTTACTATCTCTAAGTAGCTTGCATATAACCTCGATAATCGGTATCATAATCGGGCACTGTCTAATAGGAAAGCACGCCACGTGGCTAGGCGTATTCTCAAATGAATTTTGCAAAAGCTGCATGGATGAGGAAGCGGAGGACACAGTTCTTCATCTTCTCTGTACATGCTCTGCTCTAGCTCAAAAACGCAAGAATTACCTAGGAGAATTCTTCTATAACGATCTAAACGATCTCCTGTAAGGGACTCAAATTGGTTTCATTGAGCTTAGAAGAAAGCCTCAATATTCATGTGGTATCAAAATGGCCCATTAAACTGGCCTAAGTGTGTCCTACTTCATCACGGACAGCCACTTTAACCTAACCTAACTTACACCTATTGTTTTGAGGCGGTTATCAGTCGTCTTGGTGATGTCAAATGCCTCCGAAAAAAAATTCCAGGCAGGTTGCTGTATGTATCATATGGGTCAAGGCGTGCAGGTTTTCTTAAAAGAGTTGAGTGCCTGCTTACAGGAGATGAAATTTTTAATAAAATGGAAAAGGAGCATAGAGTGAAAAAATTAAGGAGGGATGAATTTATGTGGAGTCGAATCGTCCTTGCTCAGGCAGTTTGCTTTTTTTTTTTTTTGAATGTTAATAACTGTTGTAACGGCTACTTTTAATGTATATCTAGTCTGATGCAGATTGATTCAATTGCTTTTTCGCTTTGTTGGTTAATTATGTAAGATTAAATAACTTAGTTAATTTTAGACAAGCTTGAATTACATGGGATTTTAATAAGTAACTGTTGAAGCCAAAGTTATGATAATGGTTCGAATATGAAAGGAAAAGAAGCGAGTGTTCAGAATCGAATTCGAACCCTAGAACCAAGAGCATTTTTCGTTCCTTGTTGCTCGCATTCCTTAAATTTAGTGGTTAATGATTCTGCGCGGTGCTCATTATATGCAGTTAAATTTTTCGATACAATTCGATGTTTGTATAACTTTTTTTCAAGTTCCACAACGAGATGGGATATTTATAGGAAAAAAAAATCCAAGTCTTACTTTGAAACCCCTTTCTGAGACTAGATGGGAGAGCAGGTTAGATGCATAGAGGCCTTTAAAAACAAATTTAGAAGAAATACTTATATGAAGCTCTTATAGAAATAGGAAATCTAGAGACAAAAAACATTGCAGAATCTTTAGGAAATAAAATTTTTGAATTTTACATTTATTTGCTGCCTGCTTATTTGGTTTGATATTTTAGAAAATATAAATAAAACTAGTAAATATTTGCAAAGTCCGTCCGTTAATCTGTCAACTGAGCGTATTGCTATAGTTCCCTAGAAATACCAAATATGTTTCCTGAAGCTTCATCATTGCGATCTCAACGTGGAGAAAAAGACTTTATGCTTATGATTGCCCTGAAACTATATTAGACCCAAAACAAAGGTTTAAAGTAGTTTTTTTTTCAAAATACTTGATCAAGCCATTCAATCAATTACAGAAAGGTTAGAACAGCTTAATACGTATAGTATCAATTTTTCATTTTTATGTAACATAAGCGAATGTTTAAAAAAATAAAAATGTACGTGCTTCATGCCTTAATTTGCAGAATGTTTTAACATTAGGTAGTTTTAAAGATTTAGATAGAGAAGAATTGTTTCGAGAATTAACCGTAATGCCCCCGCTTGTTACACGACAAAGCTCAAGTTTAGATGTGTAAAATTTTATTTTTAGTTCAAACCTTGAAGATTTTGCTCCGAATTCAGTAATTGCTCTCCAAATCCTTAATACAATCCCGATCACGGTAGGTTCAGGAGAACGTAGTTTTTCTAAACTTAAAATTATTAAAAATTGTCTTAGGACAACCATGACTCAAGAGAGATTGGTAGGCTTATCTATATTGTCCATTGAAAAGGAATTATTAAATTCTTTAGACTTTGATGATCTCATTTCTGAATTTGCAAAATGCAAGGCCAGAAAAGTAAATTTCCAAGTTTAAACGTTTCCCCTCTGCTCATTTCTTCGCTGCGATTTAGTTTATGGTTTAGGCTTACTGGAGATACCTCAATAAAAAAAAACGCATTGAAAGTCTACCTCCTGGGTGATGTGGGAAGGGCTTATGCTTGTGTATCAGTTTATGTGTGAAAATATAAAATAGGGGCGCTTTCTACAAATCTTGCACAGGGCGCAAGTTTGGCTGTGGCCGGCCATGATCCTCAGAGCTGTAAAACAAAACCAACAACAAAGTTTTGAAAAATAACATATAACATAAAAATAAAATATATTAATAAAGTTATAATATATTTTACTCATTTTAATGAATTTTGAATAAGAAACTTGTATTAGCTCAAACTTTATAACCAAAAAAGAAACTAATTAAAACTGAAATGAAAAATACTATTGAAGCATTTGTAATAAGGATTTTAGCAAAGTAAACTCATTTTAACTGTACTTGTGTATTCTTTTCGTAAGTTTTTAAAAAAGACTATGAAATACGTAGTTTTTAATACAAAATAATATGAATTATGAAGTTTTTGTTGAAAATTATATCTGGCAATTCCCCATTACAATTATTCACTTTATATACATACTAACTTCATATACTTATACTTACTTTAGTCTTGTATTAAACTTTAATGAATTCAGACTCGGTAGCCTTTTCATTAAAACAGAATTCTTAACAAAAGGTTATGGGCCCAGACCCAAGACAAAGAACTATATATGTATATATTGAAAAATTAGAAAGAGCTTAAAAGTATTTCGCGATGGCGTCTTCTTCCTTGTATCAAATCGAGAAATTAGACGAAAAGAATTACGAGTCATGGAAGCTGCAAATTAAAAGCGTTTTAATCCATAGTGAATTGTGGTCATACGTAAATGGAGCTATCGAAAAACCAGAAAAAGATTTTGCAGCCTGGACCAAAAATGATGAGAAAGCATTGGCCACCATCCTTCTTTTCGTGAAACCGTCTCAACTCAACTATATCAAAAATTTTAAAACATCAAATGAAGCGTGGATTATTCTACAAAAAACACATCAGCCACAAGGGTCAGCGAGAAAAGTAACCCTCTTTAAGCAGCTCCTACAACTGAAAATGCAAGAAAATAGTCACGTGCTACCACATCTTAATAATTTTTCATCACTCGTCGAAAAATTAAAAGAGATAAGTATTGAACTCCAAGATGAACTTTTATCAATCATTTTGCTTTCCAGCCTCCCTACCAGCTTTGAAAATTTCGTTCTTGCTATCGAAGTACGAGATACTCTACCCACGTGTGATAACCTTAAGATAAAGCTTCTGGAAGAAGGACATAGAAGACAAGGGACAGAATGTAATAATTTTACACCAGAACAAGCATTGTTCGTAAGAAATCGCAGGCAACAACAATCCTCACACCAAATCCAGCAACCACAACGTGGGAAGACCGATCAACCAACCTTTAAAGGAATCTGTTTCAGTTGTAATCGTCGTGGGCACTTCGCAGCTAATTGCAGAGATAGAAACAAAAATAAAACAACAACATCTCCATTTGCAATGATCAATGCAGCATGTGCGGGAGGGCTAACCAGTCAATCGTGGATTTTCGACAGTGGATCGACAAGCCATCTATGCTGTGATAAGAGTATGTTTATCAGTCTTCGCCCGCACACTGAACAAATAGCACTTGCTAATGATGCACATATTTTATCAGATGGCATTGGTGACGTTTTATTAAAAACCAAACACGGCATTGTCACTCTGAAAGAAGTTCTTTTTGTGCCATCGATGAAGATGAACTTTGTTTCAATTTCTAAAGCTGCTGACAATTTTAATAAAATTATTTTCGACCAAAATAGTGCAAACATATTGAATGCTAATGGACGAGTTCTATTATCTGCAAAGAAGTCGCAAAATATGTACATTTGTACTGAGGTAATTAAGAATGAGGTTAACGCATACACGTGTTCAAATGGATCATCGCGTGAAAATGATATCGTCGTATGGCATGAGAGGTATGGGCATCTAAATAAGAAGAGCTTGGACAAACTAATCGAGAAGCAATTGGTAAGAGGTCTAAATTTGAAAGGTAATATCAACAATTTAAATTTTCAATGCGAAGTTTGCATGAAAGGAAAAATATGCTCGCTACCATATGTGTGTGAACAGAACCGGAGCGAAGGTATTTTAGATTTAATACATACCGATATATGCGGCCCCATGAGGAAAACATCCATTGGAGGAGCAAAACATTTCTTACTTTTTGTTGATGACTATTCTAGAAAATTTTTTGTTTATTTTTTAAAGGCAAAAAGTGAAGCGCTAGACATGTTCAAGAAATTTAAGGCAATGGTTGAAACCTATACCTCGAAACGAATCAAGACGCTAAGGAGCGATAATGGAACAGAATTTGTGAACCGACCATTTAAAGAATTTCTGGAATCCAGTGGAATTCGTCACCAGTTAACTGCACCCTATACGGAACGAGCTAACAGGACAATTGTGGAGATGGCCCGGTGTATGTTGATTGGGTCAGGTTTGTCTGAGAGCATTTGGGCAGAGGCAGTAAACACAGCCGTGTATTTAAGAAACCGCTCGCCATGCAGTACTTTGCAAGGGATAACTCCATTCCAGGCTTGGTCTGGCCTCCAGCCTAATATCTCACATTTGAAAGTATTTGGTTGTAAGGCATTCATGTTGAACAAGCGACCAGTATACTCCAAGTTCCAATCGAAAGGAATTGAATGCGCAATGATCGGGTATGCAAGTGAGTCTAAAGCGTATCGCCTTTACAACCGCAAAACTGGTAAAGTATACATAAGCCGAGATGTTAAGTTTATTGAAAAACATCCGAATCTTGAATCGAAAAGTACAGATGTTGATTACCTTCTTACAGAACCTTCCAAAACTGAAATAAGCAAGCCACAAGTCGAGTTGCCAAAAGCCGAGATGGCACAAATTAAAGAGGAGGCTGATGCCGATGTCTTCGAAGATGCTTTGGGACCTGAGAGTCTGGATGTTGCTGCTGCAGATGCCAGTGAACGTGATGTTAATGTCGCTAGTGCGGATGCTGATGGTGAACCCAATGCTGTTGAACCTGATGTTTATGCTGCTAGAGATGATGCTGGAGATGCTGCCGTTGAAACTGCGACTAGAGATATACAAGATGACGATGTTGAAGAAGATGGTAGGGAAGGTGGTATGGATGAAGAGAAAGAAGAAGAATCTGTCGGAGTAAGTCCTAAAAAAATATTAAGAAGTGGTAGAGTTCGTGTTGTAGATATCAATAGAGGCAAAGGTAGAGGTAGGGGTAGAGGAGTGACTAATTTACTGAATTATGCGAAAGATGTTGAAAATGAATGCCCTTTAACAATAGAAGAAGCGCTTCAAAGTAAAGATGCTGATAAATGGCGTCAAGCGATGCGAGACGAGTTCAATTCTCTGTCCGAAAATCACACATGGACACTTGTTGACTTACCTAAAAATAGACATGCCATTAAGTCAATGTGGGTATTCAACATTAAACGCAATAAGGAAGGGTATATTGAACGCTTTAAGGCTAGACTTGTTGCCAAAGGCTGTGGGCAAAAGTATGGCGTTGATTTTTATAAAACATTCTCACCGGTAGCAAGATATTCGAACATAAGATTAGTTATTGCATTAGCAGTTGAATTTAAACTGCTGTTACATCAAATTGATGTTACTGCAGCGTATTTGAACGGAGATTTGGATGAAGACATTTGTATGCACCAACCAACCGGTTTTGTAGACAAAGCCAATCCTAACAAAGTTTGTAAACTCCAGAAAGCTTTATATGGGCTTAAACAGTCAGGAAGGCAATGGAATTTAAAGCTGGACAGTATCTTAAAAAATATGGGCTTTTCAAACTGCATCAACGATAGGTGCATATATTTTATGCATAAAGACGGAAACATAATTATTACTTTGTCTACTTTGATGACATTTTAATCGCATGTAAGGAGGAACGTGATATGGAAATAATTAAAAGGCAGATTGGTTCTCAGTTCGACATTGTAGATAAGGGATCATTGAATCATTTTCTTGGCATAGAAATCCAAAGAGATGGCCCACGGGGGGCAATTAAACTCAGTCAACAACAGCTTATAAAGGGTCTTTTAAATGATTTCAAGATGACTGATTGCAGGAAAGTGAGCACACCAATCGATCCAGGAACGCAGTTGAGGAAATGTGATGGCTGTAAAAATTGTTCGAAAGTCGACAAAACACTGTACCAATCATTAATGGGGTCTTTAAATTTTATAAGCATCACTACACGACCTGATATTTCTCATTCGGTTATAAAATTATCTCAGTATAATATGAATCCTCACTTTGAACATCTTACTGCAGCAAAACATTTACTAAAATATCTTTCTAATACCTACAATTCATTATCAGATTATTTACAGAAAAACTGGGCTAGATTTGTTTGGCTATACCGACGCTGATTGGGGTGGTAACATTGATGATAGGAGATCATTTACCGGTCATGTTTTCTTTTTGGCTGGCAGTCCTGTATCCTGGGAGTCTAAAAAACAACCGACTGTAGCGCTTAGTAGTACTGAGGCAGAGTACATGGCACTTTGTTCTGCATCGAAGGAGATCGTATTCTTACGTAACCTCATCAGCGAAATGGGATTTAGCAGTTTAGTCACCAAACCAACAATCTTATATGGCGATAATCTGAGTGCTCAACAGTTGGTTAAAAATCCAGTTTTCCACGCTAGGAGCAAGCACATCGACATAAGGATGCATTTTGTTCGAGCTGTTTATGAACGGAAGGAGCTCGAATTAGCATACATTCCTACGGATGAAATGGTAGCTGACATTCTGACCAAAAATTTGAAGAAAATTAAGCACAACAATTTTGTAAATAAACTTGGTTTAGTGTAATTTTGAATTGAGGGGTTGTGTTGAAAATTATATCTGGCAATTCCCCATTACAATTATTCAATTTATATACATACTAACTTCATAACTTATACTTACTTTAGTCTTGTATTAAACTTTAATGAATTCAGACTCGGTTGCCTTTTCATTAAAACAGAATTCTTAACAGTTTTCAACATGAAATTAAATACTATTGAATTTCAACATTTTGAATTCATTAAAAAAGAATAATATTTCTTTATTTGATTCCACTTATAGAGAACTCTTTATTATAGTGCGGTTGAGTTAAACGAAATAATTACAAATGATTACAATAAATGACACATTATTACAACTATTTAAGTTTGCCCAAAAGTACAAAGTAAATATTTAATAAACAGATGTAAACATACATAATTGAAAACAAATTTAACAATTTCTCTCAATTATAAATTCAAAAATTCTTAATTATTAATAACTTTTAAAACCTTTATTTAAATTTGATTGACCAAAAAAAACTTCAAAAAAAAAATAAAAAAAAACATGAATAAATTGAGTTGAATTATAACATTTACGTGTATGTACTTACTGTCTTATTATTAACAACGTGTTATGAATAACAAATAGGTGTTTAATGTCAGATTTAATTTAAAATTTAATTTTTTAATGTATTAGTAATGAACAGAGATAAATATTTTATATTTTTGCAAATGATAGTTCGTGATAATTCATAATTATGCATCGAATATTAAAATCAAGGAGTGTGATGACTTTTGAACTCTGATTGGATTTTGAAGTTTAAGATTTTTGTATAACAAAATCAGATATAAACAAAACCTCCGAAGATCAACTAATACACAAAAACAAATTATTGATACGATTTACTTAGGTTCAAAATTTCGTTCAAAATAAAAAATCTATACTTATACTTACAATAAAGGGTGTCCCAAAATTAACGCAAGATTTGAATTCGCCGCCATTTGTGCAGTGAAGTGTTGGCAACCCTGAAGAAAAAGCAATTTGACAGCTAACAGTATAGGGTTATTAAAAATGGAGCGTTACACGAGAGAACAATGTGTCTTCATTATTAAAGAATATTTCAAAAATAGTGAAAGCTTGGCGGCTGCAGTTCGAGAAGAGAGTTCGTTGAATGGATTATTGAACATCAACAAATGGACCCTGATTTTTCGAGCAAAATCATCCTAAGCGATGAAGCACATTTTCATCTTGATTTATTATAAATGCGAAAGTAACTCTGTCTGTCTGTCTGTTACTCAATCACGCCTAAACTAATGAACCAATTTGCATGAAATTTGGTATGGAGATATTTTGATTTAATTTAATTTAATTTTTTAATTTAATTTAATTTAATTTAATTTAATTTAATTTATTTATTCAGCTTAATACAAGCTATAACTTAACATAACTTAACTTAACTTAATTTAACTTAACACTATATATTTTTTTTTTTTTTTTTTTTTTTTGTTCTTGTTATCAGTTTTCAACATTAATTCATGTGGGCCCTAAGGCCCACATAAAAGCTCTTTAATGTACAAGAACTAACAATTTTGATTTTATTAGACTTAAAATTAAAAGGGACGAGGAATTCGGACTCAAAATGGGAAAAAGTAAAGGGTATCTCTCAGATGGGATTTGGAAATGTTAAAGTCGAAGACTAGCATAGCAGCGTTGCAGTGACGAAGAATTCTGGACATTGGTTCAAAGTGCCCGTAATTAGTGCGGTGATGAGGGATATAGAAAAGGGAGACAGAACGCAGATTTCGAGGGTTGGTGTTAAGATGAATATTACTCAGGAGTGCCGGGGAATCTATATTGCCCATTAACAATTGGTGAGCAAATAATATATCAGCGTTTTTGCGTCTAATATATAAGGGTTGCAAACCTATCAGTTTTAGTCGATCGGTATAAGGAGGCAAGTTGGATGTATCATCCCAGGGGAGGCCACGTAAGGCAAATCGAACGAAACGTCTTTGAACATTTTCAATTCTGAGGGAATGGTTTTCATAAAAGGGAGACCATACTTGGCATGCATATTCAAGATGAGGACGGACTAGGGAAATGTAAAGCGCTTTAGTTACATAGGGGTTGGAAAATTCTTTTGACCATCTCTTAATAAAACCGAGAGATCTATTAGCTTTATTAATAATTTGGTCAAAATGGGAATGGAAATTGAGGTGTTTGTCACACATAATACCAAGATCTCTAATAGAATCGACTTCGTTGACGGCGTCATTAAGGAAGAAGTATACTCTATGAGATGGGATTTGTTTGCGCGAAAAGGTCATTTGTTTACATTTACCTACATTTAACTCTAGGAAATTATGCATGCACCAAACAAAAAAGATATTAAGATCATTTTGTAAAAGTAAGGAATCAGATGGAGTTGAGATAATCTTAAAAAATTTTTTATCATCCGCAAACATTAGGATATCTGCGTTTTTTAATTTAAGACAGACATCGTTAACAGATAAGACGAAGAGAAGGGGGCCAAGGTGACTACCTTGTGGGACGCCAGAAGTTGCATGTATGGGACTGGAAACTGAGTTACGGAAGAGGACTCTATAAGTTCTATTGGCAAGGTAGGAGCCTATCCAGTTTATAAACATAGATGGAAAGCCTAGGGCTCTAAGTTTGAGATAAATTATTTTATGGGATATTTTATCAAAGGCTTTACTGTAATCAGTGTATACAACATCAACTTCATTACCATTCTCAAGGGCTGACAAAACTTTTGATATAAACTCAATTAAGTTAGTCGTAGTGGATCTACATTTAAGAAAACCATGTTGAGCGGGGGTGAATAAGGGCTTGCAATGGAAATACACGGAATCATAAACTAGGCTTTCAAAAAGTTTTGGGATGCATGAAAGTTTCGCAATAGGTCTATAATTGTTAATTTCAGTTTTATTGCCTTGTTTATGAATGGGAAATATAAATGAATCTTTCCATATATGAGGAAACACACCTTGGGAAAGAGAAAGTTCAAAGAGTGCAGTTAGAGGCTTTGACAAAGAATGCATACATTTTTTTAGAACAACTGATGGGACGCCATCGGGACCAGGGCTAAAGTTTTCATTGAGGCTTACGATTTTGGCAAGTACCATTTCTTCAGTTATTGTAAAAGATGAAAGAGAGGTTTGAGTACAGCCATCTAAATAACTAAAGTAGTGTGGATCAGGATTATGAAGATGTTCAGTATACGATTTGCTAAAGTATTTAGCAAATAGATTCGATATCGTTGTTGGATCTGAGGAGATTATGTTGGAGAAACTCATTGAAGGTGGAAACCCATCAGATTTTCGTTTGACATTTATAAACTTGAAAAACGTCCTTGCATCAGAAAGAAGGTTATTTTCCATTTGGTTAAGGTATTGGTTATAAAGGGATTCCCTTAATTCAGAGAAAGAATTATAGGCGAGAAGATAGTTGTTGTGGTCGGTATCAGATTTGGACTGTAAAAAGATCTTCCAAAGCTTATTACGGGTATTTCTTAGGCTACGGAGCTCTCTGTTGTACCAAGGGGGAGCAGAGGTGAAATCTTTTTTACGAGAGAACGGTACTGATTCTTCAATACAGTATGAGAGAACCAAATAGAACCAATTTGTAAGGGACTCTACTGTTAAGTGGAGGGAACTTAATTCAAAGTCGGCTGAGCTAAGAAGATTGTTGAGTTTGGAGAAATCAGCCCTGCGAAAATCATAACAGTAATTCTCCATTTCAAAAAAGTTGTTTTCAAATTCAATGGCAAAGGAGAGATGAAGGGGAGGATGATAGCGATCCAAGGTTGAGAGAAGGTGGGGGCTCGCGGAGACAACACAGTTATCACAATCAGATGAGAATATGAGATCGAGGTGTCTCCCCATGAAGTTTCCAACTCCATTTAGTTGAAAAAGACCACAATCAGACAGACGATCAATGAACAGCGATTCAGATTCAGAGGAGATGTTAGTTGGAAAGAAGGATGTCTGATCATCTGATCAATTGAGATGGGGAAGATTGAAGTCGCCAAGAACGATGATCAAATCATTAGGTTGCACTTGTTCAAGCAGATAATCAATGGCATTAACAGCAGCTTGATATGCTTTAATTTGTTGGGCTGGTCGAATATAACAACAAAGGACAAAAAGACAAAACTTAGGGAGTGTAACCTTAGCTGATACACCTTCAAATTCGATTGAAGTAGGAATATGGAGTAGTGAACTTTCAAAATTACTATTGATAGCTAAAAGCACACCACGGCCATGTGTATTACTCGCACATTCCACGACATCCAATCGATAGATGGAATAGTCGTTAGTAAAGAGTTCGGTACTAAGGATATCGGGTGTGAGGTTGGTTTCGGTAAGGGCAAAGATGTCATAAGGAAGGTTTTGGGAGCTATTAAAAACGGCAGACGTTTTAGACCTTAAGCCTCTTACATTTTGATAGTAAAGGCTAAGACATTTAGGTTTAGTGGTCTTTAGGTTAGGAGCGATAGTATTTCTTCATATCTGCACGGGATTTTTGGATATGAGATAATCGTTTTGAAGAGATAAAGGACGCAAAAGAGGTTAGGTCTTCTCTAACTTTTTGAGGAGAAATTTCAAGACCATCATGAAATTTCAAGAATATTTTCATAAGTGCATCACGTTTGGTAGGGAGGCCTTCTTGGGAGATTAAAACCTTTAAGTTTGTATTTGTTTTACCCTCAAAACAAACAGAATCTGGTTTGTCGTGGAGAAAAGCTAGGTAAAGACGAACATTATTGTAAATTTTGTGGTCTCTAAGACGGGACATAACATACCGATCATTAGTATTGGCCTCTAATAAATGTTTAGTTAACTTAACATTTGGAGGGATCATTGGGTTAAGGAATCCTTGTGGTTCTTGGGAAACTGATGAAGAAGAAGCAGGGTTAAGGGTGTGAGAATGGATGAAATTTGGATAATCGGGTGTTTTGGCAGGAGGATCAACCATCGGAGGGCGAAAACCAAGACCCGGATGAGAAGGGTTAAAAGAAACTCGTTTGGATGGAGGCTTTATAGAGGTAGGAGAAGTTTTCCGTTTAAGGGACGAAAGCTGGTTAGAGAGAGAAAAGTTTGGAAAGATTTGTGTTTTAAGAGTCCAGTTGGTTTCAATATTTTTTTTGGGATTAGGTTTGGGATTATGTTTGGGATTAGATTTGGGATTAGGTTTGGGATTAGGTTTGGGATTAGGTTTGGGAATAGGTTTGGGATTAGGCTTGGGTTTGTTGGACTTAATTATATTATTATTGCTACTCATTCTGGAAAGCCGCATTCGACCAAGTCGTATATATCCTCTTTGGTGACAAAACATCCAGTTATATTTGCAGGGAATCAGGAACTTGAATCTTCTTTCAGACAATTGAAGACATTCGCATATATTAATACAGAATTCTCGTTTAAAATAGGAGCGAATCCATGTAGCATCAGCATATCCGGGACAATTATTCAGCACGAACCATGTGTTGTTAGCGGATTCAAGCCTGCTGAGCCTCAAATTCCAATCGGATAACTTCCAGGAATGGCCACATTTGTTGATAATTTCTTCATCCGTAATGGTATTTAATAATGTGGATTGTTGCAGAGGGTCAGCAACCAGGTTTGCCGCATGGATTTCATCACGGATTGATACGTTCCCGATATCACACGACGGTATTCCGGGTTGTTTAATGACGTCGTAGAGAAGCGATTCAATTTTCTGCGACTGAACATTAAGGCTTTCAAGTTCACGTTGTACACTCATATATTTTTGTTCTTGATTGCTTAGATCGTAAGCAATAGATATGAGTGCAGTTGAAATCCGAGAAAGCATACAATTAATGTTTTCAAATTCGTTAACAAGTCGAACATCACTCAATTGATTGGAAGAGGGGGAGAGCCGGGATGTCGAACTTTGAAGACAGCAATCAATATCCGATTTCATTAAGTTTAACTGGTCAGACAGGTTTTTTTTTAGATCATTTGCCGAACAAGTCAACACCTTTAATTTATCGTCAATGTCTAAACGAAGAGAATTCAATCCACCGATTACGTCACAGTATTGTTTTTCCAGAGAACGTATCGTGGAAAGGCACTTGGTTGACGATTGTTGACATTGGATGTTTGAGTCTTCAACACTATTGCAGACGTGATCAAATTTCTTAGAGAGATTAGAAATTTGATCTTGGCAAACGGAATGTTCATTGCACAGGGATTCCTTTAGACATTGAATTGCAATCATAATATCCGACACGGATATTTTATTGCATTCATCGCAATAAAACGCAAAATTGCGTAGATAGTCTTTCAGGTATACGCTCGCCTTTCTGGCCAAGCCAGCACAGGAGGGGTGAAGGTATTTCCCACAAAGGCCACTGCACTTCAACAGTTCCGCGTTTGAGTCAACGATGACACACATTTTATTCGCGCACGACATAATTAATATGAATCAGAAAAAAAAGAAAAAGATATGGTGTTTTGTTTAGGTTTATTGTTTTGGTTATTTTTAGTTGTTTTTAATTTTTTCAATACTTGTTAATACACAAGAAGAGAGAAAAAAAAAATGCTGGTGTAATGGGAAACGGCGATGGGCAGTAAAGTGGGTCGGGTATGTATGTATATCACACGCGCTGCGGGTATATTGATATGTTTTTTTCTTTTATTTATTTGTATGAAACTTGGGGTCGGTGAAAAGGTGGCAAAAGGCAACTGCGGAGCGAAAAGAAAATGCGACTGCACTTGACGGAGGCGATACCCGAGAAAATGACGCATTCCCAAGGGAAAATTCATGTGGGCCAATCGCTTTTACTCCTAAACTACTGAACAGATTCAAATAAAATTTGGTAAGGAGATAGTTTGAGACTTAAGAAAGACATGAGTTATTTTTGACCGCGGGAAAATAACGCATTCTCATGGGAAAAATTACTTTCCGGGGAATCTGATCGCTTTCACTCCTAAATTACCAAAGATTTGAATAATATTTGGATAAAATTGGTATTGCAAACAAAAACAACGCATTCCCAACCCTTATGAAATAAGTTGTCGAACATGTTAAACTTTACAATAAGCAAATGCTTTTCTAAAAATCGGAGAAGTTTTGTATGCCAACAGACTGTAACGGCTCGATTACGTTGAGTCATGAATTCTGTTAAATTGTCTGTAGCACAGATGAATTAAAAAGTAATGTCTATCCAAACCTGCATATAAATATGGCAATCGGGAGCGGTTGTGTGAGAGGGAAATTTGGCTCCAACTAATGAGATAGTTAGCCAGATAAAGGAACAAATTATGTCGAACGTGGAGGGAGATATCGTCGAGTACCTCTCAGTAGACAACGTTATGGACACGAAGCAAGTAACATCATACCCCATAGAGTTTCTTAGTTCTTTGGAATTATCAGGGTTGCTTTCTCATAAGTTGAGATTGAAGGTTGGTGTTCCAGGCCTGATAATGAGAAATCTTGACGCACCAAAGCTATGTAATGGTACACGGCTACAGATTACTCACCTAGGACGGAATATTATAATAGCAATAAAACTCCGATAATTCCAAACGATTTGCCGTTTCAGTTTAAAAGAGTGCAGTTTTCTCTGAAAGCAGCATTTGCAATAACAATAAATAAAGCTCAGGGGCAAACGCTGAAAGTTGCAGGTGTAAATTTGGAAAAAAAAAAAACTGTTTTTCCCCTGGACAATTATATGTAGCGTGCTCACGAGTCTCAAACCCTCAACATCTTTACGTTCTGGCCAAGTAAGGAAAAACGAAAAACGTCCTATATAAAAATGTAATGCAATAACCTATCTTCTTCTTAAAATTTATTAACCTAACCTATGACAATCACACTTAGTAAGGCCTCATCCCATCTTGGCACAATTAAAACATACGTACAAAAAAGTACAGCTCAGGTTTTTTCATACTGCTATCCAAAAAAAAACTATCTAATGCGGACGAAGTCGCGGGTAAAAGCTAGTGATATATATGTATATATACTTCATGCTCCATTATTAATTTCTTATCTAATAAAGGGTGTCCCAAAATTAACGCAAGATTTGAATTAAATAGAAAACGCCGTTTTTAGTCTTTTGATAGTTATATTTTTATTGACTCGTAAAGTACATAGGATAGGGTTATGTATGGAAGAACACATCGGACAAATGGCCTCCATGGCTTTGCATGCACATGCGCACTCTTTTGTTGAAATTTTCCATGACCATTCTGCATAAATGTGGCTGAATTTCGTTGATGCAGCGATGAATCTCCTCCTTTAATGCACGGCTGGTTGTGGGCTTGTTGACATAGACTTGTGATTTCAAATAACCCCATAAAAAGAAGTCTAATGGTGTTAAATCACACGATCTAGGAGGCAATTTTGATCACCGAAACGAGAGAGTACACGACCTGGAAATGTCTCATGCAGTAATTGAATTGTTTCACGGGCTGTATGACATGTGGCACCGTCTTGTTGAAACCACATATTGGATACATCAATATCATCCAATTTTGGCAGAAAGAACTGTGTAATCATGTCGCGATATCGAGCACCAGTAACAGTCACTGCTTGACCAGCATCATTTTAAAAAAAATATGGCCCAATTATGCCTCCAGCCCAAAATCCACACCATACAGTCACGCGTTGTGGATGCATTTGTTTTTCGACAATCACATGTGGGTTCTCCGAACCCCAAATGCGGCAATTTTGGCGATTGACAAAGCCATCAAGATGAAAATGTGCTTCATCGCTTAGGATGATTTTGCTCGAAAAACCAGGGTCCATTTGTTGATGTTCAATAATCCATTCAACGAACTCTCTTCTCTGTCCATGGTCATTAGGCTTCAATTGTTGTGTTAATTGAATTTTGTAAGCATGAAGACACAGATCTTTGGTGAGTATACGCTGTAGAGAGGTTCTTGAAATTTGCAATTCTTGTCCACGACGTCGAATTGAGGTTCCTGGATTGTCAGCAACACTCTCACGCACTGCTTCGACATTCACATTTGAACGGCTTGTTTTTGGACGACCAGCTTTCACTATTTTTGAAATATTCTTTAATAATGCAGACACGTTGTTCTCTCGTGTAACGCTCCATTTTTAATAACCCTATACTGTTAGCTGTCAAATTGCTTTTTTTCAGGGTTGCCAACACTTCACTGCACAAATGGCGGCAAATTCAAATCTTGCGTTAATTTTGGGACACCCTTTATATAAAATATTCCTGTCACAGTGTTAGTTGCCATACTCCAATTTCAATGAAATTTTGCATATAATATTCGGTAGGTCTGAGAATAGGTTTTTATCTAATTTTTATATTCCTAAGTGTTATGGTTTAATTGCATCAACATCGTACACAGTGCAACGATCTTACGATAGTATTCAGTGACGCTATATACAATGAAGCATTGATTGCTATTGAGGATCTTTGCATTATCATTGCCAACTTACCACTCAATCATTTCGGTATACATTTACCAACCAAAAAAAAAAAAAAATGTCAGCGATTGTTGCTCGCAATGTCCCACTAATGAATGAAGAACAAAGAACCATTTATGACCACATCATGCTCGCAGTTTTGGCAAGACAAGGTGGATTCTATTTTTTGGATGCACCAGGTGGAACTGGCAAAACATTCCTTATTTTGCTAATTCTTGCTAAAACAGTGTAAAATTATCATCTGGGATAAATGCAAATTAAATATAAGCTCGTTTGCTTATTTAAAAAAAACTTTATTTAAAATAATGATACAATTCTTAATACAAAATTTTAAAACAAAATTAAAATGATCAGCATGATCGCTGGTTATGCTGGAACTGAAGGGCGGGATAACTTCGGTCTAGGTCTTTATATAGCCACTGTTGCAGCTATTTGTTCTTCTTGTTGTGTAGTGTGTGATGGGGGTGACAAAGAATGTCATTGTTTTCATCTTGTCGCTGGACATGATGATATAATGATGGGGACGTGACTTGTTTGTGTCGTTTGTTGACACTATCGATTTTATTAGATTTGGGATAAGTGGTTTCGGGTTTAATGTTTTTCGGTTTTAATTATTTTGGAGTGTGACGTTTTAATAAAAAGTATGATGAGTTAACTTCCCCCTTTGTTAATAAAATATCGTCCCGATATTTACGGTGATTGTGCGTGCACTCTGTTCATAATATCTCGAACTTGTAGACTCATGTATTCGTCTTTAGTGAGGACAGGGTGCCTTGGTCTTCTTAAGTACACTATTATGATTATTATCATGATAATAAGAATTATTAGAATTATTAATCCGAATGTGGACACAATAGGACTATTTGTTATTTCTTCTTGAATTGTTGTTAGAAGGTTAATGTTCTCCATCTTAAGATTATCATCCAGTGCTTCAAAGTATGTACCTATGTCATATTCGTTGACCGTGTACGTCTTTAGGAACGTGTTGATTTGTCCCGTGGGGTTATTGTATATTTTTCCGTCTATTGTTGTTGTGTTCTCGAACGTGAGCAAGTATGTACCCGTGATGGTTAGGTTCTCTACCTGATGGTTTCCAGTCAAAAGAATTGATCCGTCTCTTATTACTTCTAGATACAAGTCCTTTTCTTTAGTTTTGTTGCACAAAGCTCGTTCATTGTGTAGTAGATCTATTAAACATGTATTGTTATCTTTTTGTGTTTTACAATAATTATATCTTAACTCAAATTTACAATTTTGAATATTTTGGTACACATTACCACATTTTGCAATTTCTTTATTTATTATTAATTTGCCGTCAGGCTGGCTTAGGGCTCTTGTTTCGTACAATTTACATTTTTTGTATAAAATTGGATACTCAATCATTATAGCTATTACATTTTTATTTTGAACGATTTTAAATTTTGAAATATCGATCAGTTCAGTGATTGTAAGTTCCGTTTTTTCTTTTTTTATTATTTTATTTATTTCATTGTGGTTTAAAATTGCTGGATTAAGTATTCCAAGCTTTGCTAATGTGAGAGTAGTTATTATATTTTGTAATTCTAAAATAATTAAGTTACACTTTTCCGCTATGAGATCATCTTTGATATCTCTTTTAACATTTTTTAAAGCGTCAAATATTTTTGAATTGGTTACAAATTGTTTATTATTATTTTGTATCAAATCATTTAACTTATTTTCTATTGTTATCTTATCATCGTGATCTGGCGAACCAGCGATCCATTTCCAAATTTTACCAATAGTTTCTATTGCTCTTTTGGGCCTTGTAATTGCTAATTGGTCAAGAAAAGTTTGAATGATGTTAAGATGACTGTCGAATTTTGTATGTCTTGGAGTGTCAGGGTAATTGGTATTGTCATGCTCTATTGCTAACTCTTTCCATGTTGTGTCAACGAAATTCTGTATAAATGTAAGGTTTGTTACATGAAATATGGTTGATGTATTCTCATATAAGAGTACGTCGTCTACTTCTATCAAAATGTAGTTCTCTCGAGTGTAATCAATTAATTCTGCCTGGGTTGCAGCGAAAATAAAAATAAATAAAAAGATGTCCATTTTCTGTAAGTTAAAATTTCAAGTTATCCTTATGGACTATTTTATCGTTAGTTAGTTTGACTTTATTTCCTAAATCTTCTTTAACTATTCTCTTTTTAAACCTAGGTTGCAATTTGTTTCTTACTGTAGGATCTTTTTGGTACACTACTTCTTTAGGTTTTATATTTTTGGCTTTCCTATTCCTATTATTATATTCGATCATTTTGTCTTGAGCGATAGTTAGTTTGAGAGGAGTATCTTCATGAAATGCTTTATTAAAAAGAATGTCTATAGGTTTCTTCTGGGTTACAGAGTGAATTGTTAAATTGTATTCTCTTGCCGCCCGTATGAATATTTCTACAGGTTCTAATAATGAGTGTTGTGTTTTCATGCACCTTGCTATTTCTTGTAATGTACTATGTACTCGTTCGACTTGTCCGTTGGACGTACTATGGTTTGTCGTTACATAATATAATGTTATATTGGATCTTTTCATAAGAGTCGTGAAGACTGCGGATGTAAATGCTAGATCCTGGTCACATGTTATATGTTTGCAAGCTGGAAATATTTGCAGTAGTTCCAAAACTTTGTTTGACATTTCTTGTCTATTGTCAATGTGTTTTATAACAAGGAATTTAGAGTATGCGTCTATGCATGTAAGAAATTTGTGCTTTTCAGCGAACATTACATCAATGTGAATTGATTCTCCCTCTTTTTTCGGAATTGGTGCCTCACCAATGGGCTGCAGGGTAGGATGTCTGTTATATTTGTTAATGTTACATATTTCGCAATGTTTAATGTATTGCAAGAATTCATCTTGCATTTTAGGCCAATAATATTGTTCCAGAATCTGCTTAACATTCTCTCGGGCATTTCTATGTGCTCGGTTATGAGTTTGTTTTATGATATCTGCTTGGTCATCTTTATTTGTAATATCGTCGGCAAAGTACTTTGTTCTGATGAACTTGTTTTTAAAATGTTCTTTTAAGATACATTTTATTTCGTAAATAACTTCAGACGTGGTGTATAGCGCTATTATTCCGTCTTGTAAGTATTCCTTAAATATAGGGATTAAGTCCTTAGGGTCTTCGTACGTTATCAAATGTCGTTTCCTATTAGGAAATGGAGTTAGTTGATCGTGTATCGTACTGATGCCTTTATTTATTATAACTTGTTGGCTATATTGGTTCACTGGTCTGTCTATGAAGTCTATGTCATTTTCTTCGCTACTTTCAGCTGAGTGTACTGTATTTGTATCAGATATCTGATTTAAATTTTGTCTTGACAATGCGTCAGCGACTACGTTAGTATGACCTGGTTTATAGATCATTTTAGGTGCATGTTCTTCTATAAGAGCATGCCATCTCTTCATCTTTGCGTTTGGATTTCTTGGTGAAACTGCAAATGTGAGAGGTTGGTGATCCGTGTGGATCTCTAAATTTGTGACACCATATAAATAATTCCTCAAATTCTTCAAAGCGTAAACGATTGCAAAGAGTTCTTTTTCATTTGCGGCATAGCTGCGTTCTGATTTGCTTAGAGTTTTGGATATGAATGTTATAGGCTTATTGTCTTGTGACAGAACTGCACCTACTGCGTCATCCGATGCGTCAGTGGTTAGTACGAATTTTTTTGAGAAGTCTGGTTGTGTAAGTTCGACTTCTGTGAGTAGGTGATCTTTTAATGTTTGAAAAGCTATTTTTGCTTCTTGGTCTAGTTCGATGGCTGTCTTTTTTGCCATGTGAGTTGATACTTGTCCGTCTTCGCTCTGAAGGTATTTTGTAAGTGGTTTTGCAATTTTTGCGTAATTTTGAATAAACTTTCGGTAGTATCCTATCATTCCTAGGAATGATCTTAACTGCCTTAAGGTTTTAGGTTCGGGGTATTCCTTTATAGTCATCGTTTTATCGGGATTAGTTTTTATTACGTTGTGTCCGACGACATAACCTAAGAAGTCTACTTTCTCTTCGTAGAGAGTAGATTTTTCTATCGAAATCTTCATATTAGCTTCTTTCAACACTTGAATTATTGTTTCAAGATGCCTCGTGTGTTCTTCGATTGAATGCGAATAGATAATTATGTCATCTATGTAAAAGTGACATATTTTTCCTATGAAAGGCCTAAGAATATCATCCATTGCACGTTGGAATATTGAAGGCGCATTCTTCAATCCAAAGGGCAATCGAGTGTATTCATATTTTCCGTTATTAACGGAAAAACTGGTTTTTTCAATGTCTTCCGGTTTCATTTTTATTTGATGGAATCCTGATTCCAAGTCAAGGGTGGAAAAGTATTTGGCTTTTCCTAAGTTCGATAGTATGACATTAGTATCCGGTATAGGGTACTTGTCAGAAATCGTGCTTTCATTAAGCTTTTTGTAATCGATGACTAATCGACTTTTTGGTGTGCCGTCCTCGTTTGTACCTTTTTTTGGCACAACCCAGACAGGGCTATTGAAAGGAGATTTGGAATTTCTGATAATTCCTTCTTCCAACATTTTGTGAACTTCACTGTTCACGAAGTTATTTGCAGATAAGGGATAAGGGTATTGTTTACTCCAGATAGGTTTGTCATTGGCCATACGGATTTCCGCCATGACATCTGTTCTGAAGGGAAGAGTTAAATCAATGTCATTATGGATACTTTTAATTTTCTCCATCATTGCAACTTTTAATTGATCTGTTTTATCCTCTTGAATGTTGTTGATAACTTCTTTGTCATCAAAATAAATTTTTTCGACTTTATTGTTGTATTTTAATGTATTGTCATTAAAATCAATCTTAGCATTAACTTTGCTTAATAGGTTAGCTCCTATTAGAGCTCCATATTCAAGATTTTCTAAAACATAAAATCTTGTCTTAGTGTCGAATATGAGTGCTTCGTAGCACTTTTTAATTATAATTTCCCCGTTCACCGTTCGGGCGCGTTTAAAAATTGGTAGAGTGATTGGATCACTCAATGTACCTGGTTGGCAGTAGTTGCTACTGGCACCGGTATCTATTAATATTTTAATTTTTTTGTTGTTTATTACTCTTCGTAAGTGGGGTAATCCCACTCTTGGTCTAAAAAATCCTCATTCTCATTGAGGTTATTTACCCTCTCAGTCTTTACTTGGGGTTGTTGGATAGAAAGTTGTGCACTTTCCCTTTCCTTTTTAAATACAGGTCTTGTATTGTTATTATAGGTATTAAAATTTGGTTTTTGCCAACGCGGCGTATTTGCGTTGTTGTTATAATTATTATTATTTCCCTGTCTAAATGGGTTTTGTGAATGATTATTATGAGATTGTTTGTAGCGGTTTACATCATCTCTATTGATGGGTCGATTTACAGAACTACCAAGAACCATAGGTTCGAAAAGTTGTGGTAATTGCCTGTAATCATTATGTCTGGAAGGATTGTTGGAATTAACATTTGGTTGTCTCGACAATCTTAGTGTATTGTGATTATGATGGTTTCTGTTTTCACCTTTGTGGTTGGCAAATTGAAGTGCAAAATTTGTTCGAACATTATTGCTTTCAAGTTCTTGCGCCTTAGCGAGTGCGTTGGGCAAGTCTGGTGGATTGAGGGAGAACAATATTTGAGGTAGTTGGCCGTTCAGGCCGGTTATGAATATTCTCAAAGCATTGCGTCTGTTCATAGCATTGAGTTCATTCGTTATTGGTGAATTTGACCCATGGGTCATAATAGTCTTATTGGTCAGCAGGGTCAACTTGCAGTTGATTGCGTTGTAGAAATCTATTATACTAGTAGAACCCTGTCTTAGAACACTTAGTTCTTGTTCGATTATGTGCATAGGTCGCTTGTCAGCATATGCGAAGTCTAGTCTGGCCAATATTGCCTCGAAATTAAGGACAGTACCATGATTTGTGAGCACATCATTGGCTGCCTTTGTTATCTTGTTCCTAAAAATTGTCAAGGCAGCAAAGTACCTTTTGCTTCCTATTTTATACAGTCTGATGGAATTGACGGCAGCTTCTCTCCAACTTACGTAGGAGGTTTGAGTGCCGTCGAAATCACGTAATGACTTAATTATCTCTAGGGTCTCATCACAAGCAATGCTTGAATTAATGGTCTGTGTTTGGTATTCTACAACGTTCGAGGCTAGGCCTTTGTCGTATATTAATTTCTGCAATCTTTCAATTTCAGAGGTATATATGTTGTGTTGGTCTTGAACTGGTGTCTGATGCTGCTGCTTCTACTCGGTATGTCGCACTTTCTTCTATCTTCGTAGAATAGTTGGCTTTTTTGATTTGGCTGGAACCACACACTTAGCACTGATTTTACTTTATGTTTTTAAATCTTTATGTTTGCTAAAGGGATCCCGGTTGAGCCCCCAATTAAATATAAGCTCGTTTGCTTATTTAAAAAAAACTTTATTTAAAATAATGATACAATTCTTAATACAAAATTTTAAAACAAAATTAAAATGATCAGCATGATCGCTGGTTATGCTGGAACTGAAGGGCGGGATAACTTCGGTCTAGGTCTTTATATAGCCACTGTTGCAGCTATTTGTTCTTCTTGTTGTGTAGTGTGTGATGGGGGTGACAAAGAATGTCATTGTTTTCATCTTGTCGCTGGACATGATGATATAATGATGGGGACGTGACTTGTTTGTGTCGTTTGTTGACACTATCGATTTTATTAGATTTGGGATAAGTGGTTTCGGGTTTAATGTTTTTCGGTTTTAATTATTTTGGAGTGTGACGTTTTAATAAAAAGTATGATGAGTTAACTTGCACTATGGTACACAAACATTCGCTTGAGGCGTTGAACAGGACAGGATTGAAAGATATAAAAAACAACGACAGACTATTTGGCGGCACTCTGTTACTCCTTTCAGGTGGTTTGTGACAAACACTTCCCGTTATTCCGCGTTCAACGTACGCTGATGAGATCAACGCGTGCTTAAAATCATCGCAACTGAAAGTAAATATGCGCGTTCAAATGCTTCAAGATCCATCCGCTAAAACATTCTCAAAACAACTGTTGATAGATATAGGCGACGGAAAAGTTACTACAGATGAAACTGGATGCATAAAATTACCGGTCGATTTCTGCACGATTATTGATTCACAAGATGCACTCATTGACCAGATATTTCCTGATGTACATAGACAATATACAACAATTTTAGCAGCAAAAAATGTCGATGTCAATGAATTAAATCTCAAGATACAACATTTGTTACCAGGAGACTATGGGATCGTACAAATCTATTGATACAGTTTGTGATGCTACCGAAGCTGTAAATTATATAGCTGAGTTTTTGAACTCATTGGATTTACCAGTCATGCCACCGCAAAATTTACAACTGAAGGTTGGATCTCCGGTAATTTTTTTGTCATTTCAACCCACCACGGTTGTGCAACGGCACGCGATTAGTATTTAAAAATGTTATCGAAGCCATAATTCTTAATGGAAAATTCCGATTCCACAGATGTGCCAATTCAATTCAAACGCCTTTAATTTCCAATTATTGGCATTTGCAATAACTATCAATAAGTCTCAAGGCCAAACGTTGTCTGTCTGCGGCTTACATTTGAGCACTTCATGTTTTTCACACGGACAATTATACGTGGCGTGCTCTCAAGTGGGCAAACCATCCAGTTTGTTTGTATTGGCGTAAGATGGGATCATACAAAATTTTGTTCACTCTATTCCATTAAGGGATTAATATTGTTCTTTTGTAGTACAATCATAATTAGCGATATGTATATAATTTTAAAGAATGAATTTTAATAAATTAAAAAAATTTGTTTGGTGATTTTTTATTTTAATATTTTATCACCTTTTACAGTGCTCTATACCTATCCCACTTATAAACCACATCCTTACACACTTACAATAAGTTATTTATTTCTAGCAAAATATTCTCTAGAAATTATTTATATGACAACACAACGTTTGTCGGGTCAGCCAGTATTATTATAAAATCTCTATTTAATATTTTACAATTGAATGACTGTAAGGATCCTGGCGGCGTACATACGGTAATAAAAAAGTTGAAAAACTTCTGATATTTCGTAAAGTTCATCTATTCAATTTTCAAATGATTTTATTTCATAATACAATTTACAAAGATTTGGTTCACATTCATTATATGACATGGCATACGCCGTCTGCCAGTTGGCGAATATTATAATAAATTGTTATAACATATACATAAGTGTTCAGGGTTTTTAAGTTATTTTAAAAAAGTTCATCAAAAATTCGTTTTCTGTAGCTAAGAGCTATCTTAATATATTGATACAAAATATCCCAATCAGTTACCCCGTTAAGAGTATTAATCATTTCAGCATCACTTAGGTAACTCTTTGCAAAGGTGCTTCTTCTCGTTTCTGCCAGAATTGGACATCTACCCAGAAAGTGAAAAACGTCCTCTTTCACTCCAAGATTACATAGCTCACACGTTTCTCGTAAATCACTTCTATGCGGCAAGAAGTTCAGGGGGAGTAACTCTCCTCGTGCTTTTAAAATGAGTGCCATGAGGTCGATTGAGTACTCCGCCCTGAAGTAGTTGTTAGCTGCCAAGTTGTAGTTAAGTTGCGCATATATACTCCTGTGAGTTGAGCTCCTGGCTTTCTCAGTATATTCTTCTCTTTTCCTTTCGTCTACCAAACTAATTAAACGATAGAGTTCGCTTTTCCACGTTTCCATCCTTTCAACTTGAAGTGAAAGTGAGATTCCACAGTACTCGGCTAAACTTCTCTAGGACTCGAACCATGATGTCTTCTTCCGTATCACCAGCATTGTTATTTTCTTTGGTAAACGGCTATCCTCCATTTCGGTCGTTTTAAGTATGAAGTCAATCTGCATTTTTAGTGTTGATGTGAATAAAGGAGAAAGCCCCGTCCCTAGCATAAGAATGTGGTTAGCCGTACTATTTGGTAGCCTCAAAGTTCGTTTCAAGAAGTATCTCAATAGCTGCTCCACTTCTTCAAACTGCTTGTGTCCCCACACTTGAGCTGCGTAACACATGATTGCTTCCGCTGTTGTTCTAAAAATACGATATTTGGCTTCGTATTCAACATCCTTGCATTGCATCACACTCCTCCAAGTTGCGTTTAGGGCACTTTTGGACTTCGCTAGTTTATCTATCATATGGTTTTTCAGGTTTAAGTTTCTGGAGATTCTTATTCCAAGGTAATTGTATTCTTTCACAACCTCGATATTTTGGTCTCCAAATTTCCAGCTTTCATTGCGACAGTTGCGGCCTCCACCGTTCCGAAATACCATTATTTTCGACTTGGCGAGATTTACCTGGAGCCTCCATTTGTTGCAGTACTCGAACAATCTATTGATCATCAATTGGAGACTTCCAGGTGACTCAGACAAGACAACGATGTCATCAGCGAACATTAAGACTTTTATTAAAAGATCAGCTGAAATGCGTGCTCCCCCGAATAATAGAGGACTCAAGCTGCAGCCTTGTCTCAGTCCTATTTCAATTCTAAATTGTTCGGAAAGTTTGTTTCCATCTGCAATTGCAGAGGTAGTTGAATCATACAGTTGTTCTAGAACGTTTGCAAACTTTGTTGACATTCCTTTGTTGTACAGCTTCAAAATTAATGCTTTCCTGTCGATGGTGTCGAATGCCGCCTTAAAATCAATGAAAAAAGCGTAGAGCTTCTTTTTATTACCTACAAATATTTCAGCTATGTTGGTGAGCGAATAAATTTGGTCAATTGTCGAATAATTTTCCTGAAAGCCAGCTTGTGACTCACTCAACAAGCTGTTATTCTGTACCCATTTATAAAGCCTTTTTGAAAGTGTTTTTGTAAAAATTTTCATTGAAGAGTTCAGCAACGATTTGCCTCTGTAGTTCGCCGGAACTCTATTATCGCCTTTCTTGAAAATAGGGCAGGTAATAGCCTCTCTGAAACAATCCGGTAAACAGGAGCTTTCATAAGCTTGGTTTAAAGCTTTTGTTAAACTTTCTACGAAAAGAAAAGTGCTGAATTTATAGAATTCTTGAGGTATTCCATTCGATCCCGGAGACTTATTGTTTTGGAGCTCATTTAACACTATTTGTACCTCTAAGCAAGAAAATGGTTCATCCAGATCGTCGTTTTGGATATAAGGCCTAGCAAATTGAAAAGATGAGGAGAAATTTTCCTGCGTTAGCATTCTAAAGAGTTCTACTAATTCATCCATTTCAAGTAACCCAGCAACTTGTTTTTTCGGTTTATTGTTGATTACTCGAACAGTTTTCCAGAATTCTCCGGTATTTCTACAGTCTGCAAGGTCTCGAGCAATCTTCGTTGAGTATATTTGCCTTTTATTCTTTAATACTTCCTTGTAATTTTTGTTCATATTTATGTATTGTGCTTTAAATTAAGTATTATTCGGAAATCTCCTAAATAATCTTAACCATGCGAATGATTTTCTTCGGGCATCTACACAATCTTTATCATACCACTTTTTCTGAAAGAGTATTGCACTATTGGTATTGGGCATGCATTGTACAGGTATTGAGTATTTTATCATTTCATCTAGTTCCGCCAAATTGGGTTCATGTTCCAAGGAATTATTTTCTTGTAGAAGAAGGGCGTTATTTAAAGATTCTGCATACTTGTCAGCAAATGCATTTTTCCACTTGTATTTTACCCGTACTGGTGGCTCTTCTAATTGGCTTTGATTATTGTTTACATTGATTGTCATTTGAATTGGTAAATGATCGGAATGTATTTCGTTTACAACTTCGAACTCGTCCATCACGCTATTCCATTCGCCTGACACCATTGCATAATCAATCACTGAATTCCCTTGTGATCCTATAAATGTGAAATCACCTGTTGCGTCTCCGTTCGTAGTTCCATTGCATATGCTAAGTCCAAAGGAGTTACAAAGATCCAAAGCTCTTCTTCCTTCCCTGTTGACCATCACATCTCTTGAACGACGATCTCTTTCCATGAGCTTGATTTCACTTTCTAAATCACCTGTTCTTGTATTAAAATCCCCAATCAGCAAAATGTTAGATAAGTTGCTAGTAAACAGATTATCTTCGAGTTTAATGAAGTCGCTGTCCCAGTTACTACAGTTCAAATACACCGGGATTAAATTAAGTATATGTCGATTCATCTTGATTTCCATTAGAGTCAAGTCCCCTGTTTGCTTATAAGAGCAGTTAATGCCTTTTATGGTATATTTGTATCCCATGAGAATTCCCCCGCTTGCCCGACCCTTTCTATTTACTTTACTTGCTGGTACCCACATTAGGTTGTATTCTGAGAAATTTGGTTCGAATTTTTTATAATTTTCACTAGTTACATGTGTTTCAATTAGTATAAAAATTTCATATTGATTAATAAAATTAATAAAATCCATTACTTCTAACTTATTACTTAAGCCTGCAATATTATAACTTAAAATTCTAATTTGTATAAATACATTGTTTTGGCAGATGGCTTTTACCTTATGATAATTTTCAACATTGAAATGTGCTAAAGTGTCAGCACCTGAATGCGAAGTACCCTGATGATCTGCTCTATTTCCCGTCATTGTAGTAGATCGTGACGTCGTTGATGAACCGCAGCTAACTTCATCTGACGTCTTTCGATGACTTTTGGTATTGACATTAGTCCGTGTGTTTTGATTTTGAACAATTTGTAAACAAACGTTCTCGAAGAAATTTACATCAAAATTATGTTTTTCCATTAAAATTTTCAGCTCATGTTCTTTATCTGCAACAAATTTTTTCTGGCCATCGCTCCATTCAATAACGACATCTTCAACTCTCAATTTATCGTCGCGCAGAGACATTTTAATTCGTGGTTGTCTGACTTGAATATTCTTGCGCAATTGCAAGAGCCTGCTGCGGTTCTGTCGAACTTTCAAAGGATAATCGCGACTAATGGAGATTCCGCTTCCTTTCAGCTTTTTTACGTTCTTAAGAACCTGAAATGCACTTTGTTTACTCCTGAACTCGGCCAAAATAGTAACAACATCATCATTAGCACTAATCTGTCTCAGCTCCTGGGCGCTGATTATGTTCTGAGTCTCAGATATGTTTTTGCACATATTTTCGGCCTCTACTAAAGGATCAGCAGGTCCTTTTTTTAATCTTATGATCAAATTGGATTCATTAGCGGATATCTTCAGTTGATCTATTTCATCCTGGAGTAAATTGCATCTTCTACTTGGCACATCCACCGTGTCCTTCAGTTGACCATTCTCCCTCCTAACCTCACTTAGTTCACCTCGTAAATCTGAAATGTCATCTTTGGTGGCAACATTTTTAAGATTGAAGGAGAATATATTATTTAATTCGTCTCTAGTCATAGACCCAACCAATGAAGACATGTTTTTATCCTTTTTTTGTGCTGCTGTGTGAGTTTCGGGAGATGTATCCTGGATTTTTCTTTTATTTTGGTTCATCAAGTAGGTATTTCGTTATCGCTAGTTTTGTTTTTTGTTTTAATATATATATATTTATGTTAACAAGTTTGATACTTAGATTTTGATATCTTAATAGATGAAAATCGAGTTTTTTGAATTCTCACTTGATCTAGTAGCTCCTTAGCAAAACAATTAATCAAGAAAATACTTTTAAACTTAATTTATTTAATTTAAAAACACTTTATTTTCAAGAGCTATACAATAGTTAAACTTTATATTGTGACAGAGTTGCCAACTCATCTATTCTATTGGACTTTTGATTCTTCCGTCTTAATTTATATTAAACTAGCTGACCCTGCCAAGCGTTGCTGTGGCCAACGTTTTTTGTCATATTAGATAGTAGTAAATTATTTAAGGGGAACGGTAGGGGAACATCAGACATGGGCTTTTTTACATGGATGACATTTATAAAAAAAAACATCAAGACTGATTTTACCCTTATTACAATTAAATTATTATTTACTAACGCAGACGGAAATGTTAAAGCTTGTATAAAAATATACTGCTTTGGGATTTAAAGGGGAAGGACTTTGAACCAAATTGATCAAAATTTTCGTACAGTTGATGTAAAGCAAAAATGAATAAAAAAGGCTGAGATGCGACCCACACTGATAACTTTAAAAAAGTTGTCAGTTGAATTATTCTTAAAAATTTTAAAATTACCAACAATATTTTGCATTTGATGAAATAGTTTGATTTCGAAATTTATTTTTGTTAACGAAATTTTTAGTCGAAAATTAATTTTTACCAATTTTAGTAGCAAATAAAAAAATTAAAATTATTGCAAAAATGCTAGCAAAGTTATTGGTTTAACAGCTTTAATTTTAAATGTTCATTGTATTTACTTTTTGTTAATACAAATGATATATACATAAAAGTTAAATTCAAGCCAAATAACCTCAAAAACCTTAAAGTCCAGCAAAAATTTTAGTTTTTAAACTTTTCTAAAAAAAAAAAAAAAAAAAACATAAATTGAAATAAATAAAACAATCTTAGTTCGTAGGCCGAAAGGCATTAATTTTAAGAATCATGAATTTCTTAGAGCGCCCGATTAGGGCCAGTAAGTTATATTTAAGTAGAATTAATTAGGCTAGTTTCCCATTTTGTCTAGCATGTAAGTAGAGTTAAGTTTAAATGAATAAAAAAATGAATTTCGAAAAAAAAAACCTCAAAAACCTTAAAGTCCAGCAAAAATTGATATGTTATTGTTTCATCCCTATAATCTCATTTGAAGTATTCCACTTTACGAGTGAGAGAAGGCAAAGCTTTTTTGATCAATAGATTGACAGCGATATAGAGTTTAAACGCTCCTCTTTTCAAATGGAATGTAAATTATGTATTTTCATATTTATATTATATATTGCATGAAATTTTTCGGTTGATTTAATAATATAGGCAAAATAATATATAAATAGACCACATTTTTAAAATTTCGGTTATCTATTAAATCCATGCATAGCCAGAGCCAATACTTCAGTGCACACAGCGAAATTGTGTGTGTTTATACTTTGAGACTCAGCAGACACAAACAGGATAAAGTTCCTTCTTTTTTGTTAAGTGTCTGATGCTAATTTATTTTAAAATAGTCTTTGAATGATTATCATAATTTGATGCCTGTTAGTCTTCTATATGTTTATTTGCCGGAATTTATGTTGTTGTTTTTTTTTTAATTTGTTGTTTTTAATAAAACTGATAGACGAAAGAGATATGTGTGTTTATATTTCTATGAAATTAATTAGAAGATCAAAGAATTGTTCTATGAAATGAAAGAATACATAATTTTAATTCGAAAACTATGAGTACCTATATTTAGTTACTGATATAATGATGACTTTTGAAAAAGAACGAATTAACAGTAATTATATCGAAGATCTTTTATCGTATAAGCACTATTCCTTTATTAAATACTAAGAATTCAATCGAATTCTATAATACTTATGTTCCTACGCATCATGAATTTATTTCTCTTCTTAGCCTGCGATAAGGTTCCCTTCAAATTTTGTGTGGCATCCTTACATTCGTTAGCCTGTTAACCGTTTATGTCTAAAGTCGTTTGAGAAACACATACAATTTCTTCATCCTTTAATTATTATAAAGTCGACTGAAAAAAATCAGATTACCAAACCGTTGTATCTTCTTAGAAATACCATATCCCTCCTTATCCATAATGCTTTGGCTATAATTTTTTCAGCGTACTTATCTAAATTAAAAAGTGTATACTTATAATGGATTATCCATTTTGCGGTTTCAAAAGTATAGGGCGTGAATCTGACATCTGTCAAACTAAGTTTTTAGACCAATTTTTTTTTTCAGTTGAAAGTCTGACATTTACGAAAATGGATCGCTACACTATCTCACAACGCGCAAAAAGTATTAAAACCTACTACAGAAATAGCGATTCTTTGGTCCTGAGGTGTGATTGGACCTTAGTTCTTCGAAAACGACGATGGACGACGGTCACCATCAATTAGGAGCGTTATGGTCATATGATAACCGACTTATTTTTGCCTGCTATTGAAGAATACGACTTGCAGAACATGTGGATTTAACAAGACGGTGCCACACAACTCGAACGAATATGACTTTATTGTAAGAGACATTTCCTGGACACGTAATTTCTCGTCGTCGTCGTGGCGATATCAACTGGCCGCCAAGATCATGCGATTTGACACGGCTGGACTTTTTTTTTTGTGAGGCTACGCAAAAGACCGTGTTTATGCAGAGCACTTAATAACCTACATTCGTCAAGTTATGGCTGAGATCCACCCAATATGTGTCAAAAAGTGGTCGAAAAATACCTCAAAAGAATCGATGCTTGCAACAATTAGCGTGGTGGTTATTTAAATTATGTAGTATTTCACACATAATGTCAATGTTCAAACCTTATAATAAAAAAGAAATATCAAGAAAGAAAACATTTTATATGTGTTTTATTAACTTCCCATAGGAAGTTATTGTAATGGGTCCGATTTGTCAAATTGAAAATTTTGACATTTTTCGACTTTTCAAGGTCCTTAGAGTCGAAATAAAAGATTTTTAGAAAGATGTCTGTGCGTGCGTGTGTACGTACGTCCGTACGTTCGCGACGTTTTTTCGTCGTCCATAGCTCAAGAACCAGAAAAGATATCGACTCCAAATATATTATACTCCAAATATGTTATACAGATAATAAAGCAGAAAGATGCAGAAAGGGCTTTCAAGAAAATTGCGTGGGTGTTTTTTTTTACCATAGCTGTTTAAAAAAAAAGGTGAACATTTTGGTTAACCCTAAATATATCATGAACCAATGACGCTAGAGACTTGAATTAAATTGTATGTTATATATTGTAACGTGATACAATACAATTATATTTTTGGAAAAAAATCCAATTAACGGTTTTTTTTATAAATCAAAAAAACTGAAAAAAAAATTTGTCACTTCGAAATTTTTACGACTGGAATATGATTTCATCTCCAAAACAATTTTGTGCAACGAAGAATAATATTTTTGACATCTGATAAAATTTTGAGAACAATCGAATTGACAGTTTTTTTACAAAAAATAAACAAAAAAATTAATAAAAGTTGGTAAAAATTGATTTTAGGCTCAAATAGCTTTTCAAAAATTAAAAATATTGGCTTCAAACTTATTTTATTTCACAGAAAATATTGTTTTTGATATTCAGTAATTTTTTTATAAAAATCCAACAGTCTGTTTTTTCATAAGAAAATAAAATCTACAAAAAATAGAACGCAAATTTGGTAAGAATTGATACATTTAGACAAACTTTAAAGCAAGACAAATCGATAGAAGGGATGGGAAGTTATCAGTGTGGGTCGCATCCCAGCCTCTTTTTTACGTTTACTTTTGAATCCGCAAAATGGATAACCTTGTATAACAAAATTGTCAAATTTCTTTAAAGTGTTCCTATGGTTTTGTTTGTCTCTAGCTGTAATTTTTAACTTCCCATAGGAAGTTATTGTAATGGGTCCAATTTGTCAAATTGAAAATGTTGACATTTCTCGACGTATCAAGGTCCCTAGAGTCGAAATAAAAGATTTTTAGAAAGATGTCTGTTCGTGGTGTGTACGTACGTCCGTACGTCCGTACGTCCGTACGTCCGTACGTTCGTACGTTCGCGACGTTTTTTTCGTCGTCCATAGCTCAAGAACCAGAAGAGATATCGACTTTAAATAAATTTTGTTATACAGATAATAAGGCAGAAAGATGCAGAAAGGGCTCTCAAGAAAATTGCGTGGGTGGTTTTTTTACCATAGCAGTTTAAAAAAGGGGAAAATTTTGGTTAACCCTAAATATCTCATGAACCAATGACGCTAGAGACTTGAATTAAATTTTATATTATATATTGTAACGTTATACAAAAGAAGTATATATATTTTTGGAAAAAAATCCAAGTAACGGTTTTTTTTATAAATCAAAAAAATTGAAAAAAAAATTTGTCACCTCGAAAATTTTACGACTAAAATATGATTTCATCTCCAAAACAATTTTGTGCAACGAAGAATAATGTTTTTGACATCTGATAAAATTTTGAGAAAAATCGAATTGACAGTTTTTTTACAAAAAATAATAACCTAATAAAAAATAAAAAAAAGTTGGTAAAAATTGAGTTTTGACTCAAATATCTTTTCAAGACTTTGAGATATTGGCTTTAAACTACTTTTATCTTTAAAAAAATATTGTTTTCAACATTCAGTAAAATTTTGAAAAAAAATAGAATTGACAGTTTTTTTACAAAAAATTAAAAACCGAAAAAAAAAATTTACCAAAAGTTGGCAAGCATTGATTTTCGACTTAAATATCTTTTCAAAAATTTGAGATTATGGCTTCTAACTAATTTTATCTTATAAGAAATATTGTTTTCAACATTAGGAAAAATTTTGAGAAAAGTCGAATTGACAGTTTTTTACAAAAAATAAAAACCTAAACAAAAAAATTAATAAAAGTTGGTAAAAATTGATTTTCGGCTCAAATAGCTTTTCAAAAATTAAAAATATTGTCTTCAAACTTTTTTTATTTCACAGAAAATATTGTTTTCGATATTCAGTAATTTTTTTATAAAAATCCAACTCATAAAAAAATTAAATCCACAAAAAATAGTACGCAAACTTGGTAAAAATTGATACATATAGACAAACTTTTAAGCAAGACAAATCGACAGACGGGATGGGAAGTTTTCAGTGTGGGTCGCATCACAGCCTCTTTTTTTTTCTGAAATATAGAGCCTTCTAATAAGAGCTTTCATTTTGATATTAACAATGACGTAAGTATTTTTGATAGAAATCTATGACCTCATTGGCATCGGTTGCAGTACTGTATCATTTTCATGACTACTTCGCACATTTGCGGATCTGTCCTAGATTACTTCAGGAATTGTGGAGAATTGGAATAAAATAACAAGGTGGAGATGTCCGATTGTAATCATCTCTTGGAGAAATAACAAGGTCTAGGCAGCTAACCAAAAAGTGGGCTTCTTCACAAATTATTGAAAAACTCTTCATAAACTTCCAATGAACTTCCAAAGATACCAATTAAAAAGTTTGCCAACAATCTAGTACTAAATGGACTTTAAATTAAATATGGCGCAAAATTAAGGACACCCTTAAAACAGGCTAAGTGTAAGAGAACAACCTTTATTTACCTCTATATGCATAAGGACATGCTTAATAATTAATAATAATAATGTAACAACACAAAATCACTTCTTCCCTTTAACATTTAGTACGAAATTTATAAACAAAATTATACGAAACACTCGTTGTTTCATTCGTCCTTAAAATCATGGAGACAAAGGAACAATTATTATTTTTTTTTGTATTATGGTCCTTGAATAGAAGTTGTTTCCATAACATAAAATATAGTGTCTATATCTATAAGTCTATAGTCCGTCATCATCCAAAGTGTTTATATCAAGTTAAGGCATCTTTATCTCTATCAATCAGCAAAACACTGACTGAACAACATCACAAACCCAAAACAGAAACAGAAACACACAAAACAATTCAAAGAATGTCAAATCACTTGAGCGGAATATCTCTTCCTTTTTCGGTTGAAGTAACTAAAACAATCAAGCTCAAGGGATTATCGGAGGTTCTTAAACCAATTAAGTGATATCTCAACAATAACATCCTTTGCGCTTTTTCCTCCCGCAGGACCCAGTAATATACACAGGAGTCCCTTTTTGACTCTCTGAATCTCTCTCTCTCTCTCTCCCTATATTTCAATTTTGTCTAGTCGTAAATATATATGTACATATACATATACAAGAAATCAGGAAGCACAGTGTAACTTTTTCATATAGAATCATCAAAAACAAAGTTAGTCAAGTAAGGATGGGTTTGACTTTTGGTTTTACTGCTTTGCTCTACCGGAATCCCAAAAGTTAGGACAAGTTGGAATTTCCATCGATAACTATGTAGATTATATCGGGTGATTTTTTAAGAGCTTGAGAACTTTTTTTAAAAAAAAACGCATAAAATTTGCAAAATCTCATCGATTCTTTATTTGAAACGTTAGATTGGTCCATGACATTTACTTTTTGAAGATAATTTCATTTAAATGTTGACCGCGGCTGCGTCTTAGGTGGTCCATTCGGAAAGTCCAATTTTGGGTAACTTTTTCGAGCATTTCGGCCGGAATAGCCCGAATTTCTTCGGAAATGTTGTCTTCCAAAGCTGGAATAGTTGCTGGCTTATTTGTGTAGACTTTAGACTTGACGTAGCCCCACAAAAAATAGTCTAAAGGCGTCAAATCGCATGATCTTGGTGGCCAACTTACCGGTCCATTCCTTGAGATGAATTGTTCTCCGAAGTTTTCCCTCAAAATGGCCATAGAATCGCGAGCTGTGTGGCATGTAGCGCCATCTTGTTGAAACCACATGTCAACCAAGTTCAGTTCTTCCATTTTTGGCAACAAAAAGTTTGTTAGCATTGAACGATAGCGATCGCCATTCACCGTAACGTTGCGTCCAACAGCATCTTTGAAAAAATACGGTCCAATGATTCCACCAGCGTACAAACCACACCAAACAGTGCATTTTTCGGGATGCATGGGCAGTTCTTGAACGGCTTCTGGTTGCTCTTCACTCCAAATCCGGCAATTTTGCTTATTTACGTAGCCATTCAACCAGAAATGAGCCTCATCGCTGAACAAAATTTGTCGATAAAAAAGCGCGAAACACTTTTCGAACCGAACACTGATTTTGGTAATAAAATTCAATGATTTGCAAGCGTTGCTCGTTAGTAACTTAGTAGTTAGTAAGAAATGTCAAAGCATACTGAGCATCTTTCTCTTTGACACCATGTCTGAAATCCCGCGTGATCTGTCAAATACTAATGCATGAAAATCCTAACCTCAAAAAAATCACCCGATATATATGTATGTATATTGCGAGTTCGTCAAAAGGATTATCAAATTAAAGTGATACAGTTATACATACATTCATCAAGTTGATGAAATTTTCCTTTACATCTCTACTCTTGAATTTTGAATATTCAAGGGTTAATGTGACATTTTAAAAATATTCTAAGATTCACTGCTCAAGCTCATACCTTCCTGTACGAACACCTTTGGAAATTTGATTTAGTTACCTTCGTTTTGGAAGTTATAAGGATTTATGTGCCTAAAGACAGATATTCGTATAAGTACTGAGGGGATGAGATATTTTTAGTAGGGTTGCCATTTTTAAAGCATGGTTTATAGGTACCTAGAACTAATTAAGTCGTTTTCATAGGCACTTACGAAAACGAAGCACTGAGGATATAAATTAAGTTACGACAAACATCGAATAATTTGCGGTGACAGCCAACATCAATTAAATTTTTGGGGAGTGTTTTGATTTTCATTTTATTGGTAACGGTATAAAAATAAACCCTTTTTTTTTCTTTTCTTCTATATAAACTTGCAATTAAAGTATAACAGCTTTTTTATTTATATTAAAAAAACGTCTATTTAATGGGAAATCAGTTGCGGTGTGTTCCTTGAGAAACTGTACCTTTTGTACATATTTTTTTTAAATTAGTTATTCTAGTTTTAAGTAAAACCCTTGTATCGACTGGTATGTGGGTTTTCAAAATCTTGAAACTATGTAGGTACATAATTATGACAGTCAAAGGTTACTTATTAAATTTTAGTCAGGTCAGTGAAGATTTTTGGTAGTACATAATTTTTTAAACTTTTATAAGAAAAAAGATTTGGAAAACCACGGACTGTTCAAAAAGATAAAGTGCTTTTTTAAATGTTCTTGTTTATGGGTTATTCGTCAAAAAATCTGACTCTGACACCGACGATACCGGTGAAAAAAACTCCAATCTGCTCATCAACTTAACTTTTCTTCTATAAAATAAATTGTCTTTGGCCCTTCAAGAAGCATTTTTTGTAACTTGAAGCTGAAAACACATAGCTTCTTTTGTGTTAGCATTAATAACCGCCATCCAGAAAATACGATGGGATGGGCCGGTCAAAAAGAGGATGAAAAACTGCGATATTTAATATGGTGACTGCTAAAGAGAAAACCAACAGCGCTTATTTGGATGCGGCTTTGTCATTAAAGCTAGACTTAGGCAAAAAGTTTTGAGCTATAGGTGCATCAACGAGCGCCTAATGACCATCCGCACCAAGGCTAAATTCGGCAACATTAGCCTGATATGCGCGCACGCCCCCACAGAAGAGAAGGATGACAACACCAAAGATATGTTCTACGAGCTCTTATGGACAAAACATATGAGCGATTTTTACTTGCTGGATTTTAAGAAACCCAGACTAGAGCTGCACACGACCTATATACATATATGAGCAGAAGAGTCGAGAGGAACACCGACTCCTCAGAAGGGAAAAGAGAAAGCATGAGAAGCGTGTGGTCGAAGATGTTGAGAAGTTCAAAAGCAGGAATGAAGTTAGAAATTTTTATGAACAGTTTAAACCAAATTCATGAGTACATAAACCTGGAACCGAAGCCTGCAAAGACAAAAGTGGAAACATCATAGTGGAACCGCAGTCAATGCTGAGTATAAAGAAGGACCACTTCTGCAGACTGTAGAACGGCGATGACGAACTATAGAGATATCAGTCTACTTAACATTGTTTACTTAATCTTCTCTGCCGTAATATTTGAACGTCTAAAGCCCATCGTCAACAACCTGATAGGGCCTTATCAGTGTGTTTTCAGACCACGAAAGTCCACAGTCGATCAAATATTCACATTACCGCAGATCCTGGAAGAAACCCAAGAGCAACAAATCCACACCCACCATCTTTTCATAGATTTCAAGGCCGTATGTATCTACAGGGAGGAGCTGTATAAAGCCATGTCTAGTTTTGGCAGCCCTGCCAAACTCGTCCGTTTATGCAGGATGACCATGGAGAATTCACGCTGCTCAATAAATGTTGGAAACAACTTAACAGAACCTTTCGATGTCAAAAAAAGGTATTAGACAAGTTGATGCGCTGTCATGAGATTTTTTTAACATTTGAAAGAATAGTGCAGAGCCCTCACGTCAACACTAGAAGCACTATCTTTCAAAAGTCTGTGCAATTACTAGCATATGCTGATGACATTGACATATTCGGAAGAACTCAGCGTGATGTCAATGGGGCTTTTGTAAGTATTGAGGCAGAGGCGACAAAAATGGGTTTAACGGTTAATGAGGGCAAAACATGTTGTCGTCAAGAAAGCACTCACAACACCGACGACGGACGTCTCGGTCAAAAGGTCACCATCGACAGACGTACCTTTGAGGTAGTCAAGGACTTCGTGTACCTAGGCTCCGCTATACACGCAGAAAAAACGAAGAATAACTCTTGATAACCGCTGTTTCTTTGGGCTAAGAAAGCAATTGAGTGGCAAAGCCCTCTCTCGAAGGACCAAAGTGTCGCTATACATATAAGACCCTCATCATCCCCGTCCTGCTATACGGTTCAGAAGCATGTACTATGACAAAAGCAGATGAAAGCACCTTGGGTCGTTTCGAGGGAAAAGTTCTTCGTGTGATCTACGATCCCGTATGCATCGAAGGAGAGTGGAGGAGAAGATGGAACGACGAGCTGTGCGGGCTGTACAGCGACGTATAGACTTAGCCAGAAGGGTAAAAGTCCAACGACTAAGATGGCTGGGTCACGTAGAGCGCATGGAAACCAATGCGCCGGTCCGGAAAGTCTTCTAATCCACACCCACACACCCACAGGACAGCACAGATCAAGTGGCGTGCACAAGTGGAAAGTGACCTCACTCAACTTGGAGCACGAAACTGGAGACATCTAGCTGGGGACCGAGCTAAATGGATAAGTTTGTTGGGTGAGGCCCTAGTTCACACAGGACTGCTATGCCACCTTAAGTAAGTAAGTAAGTAAGTAGTTTTGTTTGAATAACTTCTTCTCATAAGCCTTGTAAGGAAGCAAGAATGTCTAAACAACAAGAATACCATACAAAAAAAGAGGCTGGGATGCGACCCACACTGATAACTTCCCATCCCGTCTATCGATTTGTCTTGCTTAAAAGTTTGTCTAAATGTATCAATTCTTGCCAAATTTGCGTTCTATTTTTTGTAGATTTTATTTTTTTTATGAAAAAACGGACTGTTGGATTTTTATAAAAAAATTACTGAATATAAAAAACAATATTTTCTGTGAAATAAAATAAGTTTGAAGCCAATATTTTTAATTTTTGAAAAGCTATTTGAGCCGAAAATCAATTTTTACCAACTTTTATTAATTTTTTTGTTTAGGTTTGTTTAGGTTTTTATTTTTTGTAAAAAAACTGTCAATTCGATTTCTCTCAAAATTTTTCCTAATGTTGAAAACAATATTTCTTATAAGTTAAAATTAGTTAGAAGCCATAATCTCCAATTTTCGAAAAGATATTTAAGTCGAAAATCAATTTTTACCAACTTTTGTTAAAATTTTTTTTCGGTTTTTAATTTTTTGTAAAAAAACTGTCAATTCTATTTTTTTCAAAATTTTACTGAATGTTGAAAACAACATATTTTTTGAGAGATAAAAGTAGTTTAAAGCCAATATCTCAAAGTCTTGAAAAGATATTTGAGTCAAAACTCAATTTTTACCAACTTTTTTTTTATTTTTTTTTAGGTTATTATTTTTTGTAAAAAAACTGTCAATTCGATTTTTCTTAAAATTTTATCAGATGTCAAAAACATTATTCTTCATTGCACAAAATTGTTTTGGAAATGAAATCATATTTTAGTCGTAAAATTTTCGAAGTCACAAATTTTTTTTTCAGTTTTTTTGATTTATAAAAAAAACCGTTAATTGATTTTTTTTCCAAAAATATAATTGTTTTGTATCACGTTACAGTATATTATATAAAATTTAATTCAAGTCTCTAGCGTCATTGGTTCATGAGATATTTAGGGTTAACCAAAATGTTCACCTTTTTTTTAAACTGCTATGGTAGAAAAACCACCCACGCAATTTTCTTGAGAGCCCTTTCTGCATCTTTCTGCCTTATTATCTGTATAACAAAATTTATTTGAAGTCGATATCTCTTCTGGTTCTTGAGCTATGGACGACGAAAAAACGTCGCGAACGTACGGACGTACGGACGTACGTACACACGCACGCACAGACATCTTTCTAAAAATCTTTTATTTCGACTCTAGGGACCTTGAAACGTCGAGAAATGTCAAAATTTTCAATTTGACAAATCGGACCCATTACAATAACTTCCTATGGGAAGTTAATAAAAGTCACGCGGGATAAAATAACCAACAACAGAACAGTTCCCTATTACTAAGGAAAAAGACGGCGTTCAATCGGATTTCTCAAACATGTTTTCAATAAGTGCTAGAAGAATTTCAAGATAAGCGCCTCAAATCAATATCATTCCTGATCAAATGTTCATTTTACTTGAGTACACAAAAAAGTAAATTATTTCTGGGAAATACCTAATTCATAAGTTTCAGAAAAATTTTGTGAAATTTCCATTTTCTTTTCAAAGTGTAGTGAGCAAAAATCTCAAAACTAAAAATCAAGAATTGAAAAATGTCTTAAACACAAAAACTAGAAAAAAAAACATGTCTTTTAAAAAATATAATACAATATAATACAAAATTCAATTTTTAAAGTGAAATAAAATTGCTTACCAATTTTAAATATGTAATTATTTTTAAATTTATACAGCTAACTAACCGACATCGATAATTTATTTCCTTTTGGTAACACAAACTTCTGAGACCGACTGCACTTTTCGACGACGCGTGATATAATAAACTTTAAAATCAAACAAATTGAATTGAGACAATTTCTTACGACAATAAATACACTACAAACTTAAGAACGCTTTAAACCTTAAAACACAATTATTATTTCAATAGATTTTCTTACCGCACATTGAACATTAATATATTTAAAATAAATATTCTTACGAATGAAATAATTGATCACTACGAAAATCGAATTCAAATATTCAAATTAAACAAACCGCCAATGAACACCGGACCGGACCGAACTACGGAAAAGAAAAACAAAATATTGAATTCTCTCACTCACATACAAAAAATACAAACATTAACATTTATTTAAGATTTGCTTCAACTTTTTCTTAACGCACAAAACCGAATTCAAATTTTCAAATTTAACCGCCAATTAACATTACACACACACATATTTTGGAGCCGACCGACCCGACCGAGCTAAGTAAAACAAAATGGATATTGAATTCTAATTTCTAAATCATACACAAAACAAAACACTCAAGTTCCGTATTTATTCATATTTTTAAACATTAACTTCAACTGAAATCAATATTTTCATTAATTTTTTTTTTAAGACGAAAAGAACATGAGCACGAGGATTTCACAAAAGACACAAACTATTCTGCTTCCGAATTGAACGAAGATGGCGAACTTAAACTTTCACAATAATATTCATGATCATGATGGCGGGGGTTTCCTGCATTGTAGCAGTTGTATTGGCATACAAAGAAAACTTTGGTATTAACCGACCGACAAAACTACGTGATGAAAGAAAAATGAATTTAATTCTAATTTATATACACACAAAATAACACTTATCTTCGAAATTTATTGATATTTTTCTACATTAACTTAAACGTTAGCACTTGCTTAATATTTCGTTTCACTTTATTTTACCGCACATCGCAAATTAATATTTTAATTAATTTTCTACTACCTACTACTTCCGATTAGCAAAGAAAACGAATTAAAACTTGTTGAATCATGTTCGTGATGACAATGGCGGTTTCCGGCATTATAACAAGTAGATTTTGTGCACTAAATGTATGCAATGAAAAATTTGGTATTAAGGTAAACTTTCAATGGATGTGTTCAATCTCGTGTTGGATAAGATATCCGGAATAAGGCAGTTGGATAATTAACGAACTATAAAGCAGCACTCACATGAGCGCGACCAACGAACGACGAATGAATTACAAAATGTGAGTTTATATACGTTTGAAGACATATTTCCACACAAATTCTTAACAAAACGATATCAATATAGTTTCTATTTGATTTATGATGCTTACTTTTACTTTTCAATATCATATATTAATAAATTTAAGAAAACAAATTTATTCGTCGCGAAAACAATTGTATTTGATACGAACTGTCAAACTTTATTCGCGTTCCACATTATCCACACTCGCAACGAATAAAATAATCGCGCGTACTTAACCTAAAAAAATCATTCTTGTTTTGGTTTCGGTGGTGAATGGTGTTTGGCTGTCAAACTTCATTCGCGACGAATTAAAAACTCTCATGTGAAAGAAATGTCAAAATCGACGAATATTCGTTCATTCGTTGGTCGTGCTCATGTGAATATTGCTTTACCAACATAACGGAAACGACCAACCGGACCTACATAGCTACGTGAAACAAAAAAAAATATCGAACAAAAAAAACATCTTTCCTTCGGAATAAAGCAGTATTCACATGAGCGCGTCCAACGAAAGACGAATGAATTACAAAATGTGAGTTTATATACGTTTGAATACCTACATATTTCCACACAAATTCTTAACAAAATGATAGCAATATAGTTTCTATTTGATTTATGATGCATACTTTTACTTTTCAATATCATATATTAATAAATTTAAGAAAACAAATTTATTCGTCGCGAAAAAAATTGTAGTTGATAAGAACTGTCAAACTTTATTCGCGTTCCACATTATTCACACTCGCAACGAATAGAATAATCGCGCGTACTTAACCTTAAAAAATCATTCTTGTTTTGGTTTCGGTGGTGAATGGTGTTCGGCTGTGGCTCCTTGGAAGTAAACATATTCTCCTTTAATTTTGCGATTTGCATTAAATGGATGCACATGAAATCTTGTTTTGTTTATTAACAAGGACACCAATAACTTTTTTTTAAACAAATATAGATTCGACCGCATTTTCTTAATCGTTTGTTTTCAAAAGAAAACACAATAATGATAAACACAAAAAAAAAACAATTGTCAAAGTCAAAAATCATTCGCGACGAATTAAAAAATCTCATGTGAAAGAAATGTCAAAATCGACGAATATTCGTTCATTCGTTGGTCGTTGGTCGTGCTCATGTGAATAGTGCATAAATTGATGCTTTCTTGGATAAACTCAAACGATTCAATCACGAGTTTAAAAGATTTCGTATTAAGCTAAGTACAGACGATTTCTAGATCTTACAATGGTAGCGTTCAATCTAGTGTTGGGTAGGATATCCTAGAAAGTTACATTGTGTTCACATCACAGAAACATTTCGAAAAACATTGTTCAAATACGTTTCTGAAATGTTTTTTTTTTTGTTTAATAACATTTCCAAAATGTTCCTGTTTTTTTTTTGTTCGTGTGGACCTGTGACCTCTGTAAAGAACATTTTTCAAATGCTTTTTTGCTTTAAATTTATTTATCCAGTTTTTTTTCTCCCTTGTTGCACTTGAAGTTTTGTGATTATTTTAAATTTTGTTGCAATTTTTATTGCCAATTAATATTATAATAAAATTATTTATAAACAAAATTAAAATGAAAAGAAAGAAAAACACTTAACCAAAACCAACTTCAATCACGATATATGAAATGTGCAAATTATGCCGAACTGTCAAACAACAGCGGCGAAGTGGTGACCGACCGACGAGGCAAAAATTGCAACAAGCAGCAAATTAAGTGCTGCCTCCACGACGAGCTCAGTGAGGGCTGGGTTCAGCAAATATCAATTAATCGACGATTCGATTAATTAAGTTGCGTGATGGTTTTGGTATCAAAAATACTAATTTTATGGGAATTGCCACAGAAGCGTTCTTACGTTTAGTAAGAAAAAGGGCGCCAACAATTTTTTTCCTAAAAAAATAGAAAAAAAGGAAATTGCAAACATTTACCGCTGAAAAGAAACAAAGAAGAGAAACACAAGCGAAACAATAAAACCACTTTAAAAGAAAATAGAAAAAAAAAAAACAAAATGGATATCTTTTCTGACAAATTTATTTATTTAAATAAGCCTGAGAAACCTTGGAAAAGCAGGATAAAAACTCAGGATCTTTTCGAAATTATATGAACGATTTTATGGACTATGGACCGTTAAGGTCTAAATTCCTATAAAATTGGGAATAAAACAAAAAGAATTAAAACGATCCGACAAAAAAAAAAAACAAAGTTCTACTTCTACTTACATATCTTTTTCTTTTGAAGGTTTTCCTCTACGATCCCCAACTTACTCTTTTTTTTCCTTTCCTTTCTATTTTTGTTCTTTCTTCTTTTTTTTTATTCAGCCACCCCCACTTTCTACTTCGATATCAAACAAAGACCGAGAAACCTAAAATTGAAAAAAAACCTTTTTTTTTCTTAAACTTTATAACAACCGCGCGAAAGCAAAAGAAAAATAGTTACAATTCGGCATCTGGTTACTTAACCTCGAACTAAGTTGCCAGAAACTTAACCGCCCATACGTCTATAAAATTTGTTCAAAGTTTTACAATCACTTCCTAGTTAATACAATAAACGTTAAACAAAAAATTAACAATGTAAACAAAAGAAATACAAAAGAATATGAAATTACAATTATTATTAAACTTTATGTTGGGCCTAAGGCCATTCTCCATTTGGAGTAACTTCACGCGATCATTCAGGTTAAAAGTTCACCTTCCCCAGACCGTCCATCTGGTTTGGTTTCACTTACATGGAAACCATCCCTCTATTGTAACCAAAAATACTTCATTACCAAGATCGGAATCTCACACTGACTTACACTAAATGTGAGAAAGTGTGCGTAAAATGATGCAAGAAACCAAACACATTCTCACATTTAGTGTTTCGGCACATCAAAATGCTTCATTATAGTAATCAGCCCCATCTAAATGCTTTATTTTGAATATTTCATGGCCTCGTTCAAAAACTAAACAATCCTAACCAACAGAATCTGAAGTGCTGACATGGTCTTAAATTGGAAGATTTGTATAGCTTTTTAATTTCAATCCAAATAAATGTTGTTAATGTATATTAAATAAAATAAAATTGACCAAATACATATTTAATGATTCATTAGTGCTGTATTTTGTTTACTTAAATTATTTGCGAACGCAATATGCGTTGCAACTGGTTAAGTAAAATTGGAAATGGACAAAGTGTAACTCAATACTTTGTAAAACAAGAAAACACACAATTTTTTCAGCTGTATTTTGCTTAGAGCATTTTTTTGGTGACGTTAGAACTTCAGGTGGACACAATAGGCGGGTGTCTCCGTATTTTTTTTTTGTACAGACAATGCTTCGAGAAACATACTTGTGAAGTTCCATTGCCAACTTTATCTAGTTCAGATTCCTCGATTAGATTAGTATTTTCATCATTTTTAAGCAGTTCGATATATAATTGCAAGACCAAATTTTAGTTTTGTTTGTTGCAGACTTTGTTTGAGTTAGAATTTTGTTTGTAGTTAGATTTTGGAATAAAAATTTGAGGGAACCATGTTTTAAAAATAAGCTGCTTTGTTTAAAGCATATTTAAGGAATAGAAATGGGCAATATGGTTACATACAATACCAACTAAATGAGTGCAATAAATAGATTTAAGTAACTTTTTTTATTCCAGTATGGGGAAACCGAACACCCAACAGAAAAAAAAATCGGTGAACGCGCCAAAATGCATACTTCTTGACTAAAGATGAAATAACTTATCCACAGTTTAAAGCGAATTTATCTGAAATTCGCGTATATTTTCAAAATGCTGGTGGTTTACGTACGAAAACTAACGAGCTTTTTCTATCATCATCTCTTCATGAGTTCGATATCATTATCATTGTTGAAACATGGCTGAATTCAAATTTTACATCGTGTGAGCTCTTTGATTCTTCGTACAATGTTTATCGTAAAGATCGTTCAACTAAGACAGGATGGGATCGAGGAGGTGGTGTTTTGATTGCCGTCCGAACAACTTTCAACAGTACTCAACACAAATTAAAGAATGATGCAGATGATATTGAGCAGCTTTGTGTTTGTGTAAGTTCTGAAGATTCTGCTGAAATTAAAGATTTATTTTTTATTGTAAGTTATATCCGCCCAACGAGCGGAGTTGATTTATATACCGAACATATTTCTAATGCTCAAGAAATAGTAAGTGAATTAACACATAACCAATTTCCTTGTATACTTGGCGATTTCAACATTGGTGATATCGACTGGTGCTACATGGAAGAAGATCATATTTTGATACCTTTCAATGCAAATAAAGATGTAGAAATGTTAGTAGTTGATTCATTTTCTTCTTTGGGCCTATTTCAAATTAATAATGTTAAGAACAGTTTAAATAGAATATTGGATTTAGTTTTTATTAACAATGATTTAAAGTATTCCTTAAAAATTTCTGATTTTCCTCTTTTAAATAACTCTTTTCATCATAAGGCTATTTCTCTCTCTTTTGAAAATTATAATTATGCTTCTGCCCCTCTCGAAAAACAAAAAAAATTTAATTTTGCTAAGGCAGATTTCACGGCATTAAATAATTTTTATAATACTGTTAACTGGAAGGATTTATTGGAAGGCAAGTCTCTAGATGATATGTTTACAAGTTTAAAAAGTATTGTTAATGAAGGCATTGAACGATTTGTTCCTACCTTAACTAAGAAAAAGTCGTTTAAGCTTCCATGGTTTAACAAAAGGATAAAAAATTTAGAGAATGCTAAAAATAAGGCATTTAAGCGTTATAAAGTTACAAAATTTCCGGAAGATCGTGCAGTATTTTTTCAGTTAAGAAAAGAATTTGATTTTCTCAACAAGTTTCTGTATAGACATTATATTATAAATACTGAATCAAATATAAAACATAATTCGAAATCTTTTTGGACATTTTTGAATTCTAAAAGAAATTGTTCACCTTTTCCTCAATGTATGGAATACGAAGAACTTACATCCAATGATATTCAGTCCTCGTGTGACCTATTTGCTCGATTCTTTCAAACTTCTTATAATTGTGATATTTTAACAAATATCAGCAGCTTGAATTACTCGAAGTGTAAAAGTTTTAGTGTATCTAAGTCTTCATCCCTTATTGATTTTGAATATAAATTCTATGATGTTAGTCTTCTGAGGGTAATCGAAGTAAATGATCTTAGGGTGATTTTTGATTCAAAGATTGACTTTAGATCTCATGTTGATTACATCGTTTCTAAAGGTAATTCACTTTTAGGTTTCTTGAAGCGGAACTCCAAAGATTTTAAGGATGCCTATACTTTGAAGACCTTATTTATGTCTATAGTTCTACCTGTTTTAGAATATTGTTGTATCGTCTGGTCTTTATGAAAATAATATTTTGAGAATCGAAAGAGTTCAGAAAAGATTCACTCTTTATGCACTTCGAAAACTTAACTGGGTTGGATCTTTACCAGATTATAAATCAAGGTGCGCTCTTATTGCCTTAAAAACGCTTAAATGTCGGAGACAAGTCCAAAGTGTTTTGTTCATTACAGACATTATTGATAACAGAATAACTTCTATTGATTTGCTTTCATTAATTCCATTCCATGTTCCATCACGAGTTTTTCGCAACATAAATGAATTATTTTATCCTCCTCTTCATAGAACTAATTATGGTCTAAATGAACCAATAACGCGTTCTCTGTATCTATTTAATATGGTTTATAATGAAATTGACCTTTGTATGAATAGAGATTGTTTTAAAAAAAAAAATTCTTGAAATATGTAATTGATTATTTATTTAATTAAATTTAATCTAAAATTCCTTGTAAATATGTATATATATTATTAGCTTTATTATTTTGTAGTAATTTTGTAATCAGCAGATCTTCGATCAATTGATGAAATAAATAAATAAATATTCACGAACAAATAATGTTATCTTCTATGCTTACGCATAAAATTACAAATTTTGTAGCATATGAACATTTCTAGACATTTTACAATGTGAACAATTAAATATGCTATGGAATAATTGACTGCTATTAATGCTATTTTTTTTTTCTAAAAAGTTGATGAAGGTTAGCTGAAGCGGAAATTTCTTTAATGAACATACCTAAAATATTATTGGCTTTGTCAAAAATATTTTTCTACGCCAACCTCTGCTTTATATCTGAAAACTATTGTTTATGTATATTTTCTTCTATGTTCTGCATTTATAAAATGTAATCTACGTATTAAAAACAAAAACATATACGTAAAAATCATTAATTTGTTTTCATTATTAGCAGCATTTTTACTAAACATACCCTTCAAACAATAATAAGTAAACTTGAACTTTGGTAACTAAACATTTTTAAAGAATGAATGAAAATTATATTTTGCGTTAAACTGTGGAAATTGACTAAAAAACTTCTGTACGTCAACAATAAACATTCATGACGATTACATGTTCTATTGAATGAGTTGTGCATGAATTCAGAACGATTTTAAAACGTTTACATTTTGTGATATATGTCAAAATTTTCATTTTATTTGCTCTGCATTTATTCAACAGGTTCGCATGATTATTTTTTTAAAACATTGCTGTTCCTTTGATGCATAGTTTTTTTTGATAGCAATAATACATCTATGTTTTCATCAATCAAGAATGTTATGGTTATAAAGTATTTTTAGATTATAACTCTTTTTTTTTTAATTTAATATTTATTAATCAAAATGGAATTGAAAAATAGTTGCAGGCTTAAATCATAAAAAACAAACTATAAATATACTTGGATTGGTTAAATTTATACAGATTTTAATTACTTGCAAAAAAATATTAGGGCCGTTCATTAACGAAAATTTATTAGAATTCAATAAAAAAATTGCGCTCGCAACCTTAACTTTATGGTTCTTCGAACCCATCTTTGATACAATAATTCAAGGTTAATTATGAAATTTAAAGAATTTCGTAGTGATTACTTTACATTAGTGAATTAATTATAATAAACTGATGTTAAACATGCTTTTTTTCAAGACAAAAATTTACATTGGTTCGCTATCAAGAAAATTACTGCAAAATTAAAGCTTAAAACTGACTTTTTCATCTAAAAAAGTAAAAAGAAAAACCTGAAAAAAACTAATTAACGACCCCATTTTGTTTTTGCTGTGCAAAGTGCCGCTAGCCCACGGCATCGTTTTTTTTTGTTTGCGCTCACATCTATTCATGGACTAATTGTCAACATTTTAAATACAACAATGTAAGCAAACGCGTTTTGGAGAGTGAAGCGTACGAAAGATTCCGATCTTGGTAAATGGAGTATTTTTGATTGTAACCTGAAACGAAACTTGGTTCTTTTTCCTCACAAAAATGACAGAGAGCACCATGGTCAGAAGGACTATGGCCGTCCCGCTCTCTCTCATTCTCGTGTAGAAGGATTGTGACATCTGTCAAATCAAATATAGTAAACAAACAGAAGTTGATGCAAAATGCATCGTCTTAATTAAAAATTGAAATTAAATGTAAAAAACTTGTTGCGTTCATTTATAACGCATTTTTATTATTTGATTCATTAATTGTTTCATTCATTCGATAACATTCAAGTTGTTTCACACTTTTCACTACATTTCTTATATACATATATTAATAACTTACCATTTAAATAAAGTTTTCCATGCAAAATGGGAAATATTCAGAAATATTTCGCGTGCGTCGAGACCAAAGAAAACAAATCAGAAATATTTCGGAAATCTTTCTTTAAACATTTCTGCATTGTTTTTAAAACGTTTTCTGGATACACCTTTACATTGGTAGAAAGGGCGCTAGTAGTTATAACTTATTTATACTAATATAAAGTGTGGCGAAAGGTATGAAGCAACGAGAATGTTATTTTCTGTTAATAATGTATGAAATAAAAAAGGTTTTGTGGGATTCACTTGACGAAAAATTAAAGACAATCAAAAACGCCGGCCTATTTTGTGCAATTCACGAAAACATATATGTATGTAATCAAAAATTTAAAAATATAATCAAAACAGCCGATGAAAAGTCTGAGTTTTATGAACGGGTTATCCATTTTGAGAGTTCAAAAGTATATAGTGCTGAAATTTGACATCTTTCAAACTAAGTTGTTAAGCCAATTCTTTTTAAGTTGAAAATCTGACATTTACGAAAATAGATCGCTAAACTATCGCACAACGCATACAAATTGTTAACACCTATACTACACAAATAATTGTCCAACTACACATACACAAGCAATTGGCAAAATTGTGAAAAAATGTGAAGACACTGGATTGGTTACAAATATTGTAGGGTCTGTACATTATTGTTTCGCTCGTACCACTGAAAATATCGCTGACGTAAGTGAAGACCCGAATGTGTCGTTTTCTCGTTGTCCTCAGGAATTAGGTCTGTCTTACAGCACAATATGGTGTATTCTGCATTTGGATCTACACATACGTCCATATAAAGTCCAGCTCACACAACAACTGAAGCCAGCTGACCATTCAGAACTTCGTAGATGCGCGTGGAAGGCAATTTTTCGAACAAAATTTTATTCAGCGACGAAGCACATCTTTCAATCGGTGGGTATGTTATTAAACAAAATTGTCGTATTTGGGGTTCTGAGAATGAAAAATATCTTCGAAATTGAAGAGTGACCATTATATATCCACAAAAAGAGGCTGGGATGCGACCCACACTGATAACTTCCCATCCCGTCTATCGATTTGTCTTGCTTAAAAGTTTGTCTAAATGTATCAATTCTTGCCAAATTTGCGTTCTATTTTTTGTGGATTTTATTTTTTTTATGAAAAAACGGACTGTTGGATTTTTATAAAAAAATTAATGAATATCAAAAACAATATTTTCTGCGAAATAAAATAAGTTTGAAGCCAATATTTTTAATTTTTGAAAAGCTATTTGAGCCGAAAATCAATTTTTAACAGCTTTTATTAATTTTTTTGTTTAGGTTTTTATTTTTTGTAAAAAAACTGTCAATTCGATTTTTCTCAAAATTTTTTCTAATGTTGAAAACAATATTTCTTATAAGCTAAAATTAGTAAGAAGCCATAATCTCAAATTTTTGAAAAGATATTTAAGTCGAAAATCAATTTTTACCAACTTTTGTTAAATTTTTTTTGCGGTTTTTAATTTTTGTAAAAAAACTGTCAATTCTTTTTGTTCAAAATTTTACTGAATGTTGAAAACAACATTTTTTGAAAGATAAAAGTAGTTTAAAGCCAATATCTCAAAGTCTTGAAAAGATATTTGAGTCAAAACTCAATTTTTACCAATTTTTTTTTATTTTTTTAGGTTATTATTTTTTGTAAAAAAACTGTCAATTCGATTTTTCTCAAAATTTTATCAGATGTCAAAAACATTATTCTTCATTGCACAAAATTGTTTTGGAAATGAAATCATATTTTAGTCGTAAAATTTTCGAAGTGACAAATTTTTTTTTTCAGTTTTTTTGATTTATAAAAAAAACCGTTAATTGAATTTTTTTCCAAAAATATAATTGTTTTGTATTACGTTACAATATATAATATAAAATTTAATTCAAATCTCTAGCGTCATTGGCTCATGAGATATTTAGGGTTAACCAAAATTTTCACCTTTTTTTTAAACTGCTATGGTAAAAAAACCATCCACGCAATTTTCTTGAGAGCCCTTTCTGCATCTTTCTGCCTTATTATCTGTATAACAAAATTTATTTGAAGTCGATATCTCTTCTGGTTCTTGAGCTATGGACGACGAAAAAAACGTCGCGAACGTACGGACGTACGGACGTACGTACACACGCAGGCACAGACATCCTTTCTAAAAATCTTTTATTTCGACTCTAGGGACCTTGAAACGTCGAGAAATGTCAAAATTTTCAATTTGAAAAATCGGACCCATTACAACAACTTCCTATGGGAAGTTAAAAAGTGGTGCCGTGACATAAGGGCAACTGTCATAAGACCAAATTTTGAAATTTGGCCTTATGACCTTTTTTAAAGCGTCATAGGGGTGTGGCCTTCACCCAAATTCGCTCACACCCCACTGTTGCATACACCCAAACTCACACCTACTATTATTACTATCAAAAACAGACCGCTCAAGTAAAAAAAAATAGTTAAATTAAAATAGTAGTTGTGGTTATTTTCAATTTTCTCAAAAACTAATAGACATAAAATCAAGTTTGAAAGTGACATAAGACCAAATTGGTCTTAAGTCACTTTGGAAAGTGACATAAGGCCAACCGTTGAAATTCTAAAATTTGGTCTTATGTCACTTGCCCTTGTCGTGGCCATATCAACTGGCCACCAAAATCATACGATACCAATGGACGTTTTTTTGTGAGGCTACGCAAAAGACCGTATTGAGCACTTAAAAAGCATCATTCATCAAGTTATGGATGTGATACCGTCTAATATGTGTCAAAAAGTGGTCGAAAATTACCTTAAATGAATCGATGCTTGCAAACAATTGGCGTGATAGTCATTTAAATTATGTAGTATTTCAATATAATGCCAACGTTCAAACTTTATAATAATAAAGGAATATCATGAACAAAAGTATTTTATTATGTGTTTTATTTATAAGTTTATTTTTGAAACCGCAAAATGGATATGTTTTTTAAAGTGTCCACACCAAAGAAACTAATTAGAAACATTCTTGAAATGTTTGTTTTTTTTTTGTATACAATGTTTACTGACATGTTTCTTTGGTGCGGACACACCTTAATGTTTTTTTGAAGTTTTTTTTTTTATAGCCCAGCTTTGTGGATTGGATGCTTTTACGATGCAAAAATAGTCAGCTATCTTGAAATCGTCTGAACACACACATTTGTATTATTGTCAGACAATAAGGATAATCTAAGATTCATTTTTTACAAAATCTGAGGTATGAAAAAACAATGTTTTATTGAATGGTAATTGAAAATTGTAAACTTATTTGGCGGAACTGTCAAAAAATATGTGATATTTTTACCACAGGTATATCAAAGCACATAATTTTTACTTCTAAGTTAGCACAGAAATTGATCAAATGACCTAACAAATCGAGCGAAACCAACTTTACTAACGTAAATGACAGTTCTTTGCTCTGATCACTCCGAGTCAAAAAGAAAAAGTTTAATTTGCAGCTACTGTCAAAGTACATACTCGGGCGTTCATGCAACCATGGTCTAAAATTTATAATAGATTTTTGCATTCGTGATTATTAAAAATCGTAGCAAATTTATATTTTAAGAATTAAGACAATTAATCAAGGTTATCTAATTGGAGCTCTTAACCAGAGAACATTCCTGCCTAATTCCATACATTGAGTTATCAATTTTGGTTAAGTTGTAAAAAAAATTAAGAACCATGGTTTGGTTTGACAAAAACATCATCCCTTCCACAAAATTCAGACGGATGCATTTTTCTACAATTCGGCCTTTTGCTGACAAAATTAACCAAATTTAATCCAACACACATAACAAAAGTTAGCCATTGCACACATGGCTTAACGTTTTTGCAAATAGGTCACACATTTGCCTTTACACATGTTTACAAATACAAATGAGCTTAAATTCTTGCCAAAGAATCGGTAAAAGTTTTTTAAGAAGTTGAAAAAGTTCACGGATTTGAAGAAAACCTGATTTAAATCTTGATATTAATTAAAAAAAGCAGGAAACAGTCATTTTGGGTACTTATGGGGTTTTAAATTGATAAATTTTTCTTCGAGGCGGGCGTATGGAACACGATTTGAATTTTATTTGCCATTGCCTTGTTGTAACTTCGTGAACATGTTAACACGTGCGGCAGAGCTTTAATATTTCCAGCCAATGATTCTTTAAACTCCATATTTTTGAACTTGACAAAGAGAAATTAAACAAATTTTAAACTTCTCTTTTAGTCTTTAATACAAAAAACCCATACAAAATCTTACAATTATTCTTATATTTTTTTATTTGTTTTATGCAATGTTTACTAAAGGAATGCCAAGCATTGGATCTTGGAACTCATGCCTGTTCTACCACCACAATCGATTTTTTATTAAAATGTTTACAAGTTTTGTACATGTTTTTTAATTTGTTGACAGTTTCTCTAGAAAGTCTACAATTTTCTCGAAACTTATTATGAAGTTGATTCGTTTAAACTTGCTTCCATATTTTGTTAAATTAACTTGTTTAATAACAAATTCTTGTCGACCTAAATAAATTCCAAATAAAAAGAAAAACTTGCATCCGTTCACGTGATAGGTGAAAATTGTTCAAGTATTTATCTTATCAAATATTCAAATTTGATCTTGAGTCAAAAATAAATCAATTTATTTAGCCCTATTGTATGGAAAAATACTTGAAATTTGTGTTTTTACAGATCTAGATCAAAAACAAATTGATTTATTTTACCCATTAAGAAGCCTATCCAGTTTAGCATATTCAACTCGAGATTGAACGCAGCCATTGTAAGCTCTGACTATCGTCTGTACTTAGCTTAATACCAAAGTTTTCATTGCATACATTCAGTGTACTTTACTTGCTAAAATGCCGGAAATCGCCATTTTCATTACGAACATGATTAAGCATATTGAAGTTTGTCTTTTTTGTAGCCAGCACCACATTAATCCTTATTCTTGTTAAATGAAATTTTTAAGTTCGTGATCGACTCATCTTGAAAAAGAAAAATTAATTCAAATATTTACTTCCAGCAGCGTGCGGTAAAAAAAAATGGAACGAAATATTAATTAATTATTAACGTTTCAATTAATGCAAGAAAACATCAATAATTTATGAAGACAAGTGTTCTTTTGTATAAATTAGAATTCAATATTCATTTTGTTTTACAGTCGTTTCCGTTTTTGTTGTTTGGCGGCTTTGTTTGAAAATTTGAATTTGTTTTTGTTGGTGATTTGTGCGTCTCGCAAATTAAGAAAAATGTGTTTTTAATTCGTTTATTTTGCAATTTGGTGTAAAATAAATCAATAACAATAATAATTGTGCATTAAAAAAAATAATAAATTTGTTTGATCGTTATCCAAATCGTTCAATAACTTATCCAAAAATTGCCTCATTCCGGATATCCTATCCAAAACGAGGTTGAACACAGCCATTGTAAGTTTACCTTAATATCATATTTTTCATTGCATACAATTACTATGCTTGCTATAATGCCGGAAACCGCCATTGCCATCAACAAGTTTAAATTCGTTTTCTTTGGTAATCGGAAGTAGGTACAGTAGCAACGCAGTTTGTGTCTTTCTGTAATTTTTGTGATCGCGACTCGTCTCGTTGTGAAAAAGAAAATTAATTAAAATATTTAGGTATTTGCGGTAAAATAAAGTAAAACGAAATATGAAGTAAGTGTTAACGATTAAGTTAATGTAGAAAAATATCAATAAATTTCGAAGATAAGTGTTATTTCGTGTGTTTATAAATTCGAATTCAATTCAATTTTCTTCCATCACGTAGTTCTGTCGGTCGGTCAATACCAAAGTTTTCGTTGTATGCCACTTCAACTGCTCCAATGCAGGAAACCGCCATCATGAATATGATTGTGCAAGTTTAAGTTCGTCATCTTCGTTCAGTTTAAAAGTCTTTTTTGAAATGTTTGTGCTCGTGATTGTTTCGTATTGAAAAATAAAAATAAAATAAATAATGTATTTCCGTTCAAGTGAATGTTTGAAAATATCAATATATTCGGGAGTTGAGCGTTTTTGTTTGTATATATGTATGAATGTATGATTAGAAATCAATAGCTCGGTCCGGTCGGTCGGCTCCGGAGTTTTGTGGGTGTGTAATGTTTATTGGCGGTTAAATTTGAAAATTTGAATTTGGTATTCTTGGTGTTTAATTCGTCTTGAAAAATAAGAAAATTTGTCGGTCGGTAAATAATCAAAATAATTAATTAAAATAATAATACATAATTTCATGTAATTCGGTCCGGTCGGTCGGTTCGGGAGTTACGCTAGTGTGTAATTTTATTTGGCGCTTAAATTTTTAAAATTTGAATTCGGTTCTTTTGGTGATTAATTCGTCGCAAAAAATAAGAAATTTTTTTTTTAATTAGTTTATTTGCAATGTTCGGTAAAATAATCCTTTTAAATAATAATAGTGCATTAAATTTTGTAGTATTTTTGTTGTGTTTTTAATTGAATTCGTTTTCTTAAAGTTCATCGGATCGCGTTGCGTCTTGCGATGGTCCTTTAAAGTGCTACCAAAGTGAATTATTGACGTCAGTTAGCCGGAAGTAAAATTGTATAATCCTTATTCAAAATAGGTAAGCAATTTTATTTCACTTAAAAAATATCGACTAAAATGTTTTCAGAAAACCAAGATAATAAAGCTTCCTTTCCTTTTCTTTTCGGGATTTGAGTTTATCAGGTTTTTTGGAATTTGGTCTTTCAATATTTTAGGTTTTTGGTATTTTGATTTACTGAATTGTTTTCGTCTCCCAATAAACTATAATGTCTCCGTAAAGACCAATCAAAGATTCTTCGAACTTGGCATGTTTTGAACATAAGCTAGAGGGTGGAAATCTCCGTCATGATAGGCATTTCAGAAGTTTTAAAGTGATAGGTATGTATGTAAAATTTTTTGGGTTATTTTTGTAAGGTGCTTAAGGCTTTTCATCTGAAAAAAAAACGCCATTGAAGAAATATCTTAGACTTACCAATTAAGTTAAACCTTGTTAACCTTTAATAATAATGTTTGAATAGTTTTTAAGAATCTATTGATTCCAAGAGCTGGTCTTCTTTATCATATTACCAAGAATGGGGTGTTCCCAATGCGTTACCTAAAAAACCGATAAATATTAGGATGAATTATTTAAGCGGTTGACTCATAGCTCAATTTAATTTTCAAATAATGTATTTTTAAAAATCATACATATCTTAAATTTAATTTTTAAAAATCAATGATACGAGTTATTTCCCCACTAATTTCTTTTTAAAGTAAAAACTTCAATTTAATTGCCTTTCTCTCCATTTTATGTTTTCTTCGCTAAAACTTTTTTCCATTTGAAATGACAAAACTTGGTATTAAGCCATAAATTCATCATAATAATCTAAAAGCCTTTTGCTTCTTCATCGTGTCAGCAGTCAGAACAGAAGCAGCGTAACGTTGCCATTGCCATTAGTAGAGTTGTGTAGTAAAGTACCTAATAGCAAACGCGATAAGGAAAAATCCTATAAACTTTATAAATTCACTTATAAATCAACCACCAAAGACATGCAGTAAGTACCTACCTATACTATGATGCCCTTCCTATCCCTTATACATTAATATTAACGACTCTTGTGTGCCGAAGAAAGATCCCTATTTTGTCATTTGACATTTTATTAAAACAATGAAAAATTAATGACCGCAACGGACTATCGTAGTTAAGTTAGTTGCTATATACATATATAAAACTAAGTTAGATGGCGTCATGTCCTATAGAAATAAGTTTAAAATCTTCTTTTCTAATATCATTTACAGCAAAAGCTATTGGGAAGAAGTTCTGGATAAAAGTTTGTAAGTAGGTACCTAGTTCAAGTTTATGGTGAGTTTCCATTCAAGTTCGAACCTCTTTAAAACTCTATTGTCGTCAGTAGTTAGACGGTATACACTTGAGTTGATGTCTGTTACTAATTTTTAATTCCGCTATTACAGTCAGTCCTGCTGGTGATGCTGATAAGCCGCATCAACTACGACGCCAGAGTTGCATTCACGTCTTTTGGTGATTCGCAAAATATTCTCGCCGCAATAACTTGTGGAGTTGACACGTAATGTGAGCAACTGGATTGTGGTGAGATGCCATTTTATGTGAAGTTATTCACTTCATGAAATAAGTAGTTTAATTGTCATTGAAGATGATAAAGGTATTAATTTGTTGTGGTTAATCTAATTTATTTACTTTTGGAATGTACCTTTTGTTACAATATTTAACTCAATAATAAAGTAATTGTGCTCAAGATGATATTAATTAATTCAGATTCATGGCATTTTTCTGTTTCAGGGTAACATACCCGTCCTTTTATCAGAAATATTGCCACATTCGTTTATATATGATTTTCCAGCAAGAGGTTTCATTTCGGTGTTATAAGACGAGGATTTTTAAGAAATCAATGAGTGCTTGTTAACTTCCCATAGGAAGTTACTGTAATGGGTCTGATTTGTCAAATTGAAAATTTTGACATTTCTCGACGTTTCAAGGTCCCCAGAGTCTAAATAAAAGATTTTTAGAAAGATGTCTGTGCGTGCGTGTGTACGTACGTTCGTACGTCCGTACGTCCGTGTGTACGTACGTTCGTACGTCCGTGTGTACGTACGTTCGTACGTCCGTGTGTACGTACGTTCCTACGTCCGTGCGTCCGTATGTCCGTACGTTCGTACGTTCGTACGTTCGCGACGTTTTTTTCGTCGTCCATAGCTCAAGAACCGGAAGAGATATCGACTTTAAATAAATTTTGTTATACAGATAATAAGGCAGAAAGATGCAGAAAGGGCTCTCAAGAAAATTGCGTAGGTGGTTTTTTTACCATAGCAGTTTAAAAAAAAGGTGAAAATTTTGGTTAACCCTAAATATCTCATGAACCAATAACGCTAGAGGCTTGAATTAAATTTTATATTATATATTGTACCGTGATACAAAAGAAGTATATTTTTGGCAAAAATTCAATTAACGTTTTTTTTATAAATCAAAAAAACTAAAAAAAAATTTGTCACCTCGAAAATTTTACGACTAAAATATGATTTCATCTCCAAAATAATTTTGTCAACGAAGAACAATGTTTTTGACATCTGATAAAATTTTGAGAAAAATCTAATTGACATTTTTTTTACAAAAAATTAAAAACCGAAAAAAAAATTAACAAAAATTGGTAAAAATTGATTTTTGACTCAAATATCTTTTCAAAAATTTGAGATAATAGCTTCTTACTACTTTAAACTTATAAGAAATATATTTTTCAACATTAAGAAACATTTTGAGAAAAATCGAATTGACAGTTTAAAAAAAAAAATAAAAACCTAAACAAAATTTATAAAAGTTGGTAAAAATTGATTTTCGACTCAAATATCTTTTCAAAACTTTGAGATATTGGTTTCAAACTAATTTTATCTTTTAAAAAATATTGTTTTCAACATTCTATAAAATTTTAAGAAAAATCGAATTGACAGTTTTTTACAAAAAATAAAAACCTAAAAAAAAACAATTGGCATTTTTTAAGGATTGGCTGCACACGTATTGTTTTAATTCTCGCCATAGTGTGAGTACAAAAGAAATTGGTTCCAAAGAATCATTAACTTGCTGGAGAACTGGGGATTATGACACTATTAGGTATTTTGGATTTTGCGGAGGACTGCCTTAAAAAGAGTATAGGATTATAATTGAAAACAATCACAGGAAGATGAATATCAAGAATTACGAATTACCTTAATAATTAAATGCCTTTTGGACATTGTAGTCTTTTCTGCCGAACTTTTTCATCATTCCTACTCTACATGTCTTTTAACGAGCGGATGGAAAAGAGCATTTGTCTATCTTGTCTCTAAAAAATGTGATTCTCGTCCCTTCTTTCAAAGGTCATAGAAATTTTGATTAATTATGAGCTTAAAAAATATCTCGAAAAACGAAAGCTTCTTAATGAACGTCAGTATAGTTTTCGGTGATTTGATGCTTTACCTAACTGAACAATGGAAAAAATCTTTACATCGTTTTGGAGAAAGTAAGATTATTACACTTGATATTTCAAAACCATTTGATAGAGTTTGGCACCAATCTCTTTTATCAAAAATGTGGGCTTTTGGTATTGATGAATCTCTTCTTCTTTGGGTTAGAAACTACCCTTCTAACCCTTCATGTTGTATTGGATGGTTTCAAATCTGAAACTAAAAAAAAAGAAGGCTGGGATGCGACCCACACTAATAACTTCCCATCCTGTTTGTCGATTTGTCTTGCGTAAAAGTTTGTAGGTTTTCGTGTTGGGTTGGGTCATATAAAGAAATAGTTTAGTTTCAAAATCTAATTCTGTTGAATAGATTTTTAGTCGAAAACAAAGTTTTACCAATTTTAGTAGCAATTATTAAAATTTTTTATTTCGTATATAAACAAATAAAAACTGGATGAATGAAATTGATTTGAGAGATATCGAGAACCGAACATCAATTTTTACCAAATTTGCGTACTATTTTTTGTAGGTTTTATTTTTTTATGAAAAAACACTGATGGATTTTTATAAAAAAAAATTACTGAATGTCGAAACAATATTTTCTGTGAAAGAAAATAAGTTTGAAGCCAATATTTCTAATTTTTGAAAAGCTTTTGAGTGGAAAGTAAATTTTTACCAAGTTTTAATATTCTTTTTTTTTTAGGTTTTTTTTTTGTAAAAAAACTGTCAATTCGATTTTTCTCAAAATTTTATCGAATATTGAAAACAAAATTTCTTATAAGTTAAAATTAGTTAAAAGCTGTTATCTCAAATTTTTGAAAAGATATTTGAGTCGAAAGTAAATTTTTACCAAGTTTTGATATTGTTTTTTTTTTTAGGTTTTTTTTTTTTGTAAAAAAAACTGTCAATTCGATTTTTCTCAAAATTTTATCGAATGTTGAAAACGAAATTTCTTATAAGTTAAAATTAGTTAGAAGCTATTATCTCAAATTTTTGAAAAGATATTTGAGTCGAAAATCAATTTTTACCAACTTTTGTTAATTTTTTTTTTCGGTTTTTAATTTTTTTTTAAAAAATGTCAATTCGATTTTTTTCAAAATTTTACTGAATGTTGACACTAATATTTTTACCACCTTTTATACATTTTTTTTAGGTTTTTATTTTTTGTAAAAAAAACTGTCGATTCGATTTTTCTTAAAATTTATCTTAATCTTGAAAATAATATTTCTTATAAGTAAAAATTAGTTAGAAGGCATTATCTTAAATTTTTGAAAAGATATTTGAGTCGAAAATCAATTTGTACCAACTTTTTTTAAATTTTTTGTAGGTTTTTAATTTTTTTGTAAAAAAAACTGTTGATTCAATTTTTCTCAAAATTTTACTAAATGTTGAAAATAATATTTTTTTAAAAGATAAAAGTAGTTTAAAGCCATTATCTTAAACTTTTGAAAAGATATTTAAGTCGAAAATCAATTTTTACCAACTTTGAGTATTGTTTTTTTAGGGTTTTATTTTTTATAAAAAAAAACAGTCGATTCTATTTTTCTCAAAATTTTACCTGATATCTAAAACGTTATTCTTCGTTGCACAAAAATTGTTTTGGAGATGAAATCATATTTTAGTCGTAAAATTTTAGAGGTGACACATTTTTTTTATTTATAAAAAAAACCGTTAATTGGATTTTTTGTTTTACAAAAATGTACTTGTTTGGTAACACGTTAGATATAATATATAATATAAAATTAAATTCAAGTCTCAAGCGTCATTGGTTTGTGAGATATTTATGGGTAAACAAAATGTTCACCTTTTTTTTAAACTGCTATGGTAAAAAAACCACCCAAGCAATTTTATTCAGAGTCCTTTCTGCATCTTTCTGCATTATTATCTGTATAACAAAATTTATCTAAAGTCGATATCTCTTCTGGTTCTTGATCTATGGACGACGAAAAAAAGTCGCGTACACACGCACGCACACACATCTTTCGAAAAATCTTTTATTTCGACTCTAGGAACCTTAAAACGTCGAGAAATGTCAAAGTTTTCAATTCGACAAATCGGACCCTTTACAATTACATACGAGTACTATGGGAAGTTAAAAAAGCTGGTGTCCCCCAGGGCTCCGTTTTGTCTCCGACACTCTTCCTTATATTCATAAATTATCTCTTGTCTGCCAATTCTTATCCATTAAATTGTTTTGCTGATGACAGTTCCCTCAGCTTTTCATATTCGTTTCAAGATTCCAATCCTTGTCCTTCGGGTGTGGAACTTTTGGGCAGGTGCTCCTAAAACAAGTTTAAGTCTTTTTATAGGATCCAAAGCATAACTTTGAAAATTATAGGTGATAGAAATATAACCAATCATCTACATAGCTCTTAATGTTTCATTCCTTTCATGATTTTACAGATATTATTACAAACAATGTTCTGTTGAATTAAACACTTTTATTATTTTGGGGGGGGGGGGGGGGGGCAAAAAATTCAGCCGTAATACTCTCACATGAAAATGTGTCATAAGTCTATAACTTTACTGAACTAAAAGATCATACCAATAAAAGTATTGTAATTTGCAATCGTAACAAAACATGAAAATGCATTCCAATAAGAAAGAGTCTTCTGAGAAAAATAAATTGTCCTTTCCTAAGACTTTATTTAAATTATGAAATTTTGCCTTGGTAACTTTATTACAAAGCTACCTAGATTTAGTTTGAATAAATTGCATTCTATCAATTGCTTTTTAGAAATCAAAACTATCTATCTACATCAACGCACATGTTTTGTTACATTTTCTTCATCATTGCACCATTCAAATGAAATCAAAAGTTAGAATTTCTAATTTGAAAACAAATATTTATTTGAAATTTTAATAAATTGAGTGTTCTTGTCTAAAGATCCTTATATTTTCCTTATATTTCTTTGAAATTAGATTTAAATCGGAAAAAAGAGAAATTTAAGAGTAGTAAGTTTTATTGCAATTCTTATTTCACAACAACATAGCAACATTCCAAGAAGAATTCAATGCACTTTGTTATCAATTTATATTAAAAGTTCAGTATTGACTAAAGAGGTTGCAAAGAAATAAAATATACGATACGTATCTAGAAAATGATAACAATTGTACCTACATAATGTTCTTCGTATTTTTCCTATTAGGAGAGTGACCTTAAAGTGCACTATTGGACATCGTATATTAAGTTCAAGGGAATTGAAAATTTAATGTAAAACTCCCAAAGATTTAAATCCTTACTAACAATCAACAACAAAAAAGATACAAAATTTAATTGAAATCAAAATCGAACGTCTAAAGTTGCATGCAACTTAAACTAAACGCATCTAGGTTCTTAAAGAAATATTGAAGCTCGATTAACAATGGCATGATTTCTAAAACGAAAACCGAATTGGAACAACTGAATATATAATTTAATTTGTTTTCTTTTATGCAATTTCTCATGTTTTTAAAATAATGAAATGTTTGGTTTATTTTTTTTATGCGGGAAAAAACTATGTCGATGTCATGTAGGACATAATATAACCTAAAACATATCTATGGATTAAAAAACAAGAAAAAACGAAACTCAAAGAGTATATTTTCATCAAGAAAATGTATATCGACATTCCTCATTCTCATTCCATTTATATATGCAAGTGTACTTTTACCCACATTTTGTATACGAGTATATGCATTTTACCTATATTCGCAGTTCATGTAAAATTCATCAGCTTAAAGTTCGAACTAAAACCACCAGGGCATCACATTCGAATGGATCAATATTGAATATACGTTCCAGTTATGTATATGTATATGTATATGTATATGTATATGTATATGTATATGTATATGTACCTATCTACATAGGTTAGATTTTATAGATAAGTATTTATGTATAAGGTATATCAGGTTGTTCTATCGAAAATGTTGTTCTTCAATTCATCAGAATTATGCATAAAATATTATTGAAAATGAAGCATGGCATAGATAATGTCAAAATATAGTATATCTCTATGTATTATACTGTACTCAGTACTGATGTATATATTTAGATTGTATGTTTTGATATGGAATTCCCCAATAATTATATGGGTTGTTTTGTTTTTTCCACATAAATTGTGCATATAATTATTTATGCGGGTAAATGAGATGAAAAATTAATTTAATTTAAATACCAACTTACTTAATAAAAAAGTGGTTTTGAATAGGAACCTATAACCAACATCGCAGTACTCAAAAATTGGTGCGGGGAAATAAATCCACGGGAACTAACTCCACTGAGGGATTTAATTCCCACTTAGTGAGAACTAAATCCACTTTAGTAAAGTGGATTTAGTTCCCACTGCTAACTGGGAATCTAATTCCGAAAAAAATGTGTGATTTAAGTTCTCCTTGAGTTTGAAATTAATTCCCACTTTTTAAAAGAAGAAGTAAGTAGCATAAGGCGCAGGGACATAGGGCCCAGGGACATAACGCCCAACATTTTTTTTGGGGCTTATGTCTCACTTCGGTGGGACATAAAACCGAAATCTTATTTGGGCCCTAAGTCCCACCCAAGTAAGACCGAAGCCCCAAATAAAAATTCTGGGGTTAATGTCCCACTTAATAAGAATCACCAAATGACACAACTTGGAGCACTTTAAATCCTGAGATTCCGCGAAGCGGGCCACCCACAGGTGCTTTTATTCAAAAAAGCTGTTGATATTGGCGACTTTACATACCCTAAGCGGAGCAACGGAGTTGCGTGAGCGGGTGTGACCCCGAAAAAGGGAGTTAATATCCTAAGAACCCGCGAAGCGAGCCACCCACAGGTGCTTTTATTGAAAGAAGTTGTTGATATAGGCGCCTGCCTGGCGACTTTACATACCCTAAGTGGAGCACCGGAGTTGCGTGAGCGGGTATGACCCCGAAAAAGGGAGTTAAAATCCTGAGAACCCGCGAAGAGGGCCACCCACAGGTGCTTTTATTGAAAGAAGTTGTTGATATAGGCGCCTGCCTGGCGGCTTTACAAACCCTAAGCGGAGCAACGGAGTTGCGTGAGCGGGTGTGACCCCGAAAAAGGGAGTTAAAATCGTGAGATCCCGAAAATAATGTTGAAAATAAACTTTTTTTGTTTTTCATAATTTTTGTATTATCACCGTATCAAAATATTATTGTTCATTGCATTGAAATACAAAAACTTTATATTCTTTTTTGGCTCTGCAAAAATTTGGGGACAATGTTTTATTAGTTTTTTATCACCTTGCTCATCAATAACTAAGCTCCCCTTGCAATTTTGACCATAATAGCAAATGTAACGTGAAATATTATTTCGAGTACCTATATTTTTTAACATAAATTTGTTTTTCTTCACGGTCATAAGTTAACACACTATTTTACGAAACCCTGTAATAAATTCAATTTTATTTTCCATGCTTTTAATTTTTTATTTTAATTTTATTCACACTACGCACTGTTTTCTTAAATTGCTTAAGACTGATGTTCGACTGTACTCATTAAAATCGAACAAGTTTCAAGAATCTGATAGCTAACTGTATAATTTGAAGCTGTTGTTGTTAGAAATTAGTTCCCTCTTCAAATTTTTGAATGTGTACTAAATTCCCATAAGAAAGTGGAGTTCGTTCTCACTTAGCATGGGAACTAAATCCACTTTACTAAAGTGGATTTAGTTCCCACTGAATGGGAACTAAATCCCTCAGTGGAGTTAGTTCCCGTGGATTTATTTCCCCGCACCTCAAAAATTACATAGCTAATAACATTATCACAGGGTGAACCAACTAAAAGTTTATTTTTAAATCATAGGTTATTTTGACAGTATCAGCTGTTTCCCTATCAATATCTTGACAGAAATTTGCTTTCATACCTTAACGGAATGAATTAAACCGATTTACACTCGAACCAACGCATGTTGGGAACTATCGAAAACTAATTTTCAAAAATTAGTATTGTGTATAGCGCAAACAGTGCGTTTTTTTTTAATTGTTTGATTCACGAACATCAAGACGCTAACGATCTTAACAGCTCAACAATTCACACACTAGCCTTAGGAGAATTCTGCACAAAGATTGCGGATCGTTCGCTTAAAAATTTCACTTGACTGATGATCAAACCATATTCGCTTCGCCTTTAAACAGTTTGAATTGGACAAAGATGATTGAGATGTCAAGGCACATTTATTTTAGGAGCCTATTTTTAACAAGACAATTTAGCTGCATATAAGGCCGAATCCAGAAAAGAGTGGCAGTTTGGTGAAGACTGTGGATTGATGTGATGGCTTTATTGAACCATTTTTCTTCTAAATGTCTTTGGAAAAACGTAGTGGAGTTACAGAGTTACTTCTTTTTACTAAAATCGAAGAGTCTATTCAGTGGCGTAGCTAGACCTTTGGGGGCCCTGTATCTATTTTTGAAGTTCTGAGATTATTTTTTATTATTTTCAGCTTGTAAAAAGATCTTTCAGCTGTTGCTGTGGTTACCGGAAGAGTCAAAAAAAGAAAGCATGCTGTTATTACTTCAGAAAAACTAGAAGCAAGACTATTAAATTCGATGACTAATAATTTAGCAAGTTCTTTTATGGAACGAATTTTATAGGATTTCGGATTTAAGGCATGTTTTTAGAGCAATTAGTTGATTGCAGAAATCACCAGATATGTCGGAATTGTACTTTTCCACTAGCTTTTTTGATCCTTGATTTATCTCATCATTTGAGAACGATAAAAGCTTATCCGGTTCCAACACTTCAAACATACTACTAAGATTATGAAGGCTTTGAAATCTTTGCTGAGTTTGTCCAATTAAAATATCCAAGCAGGAATAGTAAATATTGACTTTGAAGTAAATTTCCGGATCAGAAATTCTATGATCTTCTGCCAACTCATCAAAAAAGGGCTTCGTTATTTTCCTCCTTTTATTTTTGAAGACAGGCGTCACTCCCCAATCGTTTGGCTAAATCCTTGGACTTTTTAAGTAAATCACTGAATTTCTTTTGATTTCTTTCCTTTTCTAGACCGTCTAAAAGATTTTGAAGCAAAATACTTGCTTTTTGTAAGTCAATTTCTTCATCTTGAAGGGTTTTGGAAACTGGACTTATAATATCAAACAGCGAAGAAAAAAATTACATCAACAGAATAAAGTCGTAGGTCTCTAAAATGCTTATAACATTTTTACATTCGTCTCGTTCGTCTTTTTTTGTTAAAGTCAAATTGATTTGTTGTAAGGTTTTTATTTATCAATGTATAGTTTGATCTTATACCACATAGTGCATCATTTCGTGACGACCATCTCGTAGGACAAACCTTTTTAAGGGTAATTTTATATTTTTCTAATGAATCGTTGTGCAGCAAGGACCAGCCCTTCATACTGTTACCAAAAAATGTATATTTTCTCTAAATTATCGAAAAGTGTTCACACTTAAAGTATATTTTTTGCTGCATCATTAAGTATCAAATTTAATGTATGTGCTACGCAATGAACATAGTTGGCATTTGGAGTGTTCTTTTTATAAGGGCTTGTAATTGTAATCCTCCATATACACCCGACATAAAATTCGCTCTATCATGACCTTGTCCTCTGCATTTGGATAAATCAAGTCCATATTCACTTATTGTTTTAAAAACTTTAGAGTAAATTTTTAAAATGTAATGGGTGATTTTTTTGAGGTTAGGATTTTCATGCATTAGTATTTGACAGATCACGCGGGAATTCAGACATGGTGTCAAAGAGAAAGATGCTCATTGAATTTTATTACCAAAATCAGTGTTCGGTTCGAAATGTGTTTCGCGCTTTACGTTTGTTCAGCGATGAGGCTCATTTCTGGTTGAATGGCTACGTAAATAAGCAAAATTGCCGCATTTGGAGTGAAGAGCAACCAGAAGCCGTTCAAGAACTGCCCATGCATCCCGAAAAATACACTGTTTGGTGTGGTTTGTACGCTGGTGGAATCATTGGACCGTATTTTTTCAAAGATGCTGTTGGACGCAACGTTACGGTGAATGGCGATCGCTATCGTTCAATGCTAACAAACTTTTTGTTGCCAAAAATGGAAGAACTGAACTTGGTTGACATGTGGTTTCAACAAGATGGCGCTACATGCCACACAGCTCGCGATTCTATGGCCATTTTGAGGGAAAACTTCGGAGAACAATTCATCTCAAGGAATGGACCGGTAAGTTGGCCACCAAGATCATGCGATTTGACGCCTTTAGACTATTTTTTGTGGGGCTACGTCAAGTCTAAAGTCTACACAAATAAGCCAGCAACTATTCCAGCTTTGGAAGACAACATTTCCGAAGAAATTCGGGCTATTCCGGCCGAAATGCTCGAAAAAGTTACCCAAAATTGGACTTTCCGAATGGACCACCTAAGACGCAGCCGCGGTCAACATTTAAATGAAATTATCTTCAAAAAGTAAATGTCATGGACCAATCTAACGTTTCAAATAAAGAATCGATGAGATTTTGCAAATTTTATGCGTTTTTTTTTAAAAAAAAAGTTCTCAAGCTCTTAAAAAATCACCCGATATATCCACGCACAGACAGATTCAACATTTCAGTTAAGGTGTTGAAATTCGTTTTGCCTAGTTCACTCAGACAAATAACGGGACTTTTTTTTGGTTGCAAATACATACAGGGTTCGAAATGGATTGTTCAGCTGTTAGTTCATGCAAGTACCTTATTTTTTAATCTACCGCTGGTCCCTGGTTTGTATTTCTGTGTGATGTTGAAGTTAGTGGCTGTGTCAGGCAGGACGATATATTTTGAAAGCTCGAATAAAAAAGTGTTTGCAGGTTGAAGTTGTAGTATTTTTGGTTGGTAGGACATGAAAAAAAGAAAAAGATACACAGAAAAAAAAATATTTGACGCATGTAAAAAATGATCATCGGAACATTTTTTTGTATAATAAAACACGTCTTGTGCTCTGTATCTTTGGGGGGGGGGCCCTATATCTCGGGGGCCCTGTTACATGGATACAGCTGATACAGCGATAGCTACACCACTGAGCCTAATCATCCTTTCGATCCGTAAGGTACTGGCCGAAACTATCAACAAGGTCTTGGAAAATTAAAGTGATAGAAGGCGCTATTGCGTAGCGTAGCGAGCCAGGGCAGCCACTTAAAAGAAATTGTATGCTAAGAATTGGAATGTCTGATCTAATATCATTTTATTGGATTTTAAAAAATAAACTTGTATTTGGCCCACCCTTTTTACAGTACAACTATTGTTTCCAATTCGTGCCTAGAATTAATATGGTGACCCATCATTTTGTGGTATTTTTGTTTTTGAAACAAAATAACTCTCTGCTAACTTTAAAATATCAAAAATAATAATAAAAATAATTATATATGGTGGCATTTTATAGACTACTAGCGGCCCGTCCCAGCTTCGCACGGGTAGACATAAATATTTACAGATATTTAAGTTATAAGCATACTGCATACTGATTTAAACGACCATGAATCTCTTAATTAGAAAACATATTTTGTTTGTCCTATCATTAATACTCTTCGCAGCGTATGCGATGAAAGACATTTTATGGCTAATTTTTTTACACCTTCGGTTGGTTTTAATAGGAATTTCTTAAGACTTCTATAGTAATCTAGTACTAAATATAGCCTATGTTACTCAGTGATAGTGTAGCTTTCTAATGAGTTTATTCGTTTTTATTCGTAACATACAAAAATACAAACCTTTCCTCTTGATAATATTATTATTATTATGTATATATAAATATATAATATATAATATAAAGAATTATATAGAGCACATGAAATTAAATGAGAAATAATCCAGAAAAAGCGGTGTTACGTTATAGATCGATCAAAATATCACATTGCACCACGTGTTGTTGAAAAAGAAATTTCGAATTCCAACGTGGCGCCATCTATGATAAGTTCACGATAGATGGTCCTAAAGTTTTCTGTAAAAAATCTGATTTAAGGCGCCATCTGTTCGAGACTTATGAAACTTACGATTAATAACAAACATCAACATTGACAATCAGTTTATTTTTAATTATAAATTATTAAGACCATTAATCGAAATATAAACTATCCTATATCTCAAGTTAGACCAAATTACACATAAAATGCCAACTTTCATCGAAATCGGTTGACTTGGTGAATAGTTCACTGGCAACATACATATGACACTGGATTTTTATATATTAAGATATAAGAATCCGACTAGATCATTAAGAACGGTATCCCACAAGGCCACAATAGACACAAAATTGATTTTGTTGCCATTTTACTAAATTTGAAAATAAGACAATTGAATGACGAATTTGACTAAAATAACAGGTTATTGAGTGACCTTAAAAACCTCCACAATAACTTGGACACCGAAGATGCAAACGAACATTTCGTTCACTTTTTAATTTCACGTCGCATCTACAAAATTTAATTTTTTGAATACTTGCAAAAAACTCATAATTGTTCGAAGAATATTTCAATTTCCAATTTCTCTCTGCCTCAAGCGCCTATTATGGATTAGAACTCAACTTGATTGAGTTGTCATTAATCCAACTCAACTCGTAGTCAACCAAACAAATTATTTGCATTATGCAAGACAACTAAGTTCAGTTGTGAAGAAAAAATACATTGCTGTCTTTTAGGAGTCAGTTTCCTGTCAAAATCAGCTGCTGAGCATGAAGTAAAAAAGCAAAAATTAGAAATTGTATGATGAAAAAGTTCCTTAGATATGTTTTTCAGTGATTTGAAAGATGAGAATTTTATTAATGTAGCCAAAATAACACAAAATATCCAGGATCACTTCAATCCATTGAAACTTCGAAATAATTTTTGTAGGTGGCACGGACCGGACAGGGCTTGAACCAAAGAACTCTGACACCTTTTTTTTTGGTTTATATATTTTTATTAATTCAAATTTATAACAACCTTGAAGCTAGATAAAAATTCATAAAACTAGCCTAATTAACCATAATTTACAACTAACTTACTGCCCCCATACAGACACTCTAAGTTAAGTCCTACGCACTAACCATCATGCAACATACAACAACCATCAATACATACATATTTAATAATATCATGCTTATTTTTCTAGTGGTTAGGTTTTTGTTTTTGGTTCCAGATTCTTAAGTTGCTTTATGTGTAATAAAGAAGCATTTTTTGTATATCTTGAATGAAATAAGGAATTTTTTAAGCGATTCCATCAATTCTTATATAAAGGGTAGTTAAATTTTAAGGGCCAATGTTGATTTTGAATAAAACACAAATGATTTAAGAAACCATTGTCATTTCTTTTTGTTCTGATAATATTGATATGGTTCAATTATGTAAGGATCAAATAATTGGTCAAATGGCCAGCACGACCTCGGCGGTACACCTCCATCCGATGGATGGTCCAAATTTTCGATGATACTGAGGTATAATTGAGGTTCTATGCCGTTTATGTGCCAAATTATCTCATCCTTTGCAAATGTCTCTTGCAATAAAGCCATATTCGGTCGAGTTTTGTAGCATGTGGCAACGTCTTGTTGAAACCACATATTCTCCAAGTCGTATTCTTCAATAGCTATCGTGGTTTTCGAACAGTCAGATCCAATCACACCTCCGGACCAAAGAGCGCACCAAACATCAGTGACTTTTTGTGGATGTAAAGGGTTTTTCAATAAGGGCGGGTAGATGCTGAAATGAAATAAGACAAGCTGTGTGTGAGGTGTTAACAAAATTACTTTTTTATTTGGAAGGCGCATGTATGCCATTAAGTGTGGAATATGACATCATTCAAATGCCCGCTTCAGCTTCTTACGGTGGCACTGATCCGAGTGATCCAATTTTCAATGACTCTTCCGCACCTTTAGGCCATCGGTCGATTGTGGTTTATTTGCATAGACCTGCGACTTCAAGAAACCTCACAGGACCTTGGGGGCCAATTCACATCACCCCTGCGAGAGATAACCTTACCCTCAAATCGTTCATGCAAAATGTCAATCGTAGCGTTTGCTGTGTGGCACGTAGCGCCGTCCTGCTGGAACCACATGTCATCTATGTCCATATGGTTCAATTTGGACCATAAGAAATTAGTTATCGTCCCCATGTAGCGCTCACTGTTGACGGTGACCGCCTCACTAACGTCGTTTTCAAAAAAGTACGCACCAATTACGCCGCCGCGCGCGCCGCCGTCCCAAAATCCACCCAAAACGGTAACTTTTTGAGGATGCATTATCACCTGCTGAACCTCGCGTGTGATGATTTTTCGGCCAAAATTGGGGTCATCTTCCAAACGATTCGAAGCCTAGTCAGCGAACAACGGCGTTGTCTATGGTCATGAACTTTGAGGTCCTCGGTCAGTTGAATCTTGTACGGGTATATAGGTCCAAGTCCCGATGCAAAATTCGGCAAGTTGAAGTCTTCGAAAGGCCGAGTTCTTGTGCACGGCGAGGGTTCTGCTGTACACTTTCACAGACCGTGGCGATGTTCTCGATCGATCTCATCTTGGCTGATTGATTTGGCCACCAAACGTTGAAGATTCGACTGTGAAGGGTCACCATGTCTACCGTAAAATGTGCGCGCATTGCGCACGTTTGCGTTAACGAACACTCATTTTGAAAATAATGTTTTATCATTTGAACGTCCTCTTCAATCGTGTAATTTGCCATGATGATTTGGCATAAACAACTGAATAATAAACAAAAGATTTGACAAATGTCATCAACACAAAATGGCCGCCACGGGGCGTCAAAATCTACCCGCGCCAATTGAAAAACCTTTTATAATGGTCTATCTTTAATTCCGAAAGTAATTTTCATTCTCAGAAACCGACAATTTTGTTTATTAAGATACCCACCGATTAAAAAAGTGCTTCGTCGCTGAAGAAAATTTTGTTCGAATTCGAAAAATCAATTAACAATTTGTATGCGTTGTGCGATGGTTAAGCAATCCATGTTCTTAAATGTCAAACTTTCAACCATTGAATAATTTTGAGGATATAAATGAGCATATACAAAAACCAATATCATGAAAATGATATTCAAGCTACTAATAGTACTCACTGGATGCTCATAAGTCGCATGGTCGTTTGAGCAAATGTTCGGTGCCCACTTCTATTTGTAATTATTCAATGCCTTCAACTAAAAAGAAAAGTTGGCTTAACAACTTAGTTTGACAGATGTCGAATTCCAGCCGTATACTTTTGAAACCGTAAAATGGATAACCTGTTATTTTTTTTGGAAAAAAATGTTATTAAATTCTACAAGAAAAGATCTCGACAATTATTTCACGAAAATTCGAAGGTTCCTAGTAAAACGGTCGAACGGAACCTCTAATTCAAAATTTAGCTTTCTTGGTTTCTTTTTAAACCAAGGAAATTTTGTATCCAGTTCTTCTAAATGTTGTAGAAACAGGCTTATATACAAGCTGTCGAACTGGAAATTCTTCCTCTTGGATAGCTTATTTTGTTTGGTATCTAACGCTTGATTGCTCAATTTCATCTGATATTTCAAAACTATCCGTAGAAAATGTATTATCCCTCAAGTATTAGAACCCTTCTTTCTATAAAACAGTCCCAACACAAAATCAAAAACTAACCCAATTGCTTTCCGGTTGCATACGCATATTACACATTTCAAAAAAAGAAATGGAAAAACAAAAACAATCATTTCTTACATCTTGGACTGTATTTTAAAAACGATCCTTATTGTATTCTAAATAAGAAACAGGCAACACAAAACTTTGTTGTTTATTATACTTTAGACAACATCAAAATTCAATTGAATCAAATAAGGACTTGACTTAATGCTCATTAAAGTGAAAGTTAGTGTTTTCTTTTGTTTTTCCTTATTTTTGCTGATGTCTTTCTCCATTAGTTTAACCTTTAATGGAAAATGAAGAAAAACAAAATTTCAAAATTGTTCAATGATTTTGAATCTTTTTCTTTTTTCTCTGTCGCATTAAAGGACTTTGTGAAACTTTGTTTTTTCTTTTGGAAACTCATAGAGGAAAATAAAGAAAAGACTGTATGATGCCTTTCTGCACTTTATTAAGGCCACGAATTATACCAACATTTTGAGTAACTTATGAATGTGAGGCAAGAATAAAAAGTAAAATATTGTTTTCTCTCTGCATTGGTCTAATAAAATAATATCCCTCTTCAAAGTCAAAAACCTATGCATGACGTGAAAATCCTTCAATATCAATAGAGGAGACTCCTAAACCTCGATATTTAACTTATTTTCATAAAATTTGTTGATTCTGTTTAGGCAAGCAGAAATATAAAAATCTTTGAGGTTTTCAATATTTCAACATTCGGTCCAATTATGGTGTATTGGCTTCTTCAGAATACAATAAGAATAGGACCTATTTTCTAAAATTTTCGATGCGAAAAAATAACATATTAAAAAAGTTTGTTTCTATTCAACCTTAAGGACATGATAAATTGAAACTATGAGAAATATTATAATTTTATTTTCTTGGTTCATTTTTCAATACACCAAATCTCCAGACACAAAAGAATTATTATAAGGAACCCCTTTGATCATTTTTTGTTTGCTTCTTGGGTTTTTTAAAGTACTCGTAGTTTGATGGTTTCTTTTAAACTTAACTCCTTGTATAAGCATAAAAGCTCTTTAACGTTACGAATATATCCTTCACTCTTTATGTAGTGAGTGTATGTATATGCAAAATGGTAAGGATTTGAAAATGCCTTTGAGCATTGAATATTTTCAATAAATCGAACACAACATTTCTATTTCCCAATAAAGTCTCGACTTGGTTTCGTACCACGTAACGTTGTCGTCGTATTCGTCTTCTTTTTTCGTCATCTCTGAACAAAAATAAGGACTTTTTTTTAAATAAAATAATGAATAGAAAAATGTATATATACAAAAATGTACATCTGAAGAACAGCTCCTTTTAAGCTTTCGTGTATCGGATTTTCTTGTTCTTTGAAAAATGTATTATACCAAAGGACTATATACAACTTATGTACATACATATATAGGAATAGTATAAGTTTTAGGCTCTTTTTGAATGAAAGGAGCAAATAATAAATATGTTTGTACAATTGTAAAGGTATTCAATAGGATTCCACTTCTGAATGAAAATACGATTAAAGTGGTTTTTCGTAAGTAAGGTATATGAGAGATTGTATTTTAGAAATATGTATTGCAAAAGGTATAGGTATAGGTTAGAACAACAAGTAACATTTTAGATTTTCTACTTACCAACTTTACCTAAATATACATATATATAAAAGATTATTTGTGATTGGGAAAATATTTTCAGGGCAAAATCATTTCGATAACAAAGTTTCTTTACTTGATCAATAGGCGAAGTATTTTGATATAGAATAGAACCAAATTAAAGCATTTTCAATCAAAATTAAGCTTTTAAAGTGGGTTAAATCGTTTCTTATTTAAATAAAGCAAGTTCATCATAGACTAGGATAATAAATACGAGTACCTAGTTAAATTTTAAGTTTTTCAAACTCATGCAATGAAAAAATTGTTTTCAGAAAATTTTGTTCCGATTTGAGGAAAATAGGAAAACACGGCCCTATGGTTTGTAGTTTCAACTTTAAATTATCAAGTGGAATTATAACATGTATCTTCAAATTATAAAATACTCTTGAATTTTCAAAGTTTTTGACTTAATGAACTTTGACTGGACGTTTTAAATTTTACTTACTTACTTACTTAAGGTGGCGCTACAGTCCGGGGCGGACCTGGGCCTCAACCAACATGCGTCTCCAGTTTCGCACGCCAAGTTGGTTGAGGTCCTCATCCACCTGAGTGCGCCACCTGAGTCGCGGTCTTCCTCTACTGCGCCGTCCCTCGGGATTGGATTCGAAGACCTTCCGGGCTGGAGCGTTGACTTTTATTCTGCTAACTAGGTCAGTGTCGCTGTACAGCCCGTACAGTTCGTCGTTATATCTTCTCTTCCATTCTCCATCTATACGTACGGGACCAAAAACCACCCGAAGAATATTTCTCTCGAAGCATCCTTAGACGTTCTCATCTTTCTTTGACACGGTCCAGGCCTCAGCGCCATAAATGAGAACCGGGATGATGAGTGTCTTATAGATGGTGATTTTAGATGCTCGAGAGAGGACTTTACTTCTCAATTGCCTTCTAAGTCCAAAGAAGCAGCGATTTGCAAGAGTTATTCTTCGTTTGATTTCAGCGCTGGTGTCGTTGCCTGTGTTTATAGCGGTGCCTAGGTAGACAAAGTCCTTAACTACCTCGAAGTTATAGCTGTCCATGGTGACGTGGTCTTGCCCTCATTGACCACTAAACCCATCTTCTTCGCTTCCGTCGCAATGCTCAAAAACGCTCCACTGACATCACGCTTTGATCTTCCAATTATGTCAATATCATCTGCGTATCCGAGTAATTGGATGGACCTTTGGAAGATTGTGCCTCTAGTGTTGACGGTTGAGTTTTGCACAATTCTTTCCAGAACGATATTGAAGAAGTCGCATGACAGTGCATCGCCTTGTCTAAAACCTTTTTTGACATCAAATGCATCGGTGAGATCCTTTCCGACCTTGATGGAGTAGCGTGCATTCTCCATCGTCATTCTGCACAAACGGATAAGTTTGACAGGGATGCCAAAACTAGACATTGATCTGTAGAGCTCTTCCCTATGGATGCAGTCATACGCGGCTTTCAAATCGATAAAGAGATGGTGGGTATCGATTTGAAGCTCCTGGGTTTTTTCCAAGATCTGCCGTAATGTGAATATTTGGTCGATAGTGGACTTTCCTGGTCTGAAGCCACACTGATAAGGACCTATCAGGTTGTTGACGAACGGCTTCAGACGTTCACATAGTACGGCAGAAAGGATCTTATATGCAATGTTAAGGAGACTGATCCATCTGTAGTTGGCGCAATTTAAAGGGTCTCCTTTTTTATGTATCGGACAAACTATGCTGAGATTCCACTCATCGGGCATGCTTTCTTCCGACCATATTTTGCAGATGAGTTGGTGCATGCTCCCTACCAAGTCATCGCCTGCTGCTTTAAATAGTTCAGCAGCTATGCCGTCAGCTCCAGCAGCTTTGTTTGACTTCAGTTTAGATATAGCTATCTTCACTTTGTCTAGGTCGGGTAGGTGGAATTGTTGGTCTGCGTCGCCTAAGTTGAGTGGTTCTATCTCCCTTACAGCGGGATTCGGTTCGTCATCGCCGTTATATAATTTGGAGAAGTGGTCTTTCCATATTCTCAACATAGACTGCGGTTCTACTACGATGTTCCCCTGATCGTCTTTACATTCTTCGGTTCGTGGCTGGTACCCTTGGGGTTTTAAATTTTATTCAACCAAAATCTTTACAAAAACAGATCCTAGTTCTCTTATACAACGGTTTCCAATAAGACGTTTCATGTCCTCCATGGCGACGAAGAAATTTTCCATGATTAATTTAATTAATTTATAAATTGGCAGGGCGTATGTCCTCTCCAACTTTACCAATTCCACATATTCGATATGGCCAAAAATCTGACGGTGCAAAAAATTTGTCACCCCTTCTGATCTGGTTGTAATTTGCAAAGCCTTTATTCGTCCAAGACTTGAATATATGTAACTCGCCCCTTAAACAAGTTTTAGTCTTTTTACAAACAATTTTCTGTCGAATTAGTCATCTGCATTCCCCCTTCTCAAAAAAATTTAACCGTAATACTCGGACTTCCAGAAATGATCAACATTTGACCCTTGAGCTCAATTTCGGACGTATTGTCAAAGTATAAAGATTCCTTTTTTAACCACACATCGAGAATGTGAATTCTGTTTTTCCCTCCCATTTTAATGTGCACCAGTATCTCCACCTAATATCATTTTGCTATTTTCCTAACGCTCGCACTGAGTTGAAACGCTAACATGATAAGGGTTATTCCAAGGGTGATTAAATCACAAGATTTTTCTGGCGAATTTTTATCACCTCTCCGTGAAATAACACGATCAGGGAACTTTTAGTGCAAAATTGCGATTGTTTGAATGCTTGTTGCACCAGACACATTTTTGAATAAGTAAGGTCCAATTATCTCCATCACAATAATGACAGAACAGGTACAGGTACATATAGGTTCAGGATGGACAGGCCTTACAATATTCTTCAATGTCTTAGGCTATAAATGTGACAATTCTACTTATTAACTTAGCCTCCGAGGTAAAATGGGCCCCATCACTAAAAGATGGCTTTTTGAAGAAAATCTCGATCATCTTGATGCATTTTAAGGACCTTATTAGTGAAGGCTTGCGATATTCCTGGTGACCTGGAGTTCTTGTATTAACTGAACTTTAAAGGCCATAAGGCCTAAGTTTTTATGCAAAATACGTTATAATGTAATGGGTGATTTTTTTGAGGTTAGGATTTTCATGCATTAGTATTTGACAGATCACGCGGGATTTCAGACATGGTGTCAAAGAGAAAGATGCTCAGTATGCTTTGACATTTCATCATGAATAGACTTACTAACGAGCAACGCTTGCAAATCATTGAATTGGGAACTAGAAAAGTTGGCAGAAAATCCGCTTTTTTATCGACAAATTTTGTTCAGGTTGAATGGCTACGTAAATAAGCAAAATTGCCGGATTTGGAGTGAAGAGCAACCAGAAGCCGTTCAAGAACTGCCCATGCATCCCGAAAAATGCACTGTTTGGTGTGGTTTGTACGCTGGTGGAATCATTGGACCGTATTTTTTCAAAGATGCTGTTGGACGCAACGTTACGGTGAATGGCGATCGCTATCGTTCAATGCTAACAAACTTTTTGTTGCCAAAAATGGAAGAACTGAACTTGGTTGACATGTGGTTTCAACAAGATGGCGCTACATGCCACACAGCTCGCGATTCTATGGCCATTTTGAGGGAAAACTTCGGAGAACAATTCATCTCAAGGAATGGACCGGTAAGTTGGCCACCAAGATCATGCGATTTGACGCCTTTAGACTATTTTTTGTGGGGCTACGTCAAGTCTAAAGTCTACACAAATAAGCCAGCAACTATTCCAGCTTTGGAAGACAACATTTCCGAAGAAATTCGGGCTATTCCGGCCGAAATGCTCGAAAAAGTTACCCAAAATTGGACTTTCCGAATGGACCACCTAAGACGCAGCCGCGGTCAACATTTAAATGAAATTATCTTCAAAAAGTAAATGTCATGGACCAATCTAACGTTTCAAATAAAGAATCGATGAGATTTTGCAAATTTTATGCGTTTTTTTTTTAAAAAAAGTTCTCAAGCTCTTAAAAAATCACCCGTTAGATTGGAAAATTTCTTACTTTACAAACCGAAGAATCGAGAAACCGCGGTCTTTCTCAACTTAATTGTTCTTCACAAACTTGTCAAAACAGCTTTATTCACCAGATTCACTGTTACGGATTGACAAAGCCTAGAAAAGGTGCTTTAGGACGACCCAAAAGTGCTTTAGTTTTGTGAATTGTGTAGTGTCGTAGTTTTTACTTATTAAACGTCAAAAAATGACAACTTCAAAAGTGACAGCTACCCAATAAGCGGGCTATAAAAATGATTATCTCTTTTTGGAATACCCTTGACTTAAGGAATTTCTATGTATTTTTAATTGATTTATGTCAATATAAAGTCAAGGCCTCAAAAAAAAAAAAAAAAAAAAAAAAGTAGAAAGTTTTCATAACTATTGATACGTTTTTAGGCGTGTTCAGCTTGATGTTCATTATTTGTCGGTTTGATTCAGCTGGTTTGTTTTGAATTGATTTTAGTTTTCTTATAATGAAGACATTTTGCTAAAATCAATGTTTTCTATTTATGAGTATGTATGTTAAATTGAGGTAAAATCGATCCAGATGCAATATTGATTCAAAAAGTCTTTGAGCATTTCGGTAAATTTTTTTTTTTTTTTTTTTATTATTTACAGGCACTCAAGGGCTTATTAGTACCCTTTGTAATGTTTATATTAAACACAGTGCGAGCATTAGGAAAATACGGAAGGATTTAAGAGGTGATACCGGTGCATATTGGTCTTAAAGATCTGAACATTAAAATGGGAGGGAAAAACAGAGTTAGCCAAAGCATTCCACATTCTCGATGTGCGATTTAAGAAAGAATCTCTATGCTTGACAGTACGCCCGAAATTGAGCTCAAGGGTAAACTGATGAGCATTCCTGGAAGTGGCTGAATCGTTTAAGGGGTGGAATGCAAATGGCTAATTCGACAGAACATTGTTTGTAAAAATATCGATAAAACAACGAAAGGCATGAAACATTGCGGCGGTGTTCTAGCGATGTACGTAAATGTTTCGATTATAGTTCTATCGCCTATCATTTTTAAAGACCTTTTTTGTATTCTATCCAAGAGATTTAAACTTGTTTTAGGGGCACCTATCTAGATATGAGAATTATATATTAAAGCTTTGGACGGATGAAGGCTTTGTAAATTATAGCCAGATCAGAAGGGGTGACAAATTTCTTGCACCGTCGGAGAAATTCTGAGCACCTCGCACCATTTTTGGCAATATCAACTATATGATCATTCCATAAAAGGTGATGTGTGATAAACATACAGAGTACTGACAGTTGATTAGTTTCCTGGATGCAAGTGCCACTCATAGATAGTGGCATCGGGGTTGTGTTACGCTTTAACGGCAGGAGACAGCATTGAGTTTTCGAAGCGTTAAATTCTACACGGTTTCTGACTCCCCATTACGCAATGGTTTTGCCAGCGGATTTGTATATGTCAAGGTCTTTCAGTACTCTTGCAGTTGAAAGAGTGCGAAATAAGATTCGTCCCATAGAATCATTAATTTACGCTCTCAAAAACAGGAGGACTCATGACACTTTCCGGTAGCGTCGAATTAACAGCAAACTGTGCTGCAAGCAAATTGGCTTTATCAATCGAGCTTACATATGGAGTGTCATTGTGGACGAGCGTTGGAACCGTGGATGACGTCGTGTTTCGCACATTTTTTACAAATGACCAGAAATTCTTACTACCTTTGGGACATTGTAGTATTTTTTGCCTTAATTTCTGATCATGCAAAAATATTGGTTCGTCGAATATGCCCATTATAGGTTTTTCTAGCTTGTTTGAACTTATTCCGGTTTTCCTCAGTCGGGTTTGCTTTATAACAACGGAAACTTACATCTCTGAACCTAATAACCTCTTTACAGCTTGAATCAAACCATGAGTTCTCTTTGGGTTTGATAGATTTCACCCTATTCGGGATAAAATTTCTCATTCCACAAAGAATTAAATATGTAACCATATCTGCGCTGGAATCCACGTCACTATGGAGGAAGCATAGTGACCAATTAAAGTTCCTGAAGAAATCATTGAGACCATCCATCCGTAACTTGAGAAAGTCTTTTTGTGAATCAGCAACATGATGGATAGAACCAATGATATTATACTTTACGAAGCAGTAACTACGAGTACGTTTATACTTTGTGTATTCTTCAAACAAAAATATTGTTCATTGCTCTTACTTAAACTTCATTTCATCCTCATAATCAATATAAGATCATATATAGGTAAATGAGAATATCACCTCCCTCTAGCATGGACTGGGCAGGGCATCATGTGGCACAATACCTTAAGCTCCGGACGACAAAACAAAAGTTCACTCTTATAGCTTGATAGCAAATACAAACAGATTTGTTTCCGTAAGGATTATCATTGATGCTGATGGCTGCTACTACTCTCGCAGCCCAGCCATCATCAGGCTAAACAAAGTCATATTCGTATAGTATCCAAATAGAAAATAGCTAGTAGGCGACTGACTTTCCAAGAAAATATAAATTCTCTAAGTTACCGGAAAAGGTACCTACCTATAATACGGACTTATAAACGAAAACTTATAAATAGAACGTAAGAACATAACATGGCTCAGAGGACGAATGTCACATACATATACAATACATACATTGTATATATTCATACTTCTACACAGCATTTATTATTCAGAGGCAGAAAGCTAACAAAGATGACACATTATGAGAAATTGGAAAAGAGGGAGAGGAAGTGTGCTGAAGTCTAAAATGTACGAATGTGACTATTCATATAGAAAAGACATAACACACTTACGGAAGTCTTTGTGTGTTTTGCTAGAAGACGACATTTTATACTCTAGTCGTATAAAGAGTGAGTTAGGGGCTTGGGAGGGCGAAGGTTTGCAAAAGTCATACGCCCCCTAGCGTCCTCTTGAACTACTTAAATGCTCCTATGGAGTGACAAAAATATTATGAAAGGTCTGATTTATGAGCTTTTTGTTCTGTAGAATTCTGTGTTTAGTTTTTGGTGTTATGTTTTAACTCTTTATCTGTCTTCTATACGATGATGTGCCGATTCTATTGTTGTTCATAGAAAATTGGAACATCTGCATTAAGAAAACGAGAGAGAGAGAGAGAGAATACAGCATCCAAATGGTACCTACCTATAAAGAAATCCGGATGATGTCCTGAGTGTTGCCAATGGTCGTCTGCAGATTGAAAATTTCACCCAAAATTTATATTTACGGACAATATTGGTACAACAAATTGCAGATAACAACAAACGTCAAATTAAAACCCAAGAACCTGTTATATTAGGAGGATATTAAGAAAGGACGAGTATTTACACACCCTGACCCAAGTTTCTAAGCTATGCCTTAAATTAGTATTGGTTCTTAAAAGGGTTTGGCTAGTTTCCTTTGGATCTTGGTCAGATCAGATTTGTGGAACATTATTCCAGAAAATATAGTAACTTCATTTTTCTTTGACATATTTGAACGATCTATGTGGCTTCGCAATGGTTAAAGATAAAAGGACAATAACTTCTACCTTTTTCCCTTAGTTCCTTAAAAATCTAGGCTTAATTTTTACATTCACCCCGTTTTATGATTCTTCAACAAGTGATTAATCTAGGCCATGAATCTTAATGTTAGATTTGACTCAAGGAAAACCAAATATCTGTGCTGCTTCTTCAGATATTGACTTTATTTTTGAGCCTTGATCGTTAAGTGATCTCATTAAAATGTTTCTCCAATTGATGCTTTGACTTTTAATTGAGCCTTTGCAAGAATTACAGTTGTCTCTGATTTTATAGTAGTCATCGAAGTTTTGTCTTTATTTGGTTCTCATTAAAATGTTTTTCCAATTGATGCTTTGACTTTTATTTGAACCGTTGCAAGAATTGTCTCTGATTTTCTAGTAGTCATCGAAGTTTTGTATTTATTTGGTCCCCCTATAGATTTGATCGTGATGGCTTTTTTTACATACTTATTATTGAACTCGTTGTTTATCACAAGCTTCACCCCATTTATAGTTGAGACTTTTCTAGCAAATTTTTCGGTTTTCAGCACTTAATGGTTGTGTGATTACTGAATTCACAATAATTGCCCACCTGCTTACTTTCCATCTAATTGTTGGTGGTCCTGGTCACCCTTTGATGTACTCTGAATAGTGGCTGTTTGCGACTTTTGAACAATGGTTGTGTTTTATCAAGCGCCATTAAAGTCTAGTATTGCTGATCCAAGAAATTAATATTTTCTTTTAATGTCTGATTTGTTGTATGGTTTGTTTGTACAATTTAAGACCATCATCATTTAGGAACAATTATGCGAGCAATAAATGGATCGTTCTCTTCTATTTTCAGATCCAGAGATTCTTAAGCTTTAATACACTAATTTCTGGTGTCTAGGAAGCTCTCTTACATTACCTGCATTGTCGTTGTTTATGATTCATTGGTCCATAAGTCTGTCCCAAATAGGGGTTATCCTATCATCTTTTCTGCAGTTGTCATCATAGTGTTTTTATGCACTATGTCTTCAAATGAATTATGGAATTTTGCCCGCTCTTTCTCTTCACCATAGAATGAGAAAATTTAAAGTTTTTCCAATTCTTTGGCTCTTCATTTTTCGACCTATTCTTCAATTCTCTAAAAATACTCATCAAGCGATGCGAAATACAAAACTTCAGTTCTTCATCGTTGTATTCCGAGAGTTAAGTGGTATACAAGTTTTTCATTTCCTCTGAAAAGTTCCCTATACCTTATTTTTTTTGTATCAACTGCTTTCTGTACTCGAAGATCGCCAATGTCATCATAGCTTTGTTTTTCTAATGGATCCCAAAGAAATTTCCATTGAGGCTTCTATTAGCTTAACCCTGTTGATACTGGTTCCTTTTAAAGCTTAAGACATTTTTAGGTTCTTCTCTAAGGGGGTTTTTGTTTCGATCGGCTCGACTAACAACTCGTTGAAACTTTGTTTAGTCACTTTTGTCAGTATTTTTACTCTGACAACACTTTTTAAATTAATGTGGTTTAAATTACCAATCCTTTTAAGTTTCATAACCAATGCTTTTTGTTTTATTTGCCTAAAACACAAAATAATTGTTTTGGTTCAATCAATATTAATCCGGGTTGAAGGACCAATTATAACAATTGAGAAAAGAGATAAAAACCGCTTAAGTCACAAAATATCTATTTTAAATCCATGTCTTGAGAGAATTTCACATTTTGAATTAATAAACCGGTTCCACACATTTAGATTTGTTAACTTTTACGAACTGTCACTGTTTTAAGTGACAATTATTTAATTTAGTAATTTATAAATATGTATATAGTACATATTACATATTATAGTAGTACCCGTATTGTGATGGTTAGTGCGTTGGACTGTCATGACAGAGGACTTGGGTTCGATCCCTGCCTGTGCCATCTAAACTTCACAGGTACGGCCTCTTGCGAGGAATTGACAAATCCTCCAAGAATAATTCTTGTCATGAAAAGTGCTTTCTCAAATTAGCCGTTCGGATTCGTCTTAAAACTGTAGGTCCTTTCCATCCCTGACAACATTACTCGGACACAGGAATGGTTGAGAGATGTCAATCACTGGGCCTACCTAATTTATTTTAATTTGTAAATAAATAAATTAGGTATGTAGATGACTATGGCCTACTAAGGCCTAGTGACTTACAACTGTCATTTCAAAAATGGAGGTTACCTACAGTTTGTATTCGGAATCCGAACGCCTGATTTGAGAAAGTACTTTTCATGACAAGAATTACTCTTGGAGGATAATGTCAATTCCTCGCAAGAAGCAGTACCCGTGAAAATCCTTAGGACTTAACAAGAATTCGTTTAAAATTTTACCCCAAAGTTGCTATGAATTCAATTTTTTGACTATAGAACAAAGCTTACGAAATTCTGATGCCTAAGTGGGCAGATTCACGCTGCTGAAATTTCCCTCAATCTCAAAACCCTCATTACCTACTCATTTTTGAGAAATTTCAATCTAGTCCAAGCTTAACTTTAATTATACTTCACAAATTTCAGAATAATTTATGTACAAATACAATACACAAATAAAATACAAATTAATTGATATTTCGTGGTATTTATAAATGAATATCAATAATCTCTCGAAAAAAATATCTTTTCACTACACAACTATTCAAACAATAGTTGGTGTATAGTAAATAGATTTACATAGAAATTCAAATCTTTTTCATTATTTTATTATTGTTTTCAGTTATACCACCTTGAAAAGTTTCTATATTATGTGGCTTCATCAAAAGTATATTAAGGACTTAATCAACTCTTAACTTAATGCATATTCATCATCATTCAAACACCATTTAAACGGCAATCAACTTGAAAACAAAGAACACTCTTCTCAACAAATGAATATATAAAATACGTATATATTATATAAATTATCATTTGGAAGGAAAAAGAGCAACAATATGATGACTGATGATGTTGCCTTATTCTAAAAACTTGTCGGTACCTTTTTGTGTAGGGTGTTTCATTTGAAATATTTGTTTCCTTTTAATTTCACTTTTAGGATACCTGAAAAATAAAAACATTCTGAAATCTCTTAAACTTGTGAAAAAAATAGTAAATGGTTTTTCAACAAAAAGTTTCATTTTGAATAGTTCGACATTTGAGCAGCTGTCAGTTATAAAGCTGTCAAAGAATTAACTTCTTACGTCTTCTTGAAACACTTCGGAAGATTTTTAGGATATTGGTGCACAAATTTGAACAAGTAAGTGAAATTAGATAGAAGAGACAAGAACTGAATTCGGTCAATCATCAGCAACGTCGCGCGTATCTTCGCTGGTTGAGTCATTCAAATGAATAGGATACATGGTCTTCCCCGCTGTCTTCTGCCATAAATTGTACCGTAAAAGACTTTCCGGGTGGGCTTTTCTTTGCTTCTGCGTGCTAGGTGCCCAGTGCACAGGAGTTTACCAAGCTTTATCTTTGTGGCCATATATCAGCTTCGAGGTAAATTTCGTATAACTCATTGTTGTATCTCCTCCGAAATTGTCTTTTCTCACATATTGGGCCAACTTTTCTATGTTAGACTTTTTTTACGAACGTGGGTAACAGGCTTAGATGTCTTTCTGTTCACTCAAGTTTTGAGTCAAAAGTGAATACTTGTGGGACCATGTGGTCTTATACAGCAGGAGCTGAAATTCATATTGAGATTTTTGGATTTAAAGGGCCTTGATAAGCTATAGTAGATTCTGTTGGCATTCAGCAGACGCCTACGAATTTCTTCTTCATGTACTTTATTCTTCCCTCATTTATGTGTATGTGTAGTCCCATTTTTTTTGTCGCTCGCCCGATCTGGATACATGAGTTCTGTACAGATTGTTGCATTTTTCCAAAGATTTCAAAGTCATCTGCGTAAGGCAGTAGTTGTGTATACGTGACGATTGTCCCTCTGGTAAATGTTTCAGATTATCTGATTTCTATTTCTTTCTCCAACGACGCCAGGTTGAAAGAAAGGCAGACCAGCCCATCCCCTTGCCAAACATTGAAGAATGTTGACGGGAGTGGGTAGAAGTCCCGATATCTTTACTTGACTAGAAACGTTGTTCATGGCCATCTTTCAATGTCTTATCAGTTTATTTGGGATGTTGTACTCAACACCGTTATACTCTTAGAATTTCTGAATGTTTGATCAGCTTGGCTGGGATGCCAACAGCACACGATCCGCTGGCCAGGATGGTATCCTCGCTATTATTCTGAAAAGGTGTTCTTCCACGCTAGCAAAACCATTACGTTAACTTTTCCATCTATTCTATTCTTCTGAGCTCGTTCCGAGTAGTTGGAAAACTGCATTTGTTCAGCCAATCCCAAAAAGAGGAACGGACCGGCAATACGGCTTTTGTAGCAATAGGTCCACTGGTAATCTCATGGTTCATCTCACCGAACAGTGGAACAAATTTTTACATCGTTTTGGAGAAATTAAGATTATTGCACTTGATATTTCAAAGGCATTTGATAAAATCTGGCATCTTGCTCTCTTATCGAAAATGCGTGCTTTTGGTATTGACGAGTCTCTTCTTCGTTGGATTAGAAATCTTTTTTCAAATCGTTCAATATAAGTTGTTTTGGACGAATTCAAGTCTCGGAATGTGCATTAGCAACCACCTTTTGTGGAGCGATCATATACGCGATGTTGCCAAAAATGCTGCAAGATGTCTAGGTTTTTTGACACGATGCAAGAAATTTTTCTCTCCGTTTGATCCGGCTACAATCTACAAAACCTATTTATGTATGTACGTCCGAAACTTGAATATAACTCTCATCTCTGGCCTGGTGCTCTAGCAACTTATTTAAGCCTCTTGGACAGTATTCAAAGAAGACATTAACATTATCAACTCGATTACGTCACTCGAATATAGTCGTAAAGTTTCTTGTCTCACTCATTTTTTATAGTTATTTTAACAGACTATGCTCTAGTGAAATAGCCAGTTGCATTCCTCCTCTTAAACAATTTAACCGTAATACCCGCGCTTCTAGGAATGCCCATCAGTTTACCATTGAGCCCAACTTCGGCCGTTGGAGAGATTCATTTTTTAGCCGTGCTGCGCGAATGTGGAATGTCTTGCCACGCTCTATTTTCCCCTATCATTGCAATGTTCGATAATTATGAAAAAAAAAGAAGAATTTATTGTTTTCCAGCGGCTTTACAGCTGTTTTGACTTCTTCAAAGCTTAGTGGCTGCAGTATGACATTGTCTTCTTGAAATGATGAAATCGTCATTTCTTCGGTGAGCTGAAATCGCTCTAAAATGCCTTTGGGATCGTTGATCAAATTTTGATCACGTTTAAAATGAGGTCTATGCCAATGCTCCAAAATCAATTCAAGACCTTTTAGATGGAATTTTTGAAGCTATCAAAAAAAAAAAAAAACAGCGGAAAATGTGCGATTTAGTCATGAAAAATTGAAAGATTTAATATGGTGCTGCAACAGTAGCCTTGGTGCCGTTATCGGTGTTTCGAACTTTGAAGATTAAACTTGATTGAAATTGATCGATTGATTTAATTTCTTTTTTATTTATTAAAACAAAACCTCTTATTGCGTCAATTTATCAACTTAGTAGGTAGATTGGAAGTTATCAGCCTTGGTTTAGTCTCAGTTTCTTTATAGAAATTAGGTCGGGTTTGTTGTTACCTTTATTTTATATAAGAAAACAAAAACACCCTGTGAGTATAAAATAAAACGAAATGAATAAAATACGGCTTTATTTTAAATTTGATTTTATTGAAATTTACATATTAAATTGATTGGATGCTACTTTTGGTAGACTTTACCCATTAACACACAATAGCCTCTCTAACTTTTGTTCTCTCTTTCTCCATCATTGATGATGATGTGTTTGGATAGAATCCATTGATTTATTTTCAAGGATCTTTTCGACAATTATATACTTTAAGTCTTTTACCATCATCCTTATAGTAAGTTAGGTATATAGCTTGCTAAATGTACTATGGTTGATAAGAGTGAGAAAATAATTAAGTGTATATTTATAGTCACTTTTCAATGGAACATCGTTTGCATAATGCACATATACATAAATATACATACCTACCTATATACATAATATATGTATATTATTTGACAGATATGTAAAATTTATCTAAGCATTTACTCGAAGTGGCAAAGCAAGCACTCAACTGAAAGTTATTGTATGTATGTAGGTATAAAGTGGATTATAGAAGAGTGGACGCACATAATGGAAATCAATTTAATTTAACTTAATATTTTTAAAATGTGTGTCTTTAATTCTTGTTATGTTAATTTTATTGAATGCGAACCTATATAATACATTTTCTAGGAGGAGACATTTTTTGAAGGACTATCAGACCCCGGTTGTTGAACCGCTGATGGTGATAATGGAGATGTTGATGACATATCCATTATAAAGTCATTGAATTATGTATATAGCTTTTACAATTGTTTGTGATTATTTTGTGTGTTTCAATCAATATTTGTTAATATTGATTTTAGTTAAAACAAAACAAAATCAAAAAGTCAAGATATGATGTCTGTTCTTTTTTTTATTAATAAGAGAGTAAATATTCCCTTCATTGAGCTTTGAACAAACCACTGAATCAGTTTATTTTTTTATTCAATTTCTATGAATTGTATTTCAAATTTCAAATCAACATTTTTGAATGGAAATACATATCTGTTGAAATGTGGAATTGTATTTCTAAATGAATCGTGAATAATTTAGTGCCATTTTGACTTTTGTATTGCGAGAGCAAATTTTTCATTAATATTACATAAATGTTCTATAATTCACGCTAAATGTAATTCGAAAGAAAATGATTGACGCCACGCCGCGCCGCTGTGGAAGATAATATTCGGTGCGTTATTGTTGATAAACGGCCTCATAGTGGCCTCAATGTGATGCTTTTTTGTTCTAGGGTTCTTCCCAAAGAGAGCAAAAAACTTAGGTTTACCTTCGTACCCCTGTCGGCAAGCCAGAAGATAATCGGTGCTTTGTCTCGCGATGACAAACTATGTCCGTGACTTTCTTAGAAGGGGGTTACCACGGAATATACGGTTGGGACTACGTTTACTGTTCCTAGCAGCAAACTTGAGAATAAACGAGTGGTCTAAGAAGAACTGGATGGTGGAATAAACGGGGTGAAAGAGGAAGCAGGGTTAAATTTAGGGACACTTAAGTGTCATTTTGACACCTTTTTAGCTTTCGGACACCAGGATACCTCTTTTGGATAATATAAATGGAACTAACGTCGTTTATCTTAAATTTTTGTCGCATATATTAAGCATCATGAAGAGGGTTTAACAAACATTTACAAAGTGAACAAATCACAAATTATATACCTAGTTTCTTGTGTTAAGGATGATTTGTCCCTAGTATATCAAAACTTTGTTAAGAAAGAATTTGTTTTGAATGTTGAATTACATAAAATAGACTGAAACATAATTAAAAAAGAGGCTGGGATGCGACCCACACTGATAACTTCCCATCCCGTCTGTCGATTTGTCTTGCTTAAAAAGTTTTGTAGGTTTTCGTGTTTTGTTAAAAGAGTTATCAGTTGAATTATTATAAAAAATTTCAAAATTAACAAGTATATTTTGCATATAATTAAATAGTTTGATTTCAAAATCTATTTTTGCTAACCAGATTTTTGGTCAAAAACCAAATTGTACCAATTTTAATAGCATTTCTTAAAAGTTTGTATTTCTAATATAAACAAATAAATATTGTCATTCGATTTTTCTCAAAATTTTACCGAATGTTCGAAACAATATTTCTTATAAGAAAAAAATTAGTTTGAAGCTATAATTTCAAATTTTTGAAAAGATATTTGAGTCGAAAATCAATTTTTACCAACTTTTAGTAATGTTTTTTTTTTAGATTTTTATTTTTATTAAAAAAAACTGTCAATTCGATTTTTCTCAAAAATTACCGAATATTTAAAACAATATTTTTTTATAAAATAAAATTTATTTTAAGCCAATATCTCAAATTTTTGAAAAGATAATTGAGTCGAAAAACAATTTTTACGAACTTTTGCAATTTTTTTTAAGTTTTGTTTTTTTTTTTAAACTGTCAATTCGATTGTACTCAAAAATTTACCGAATTTTGAAAACAATATTTCTTATAAGATAAAATAAGTTTGAATCCTTAATCTTTAATGTTTTTTTTTATGTTTTTATTTTTTATAAAAAAAAAAACTGCCAAATCGATTTTTCTCAAAATTTTACCTGATATCAAAAACGTTATTCTTTGTTGCACAAAATTATTTTGGAGATAAAGTCATTTTTTGTTCGTAAAATATTCGAGGTGACAAATATTTTTTTTCCAAAATTGGGTCTTTTTTCCAAAAATATACTAGTTTTGTATCAAGATAGATAGATAGATAGATAGATAGATAGATAGATAGATAGATAGATAGATAGATAGATAGATAGATAGATAGATAGATAGATAGATAGATAGATAGATAGATAGATAGATAGATAGATAGATAGATAGATAGATAGATAGATAGATAGATAGATAGATAGATAGATAGATAGATAGATAGATAGATAGATAGATAGATAGATAGATAGATAGATAGATAGATAGATAGATAGATAGATAGATAGATAGATAGATAGATAGATAGATAGATAGATAGATAGATAGATAGATAGATAGATAGATAGATAGATAGATAGATAGATAGATAGATAGATAGATAGATAGATAGATAGATAGATAGATAGATAGATAGATAGATAGATAGATAGATAGATAGATAGATAGATAGATAGATAGATAGATAGATAGATAGATAGATAGATAGATAGATAGATAGATAGATAGATAGATAGATAGATAGATAGATAGATAGATAGATAGATAGATAGATAGATAGATAGATAGATAGATAGATAGATAGATAGATAGATAGATATAAAGCATGGCTTTGCCGTCTGCCTGATTGACATTAATTAATTTACATACGAGTATTAAAATGGAAATTAATTAATAAATTTTTTTTTGTTTACATTATAAATACATATATATATTATATATGTGTATATCTTTGTGTTTATGATTTTTGTTTCTTAAAACTCCTCGTTCAAAATTTTTTTATATTAGAGATTGCCTTTATGTAAAACCTATAGAGGCAGGTAACCTCTTCTTCGCAGTTCAGCATCGCTAGCACCTCCGTTTCTGTTTTCATGTCGCTGCCAAAAAAATTTCTTCGTACCTCTTTTAGGATAGGACATTTTCTAATGAAATGAATGATATCTTCTCTTACTGCCAAGTTACACTTACACAGAGTGCAAAAAACTGGCAAGTCTTCGCGATGTGGTATGAAGTTAAGTCTTAACAATTCTCCTCTCATTTTGAATATTGCTGATATAAGCTTTTGACTGTTTTCAGCCCGAAAATAATTTTTTTTTCACACAGGTTATGGTTCAGTATGCTGTAGGTTGATCTATGAACTGAAGACGTCCGTCACCATGTTGATACAGTCAACACTATATTTTTCATCAACTTTAGATACTAAGTCATAGAGGGCATCTTTTACTACTTTTTTGTCATTTATCTGATTGCTTAAATTCAGGTTAAAATCACAATAGTCTGCAAGCTCCATTAGTTTCTCATACCAAAGTCCCTTTTTCTGGATCGTATACAATGCTATTACTTTTGGCAATCTTCCACTTGGCATATTAAGCACTTTCAATATATAGTCAACATGTAACTTAAGTGTTTTGATAAACAGGGGTGACAATCCAGTTTCGATGTTTATCATGTAGTTCGGTGTGTTGATCGGTAGCTGGAAACATCTTTTTATATAAAATCTCAACAACTTCTCAACCGTTTCATATTTTTCAAAACCCCAAGTTTGCGCTGCATACATCATCACGGATACCGCAACTGCGATGAAAACCTTGTATTTAACACTGTGTGAAATTAAGTTGTTTCCAAGGCATTTCTTCCAAGTCGCGCTAATAGCACTTTTAGCTTTTATAAGTTTATCTTTTAAATGATTTTCCATGTTTAGATTGCTGGTTATAATAACACCAACACATTTGTAGGCTCTCACAAATTCGATCGGACATTCTGCCAGACCCCTTTTTAAAGACCATCACTTTGGATTTGCTTAAATTGACCGTCAAATTCCACAACCTAGAGTATTCACTAAGCCGATTGATCATTAATTGCAATGTTGCAGGTGAATATGCAAAAAGCACAACATCATCAGCAAATAAGAGAGCTTTGATCGCCATTCCCACAAACTCTATCCCACCAGGTAAACTTTTAATAAGATCGTCGATAAACAAAGCAAAAAGATTTGGGCTTAGGGGGCATTCTTGCTTTACTCCCATTGAGGTTTCGAACCATTCCGACATTTCATCACCGTTCCATACTGTAGCATGATTTCCATCATAAAGGTTTTCCAAGACTCTGCCAAACTTTGATGTCATTCCGGCATTATATAGTTTGTAAAACAACGCTCTTCTATCAATTGTGTCGAAGGCTGCCTTAAAGTCAACGAAAAATACGTATAATTTCTTTTTTTGTTCTAGAAAAGTTCCTGCAATGCTTCTTAAGATAAAGATGTTATCACTCGTGGAATAACCACTTCGAAAACCTGCCTGGAATTCCTTAAGTTTCGAGTTAAGATTCATCCAATCACATAGTCGATTATTCAAAACTGAAACAAAGATTTTGTATGCGGCATTGAAAAAGGATATTCCGCGGTAATTTTTTGGATCTGACATGTCTCCTTTTTTATGAATAGGTAACAAAATTGACTCCTTAAACTGTTGTGGTATATTTCCGTTTTCTAAAATTTCATTGAAGGCCTATGTAAGTTTTTTGCCAAGGTCTACCGTTCCAAATTTCAAAAACTCTACCGTGATTCTATCAGAACCGGGTGCTTTTCCATCTTTAAGTTTGTTCATTGTCAGACGTGCCTCTTCATCCGTAAAAGGGGCATCCAGCATAGCGTCAGATGTAAACGGTTTTGCATATAAAAAGGCTGGAGCAACCAAAACTGGATTTAAAAGCTTCTTGAAGCTTCTGGAAGTGTTTTCGCAGTAAGGGTAAATATTATTGCTGATTTGGAGACTTTTACCGTTAATTTTTGTTATCTCCTTCCAAAATTCTTTTGCGTCTCTGCAGCATACCAATTTTAGGGCCGTAGTTTCATAGTACCTTATTTTTTCTTTCCTTGCAGATTTTCTTGTTGAAATTGTTTGCTTCAATGTAATGCTTTTTCAGAACTGGATAGTTAAATTTTCGGAATATTCTTAGCCACCCAAATGATTTCTTTCTAGCCTTTTCACACTCCGTATCATACCACTCCTTCTTTGTTTTCCCTCTTGCAGTATATGTGATTGTCTACAAACCGGATATGAAATTTTAATTAAGTGTTCAATATCCCCTACACCAAGCTTCGCTACCTCATGAAGATTTTGATGTAAGTTCTGCCGATACTCTGATGCCTTATTTTCCTTCCAAATCAGTTTAGGGGGTAGATTAAGTTTCCTTGACCTTGTATCAAGATAAAATATATAAATTAAAATTTAATTCAAGTCTTTAGCTTTATTGATTCGTGGGATATTTTGAGTTCACCAAAATGTTCACCTTTCCTTTCTGCATCTTTATGCATTATTATCTGTATAACAAAATTTATTTGAAGTCGATATCTCCACTGATTCTTGAGCTATGGACTACGAAAAAAACTTTCCGAACGCACAGACATATATCTAGGGACCTTTAAACTTCGAGAAAAATCAAGTCAAAATTTTCAATTCGACAAATCGGACTGATTACAATAACTTCTTATGGGAAGTTAAAAATATACTTGATATTTATATCGGACACGACGACCGACGCCGAAATGAGCATTAAAAATGGACAAATTTATTTTATTTTTTTTTACACTTCAGAATTTCAGAAAGTAGTAAGCTTATAGCAAGCGTCAAACTACGATCAGATGCTCATCATAAGTGCATGTGTTAGTTGTTAGTAAAAAAATAATACAATTATAGCCTAACACACGCACAAAATACAAAACATAATTAACATTTAACTATTACAGAACAAAAAATTAAATGAGAACGTTTACGATAGTGGAGCACTGGTTCTAAACAATGACTTCAATCCCACCTTATTCAAATTTAAATCTATCAATGAACAGTTTAAGTTATGTATATAAAATGCTCATTCGACTTAAAGCTTTATTCTTTCCATAGTTAGTTCTATGGAAGTCAATATGTATAAAATCAAATGTACGCAGATGATGAGTTCCGCCTCGGTAATTTAATTGTACACAAGATAGCAAATAAGGTGCATCAATTTCACCATTAATGAGTTGATGAAAAAATACTTAGTCATTATTAACACGCCTTTGATGAAGAGATTGCATTTGAAGAAGCAGAATACGATGTTCATAGGGAGGCAGATCATAAGGATCATCCCAAGGAAGACCCTTTAGGGCAAAGTGAATGAAGTTATGTTGAATTGATTCGATACGTTTTCTATGAATTTCGTAATAGGGAGTCCATACCTGCGAAGCATATTCAAGATGAGGACGAACATGGCAATTATACAAAGAAAGAGTAACATAGGGATCATTGAACTCCTTTGCCCAGCAGCGTTTTATAAAACCAAGCATAGAACTTGCTTTATTAACAATCAAATTAATGTGATGTGTAAATTCTAAGTTGGAACAGAAATGAACACCTAAATCTTTAAATGTGGAGACGCGAAAGAGTTTTTGCTGTGATAAACAATAATCAAATACACTACCGATTCGTTTTCTAGTAAAAGTTAACGTCTGGCATTTTAAAGGGTTGAAAGGCTATTTTCCCACACTAAAATGTGAAACTATCAATGTCGGCTTGTAAAAGAATACGATCATGGGTGGACTTTATTATTTTAAAAATCTTCATGTCGTCAGCAAAAATGAGTACTTCACTTGAGCGTAGACATGACGATACATCGTTAATAGACAGGATAAACAGAAAAGGGCCAAGATGGCTTCCCTGGGGAACACCAGATTGAGCAACAAAAGGTTCAGAAAGACAATTTCTAAATTTTACCTCATAGGATCTGTTTTCAAGGTATGATTTGATCCAAGCTAAGAAAAATGGTGGAAAACCAAGAGCTTTAAGTTTAAATAAAATAATTCCGTGGCTAGGTTGGTCAAAAGCTTTGGAAAAGTCAGTGTATATACAGTCAACTTCATAACCTTGTTCTAAAGCGTTTGAACATATGTTTGAGAATGTGAAGAGATTAGTAACGGTTGATCTTTTTTTCACAAAACCATGTTGCTGTTCGCAAATGAGATTCTTACTAAAAAATGCTACACTTTCACATACAACTTGTTCAAACACTTTAGGAATGCAAGAAAGCTTTGCAATGGGCCTGTAGTTGCTTATATCCGCCTTGTTACCTTTCTTGAAAATTGGTGTTAGAAATGACTCCTTCCATATATTGGGAAATTTGCCTGTTTTTAGAGAAAGTTTAAATAAGAACGTAAGGGGTTCAACTAAAGCATTACTACACTTTTTTAATACTATCGGGGGAATACCATCGGGGCCGGTCATCATTCAGCGCGGATAAAAGATCAAGGACCGTACTCTGTAGCACAGGGATGTGACTACAGCTAGTTTATGAAAAGGAGTGAAGATTATGAAAATATACTTCATCAACTTCTTGAGGGCTATTAACAAATGACTCACGGAAATTTGTCGCAAAAGCGTTACAGATATCAACAGTTTTATCTAACGAAAGGTTCTTGTAAGTGAAGTTAACTGGAAAGCCATCTGATTTTTTCTTTAAGTTTACAAAATTCCAAAATTTTTACGCAGTAAACGCAATTCTTTCGTGTACCAAGGATGGCTAAAGTTTGTATTTCTTGATTTCTTTAAGGGTACATTTTTTTCCAAACAATAATTAAGGATCTTATAAAAAGTTGAAACTGCTTCGTCAATGTTAGAAAATGCTAATGTATCAGCAATTCCAGAAATGGTTAAATCTTCAGACAACTGCTGGAAATTAGCTCTTCTAAAATCAAAATTATATAAGCAATCAAAGGAATTATTGTGTTCAGTAAGGTGATTACTTAAGTCAAAAAAAAATGTCCAAGGGGGGGTGATATTTATCAATATTAGTAATTCCTGATTTAGATTCTAGAACAAGACTACTAATAGCGTCAGAAGAAAAGACTAAATCGAGAATTCGATTTTTTGAGTTTTTAATACAGCTTGTTTGCTGTAAGTCAGTGAGAAGGACTTTATCGAGAAGAGATAGTTCCAATTGTGTAGAAGAAGGAGGGGCTTCAAGGCAGGATTCGTCTTCGGATGGAATCCAGTCAATGTGAGGTAAATTAAAATCACCTAGAAGTAAAATATTGGTGTCAGAGCTGGACAAATTTATAATATAGTCTAATGCCAAGGAGAGATCGTTATAAACAGACTCCAAACTTCTTGGAGGAATGTAGACGTTTAAAATGAAAATAGTCTTAGTCTGTACCATTATCTTTATACATACCAGTTCAATTGATAATTCAAATGGAAAAGATACAGAAGAAGAGAAATATGTATTTTTGACCGCTATGAGAACACCTCCTCCCAAATCCTTTGCAATACCAACATGACGATCGTTCCTGTAAACTTCGAACTCTTGACTGAAAAGTTCTGTGTCGGAAAAGCTTGAATTAAGCCACGTTTCTGTCAAAACGAATACGTCGTGTGGAAATGATTGAGAGTTAAGAAAAATATCAGCAGTCTTGCTACGAAGTCCTCTTACGTTTTGGTAAAAGAGCGCAAGCCTGTTTTAAGTTTTTTGACTTGGTTTTCTAAGCAATTTAAGAACAAAACTAACATTTTGAAATATTATCAAGTAATACAATGTGTGTTTAAAATATTTTCTAAACAATTTTTCTAGTTTTTAATTCCTTATGCTACCTGATTTTATGGAATATTTTTTTGTTCTTTATTGTTATATTATAATAAAAACTTTAATTTAATCTTCGTTTTAATTGACATTTCTATGGGACGACTTTTTTCCTCTCAGACACTTTATGAAAATTTCAGAGGTAACCCTGGAAGTAAGATATTTCGGGACCCCAAAACTACGAAACGGGTTTATACACACAAGATTAGTACCTACTCAAACTGGTCAAAAGCAGAAGACGAAGTTGTGTTGGAATTTTATCTCGCTGTATAAAATATTCTGTGAAAAGTCACTGTGAATTGAAAGCAGGTGAATGGCAAAATATTAAAGGGTGTCCCAAAATTAACGCAAGATTTGAATTTGCCGCCATTTGTGCAGTGAAGTGTTGGCAACCCTGAAAACAAAGCAATTTAACAGCTAACAGTATAGGGTTATTAAAAATGGAGCGTTACACGAGAGAACAACGTGTCTTCATTATTAAAGAATATTTCAAAAATAGTGAAAGCTTGGCGGCTGCAGTTCGAAAATTTCATACAAAATTTGGTCGGAATAGTGTTTTAACTTCGTCAACTGTGAAGAGATTAATTGAAAAATTCATGGAGACTGAATCCGTTGGAGACGCCAAACATACTGGTCGTCCAAAAACAAGCCGTTCAAATGTGAATGTCGAAGCAGTGCGTGAGAGTGTTGCTGACAATCCAGGAACCTCAATTCGACGTCGTGGACAAGAATTGCAAATTTCAAGAACCTCTCTACAGCGTATACTCACCAAAGATCTGTGTCTTCATGCTTACAAAATTCAATTAACACAACAATTGAAGCCTAATGACCATGGACAGAGAAGAGAGTTCGTTGAATGGATTATTGAACATCAACAAATGGACCCTGATTTTTCGAGCAAAATCATCCTAAGCGCTGAAGCACATTTTCATCTTGATGGCTTTGTCAATCGCCAAATTTGCCGCATTTGGGGTTCGGAGAACCCACATGTGATTGTCGAAAAACAAATGCATCCACAACGCGTGACTGTATGGTGTGGATTTTGGGCTGGAGGCATAATTGGGTCATATTTTTTTGAAAATGATGCTGGTCAAGCAGTGACTGTTACTGGTGCTCGATATCGCGACATGATTACACAGTTCTTTCTGCCAAAATTGGATGATATTGATGTGTCCAATATGTGGTTTCAACAAGACGGTGCCACATGTCATACAGCCCGTGAAACAATTCAATTACTGCATGAGACATTTCCAGGTCGTGTACTCTCTCGTTTCGGTGATCAAAATTGGCCTCCTAGATCGTGTGATTTAACACCATTAGACTTCTTTTTATGGGGTTATTTGAAATCACAAGTCTATGTCAACAAGCCCACAACCACCCGTGCATTAAAGGAGGAGATTCAACGCTGCATCAACGAAATTCAGCCACATTTATGCAGAATGGTCATGGAAAATTTCAACAAAAGAGTGCGCATGTGCATGCAAAGCCGTGGAGGCCATTTGTCCGATGTAATATTCCATACATAACCCTATCCTATGTACTTTACGAGTCAATAAAAATATAACTATCAAAAGACTAAAAACGGCGTTTTCTATTTAATTCAAATCTTGCGTTAATTTTGGGACACCCTTTATATACCATATAAAATTTCCTCGGCATCCTTATATGTGATAGCAATGGTTCTAACAACTGAATCGGCTGGTGTTACGTTTTATTTTATCAGGTTCGCAGTTCGTTACACCATCCACTTGCCCGAAATCATTTTTTGAAATAAAATGACAAACCCTTTTCTTCATAATATAGTTAAATTCTTGGCCATAATATTAATTATTAATAAATAATTGCAAATTCTAGAAAACCTATTCCATGCGATTACAAAATTAAAATTCTTTATTCTTTTGCATAGAACTACATTTTTCCACAGCTCGAACTATCAGTTGTCATGTTATCATATTTTATACTACGTACTTAGTGTACTATTTCATGATGCAAAGTTCAAATTGTATGTGATTTAAGGGGCCTTTATCAGGTGTTTTCAAATGCACACAACTTTAACTTTTTTTTTAACTTAAAACCTAACAAACAAAATGAAAAACCAACATTAAATTTTATGTTTAAAAACAATTTCTGACATAATAACCTCCACGACTGTATTTTTTGAATGTTATTCTTTCCTTTCAGCTTTTGTACCACTTTCTTGAGTATTCCAAGGCTTATTTTGCAAATATTTCGTCGAACGTTAGTTTCTAAATGATTTACCTCTTTTCAAGAAATTTGACGTATACCCCCATAATAAAGTACACTGCCGGTCATAAGGTAAGAAGCAGGCATTTTCTAGAAGTAAAATCGTCATTTCTTCCGTTATTGATGGATTGGAAGAAACAACTATGCTAAATGAGGGACTATTTTGTTAACAACAAAATATAAAATTTAGGTAAAGGACAGATTTAGCTAACGGAACTTTCATGGAAAATTGTTAATTGAGTCAAGAATATGCGAAAACAAATCGGGTCATTAGATTAGAAGCAGTGAATAAATCGACGTTGTTTTGTGAAGTGCATACATTTTTCATTCGGAAAAACGGTAAAATTTATAAATGAGCTGTTCTTGTTTGAGTGTTAACAGAAATGGGCAACAAAAAATGTTTTACAGTGGAGGAAAGGGGAAAGAATAGATGTTTATTGCTCTAAATGCTTTAATGCTTTGCTATAGCCCATACAAAAATTCGAAGTGTTCATTGTGTCAGCAATTATTTAAAAAACCATCGTCTTACTCGAAAAATTATAAGAAAAAACACTTCCTCTGCCTTAAGACTTCGTGAAACGCGAAGTATCCTTAGAATAGCGTCAAATTCAGCTTTATCGGCAGCTAAAACTAGGGAAAAAGCTAATGTTAAGGCCAGCTTATTCACTGTTAAATACACGATTCGCAACGCTAAACACTTAAAGCACCTGAAGCTTAAGAAAAAACCACCACTCTTGTGTTTCGAGAAAGATCACATGAGCTGGGATGTGCAAAATGGAATGACCGCAAATGATTGGCGGATGGTTATTTTTTTCCGACAACAAATTTAACCTAGATGGGCCAGATGGTTATAATTATTATTTCCATCACCTGAGGAAAGAGTAGTAGTTTTTAAACCGTCACCATAGCAAAAAAGGAGGCGTTATCGTATGGGGCTCAATTTTATTGTATGGCGCTATAAACTTGGTAGTCCAAGATACCAAATGACTAGAAAAACATACAAAGCCTTCCTGGAATCAGTATTCCCCAATATTAGCGAGCGTTTTGGACTAATTCCATGGATTGCTCAGCAGGAAAACGCTCCCATACACACAGCCCTAGAGGTAAAATCCCTTATTGCAAACCAAAACTTCCACTTGCTGCCTTGGCCACCATATTCCTCGGACCTTAACATATTTGAAAATGTGTGGGGCTAGCTTACACGTAAGGTACATGAGAGAGGACAGCAATACGGTGACCAGGAAGCGCTAATTCATGGTATCAAATTGGCCTGGAGTGAGATTTCTTTGGTCTACTTGGAATCTCTTTATAAATCCTTAAAAGGTGGAATTTTTGAAAACATGTGTACGTACGTCCGTACGTTCGCGACGTTTTTTCGTCGTCCATAGCTCAAGAACCAGAAGAAATATAGACTTCAAATAAATTTTGTTATACAGATAATAAGGCAGAAAGATGCAGAAAAGGGCTCTCAAGAAAATTGCGTGGGTGTTTTTTTTTACCATAGCAGTTTAAAAAAAAGGTGAACATTTTGGTTAAACCTAAATATCTCATGAACCAATGCCACTAGAGTTTTGAATTAAATTTTATATTATAAATTGTAACGTGATACAAAACAAATATATTTTTTGAAAAAAATCCAATTAACGGTTTTTTTTATAAATCAACAAAACTGAAAAAAAATTTGTCACCTCGAAAATTTTACGACTAAAATATGATTTCATCTCCAAAACAATTTTGTGCAACGAAGAATAATGTTTTTGACATCTGATGAAATTTTGAGAAAAATATAATTGCCTGTTTTTTTTTTTTATAAAAAATAAAAACCTAAAAAACATTACTCAATGTTGGTAAAAATTTAATTTCGACTCAAATATCTTTTCAAAAACTTGAGATTAAGGCCTCAAACTTATTTTATCTTATACAAAATATTGTTTTTAACATTCTGAAAAATGTTGAGAAAAATAGAATTGACAGTTTTTTTACAAGAAATAAAAACCTAAACAAATTAATAAAAGTTGGTAAAAATTGATTTGATTGACTCAAATATCTTTTCAAAACTTTGAGATATTGACTTTAAACTACTTTTATCTTTGGAAAAATATTGTTGTCAACATTCAGTAAAATTTTGGAAAAAATCGAATTGACAGTTTTTTTATAAAAAATAAGAACCTAAAAAAACATTACTCAAAGTTGGTAAAAATTGAATTTAGACTTAAATATCTTTTCGAAAATTTGAGATTATGGCTTCCGTAAAATTTTGATGAAAATCGAATTGACAGTTTTTTTTACAAAAAATAAAACCTTAATCAAAAAATGACCAAAAGTTAGTAAAAATTGATTTTCGACTCAAATAACTTTTCAAAAATTTGAGACATTGGCCTTAAACTAATTTTTATTTTTAAAAAATATTGTTTGCAACATTCAGTTACATTTTGAGAAAAATCGAATTGCCAATTTTCTTACAAAAAATAAAAACCTAAAAAAAATGAATAAAAGGTGGTAAAAATAGATTTTCAACTCAATTATCTTTTTTAAAATTAAATTAGCTTCAAACTAATTTTACTCACAGAAAATATAATTTTCGACATTCAATTAATTTTTATTAAAATCCAACAGTCAGTTTTTTTCATAAGAAAAAAATTAAATCTACAAAAAATATTCAAATTTGGTAAAAAACGATGTTCGGTTCTCGATATCTCGTGAAAAATAGAACGTATTGACTTTAAATTCATTTCATTCATCCAGTTTGTATTTGTTTATTTACGAAATAAAATTTTTTTAGAAATGCTACTAAAATTAGTTTTCGACTAAAAATCTCGTTAACAAAAACTGATTTTGAAATCAAACTATTCCGGTTTTGCAAAATATTGTTGGTAATTTTTAAATTTTTAGGAAGCAAAACACGAAACCCTACTCGACAGACGGGATGGGAAGTTATCAGTGTGGGTCGCATTCCAGCCTCTTTTTTAACTTCCCATAGGAAGTTATTGTAATGGGTCCGATTTGACAAATTGAAAATTTTGACATTTCTCGACGTTTCAAGGTCCCTAGAGTCGAAATAAAAGATTTTTAGAAAGATGTCTGTGCGTGCGTGTGTACGTACGTTCGTACGTCCGTACGTCTGTACGTCCGTACGTCTGTACGTTCGCGGCGTTTTTTTCGTCTTCCATAACTCAAAAATCAGAACAGATATCGACTTCAAATAAATTTTGTTATACAGATTATAAGGCAGAAAGATGCAGAAAGGGCTCTCAAGAAAATTGCGTGGGTGGTTTTTTTACCATAGCAGTTTAAAAAAAGGTGAACATTTTGGTTAACCCTAAATATCTCATGAACCAATGAAGCTAGAGACTTGAATTAAATTTTATATTATATATTGCAACGTGATACAAAACAATTATATTTTTGGAAAAAAATCCAATTAACGGTTTTTTTTATAAATCAAAAAAACTGAAAAAAAAATTTGTCACCTCGAAAATTTTACGACTAAAATATGATTTCATCTCCAAAACAATTTTGTGCAATGAAGAATAATGTTTTTGACATCTGATAAAATTTTGAGAAAAATCGAATTGACAGTTTTTTTTTACAAAAAATAAAAACCTAAAAAAAATTAATAAAAGTTGGTAAAAATTGATTTTCGACCCAAATATCTTTTCAAAACTTTGAGTTATTGGCTTTAAACTACTTTTATCTTTCAAAAATATTGTTGTCAACATTCAGTAAAATTTTGAAATCAATCGAATTGACAGGTTTTTTACAAAAAATTAAAAACCGAAAAAAAAAATTAAAAAAAGTTGGTAAAAATTGATTTTCGACTCAAATATCTTTTCAAAAATTTGAGATAACGGCTTCTGACTAATTTTAACTTATAAGAAATATTTATTTCAACATTCGATAAAATTTTGAGAAAAATCGAATTGACAGTTTTTTTACAAAAAATAAAAACCTAAAAAAAACAATAATAAAACTTGGTAAAAATTTACTTTCGACTCAAACAGCTTTTCAAAAATTACAAATATTGGCTTCAAACTTATTTTATTTCACAGAAAATATTGTTTCCGATATTCAGTAATTTTTTTATAAAAATTCAACAGTCCGTTTTTTTTCATAAAAAAATAAAATCTACAAGAAATAGTACGCAAATTTGGTAAAAATTGATACATATAGACAAACTTTAAAGCAAGACAAATCGACAGACGGGATGGGAAGTTATCAGTGTGGGTCGCATCCCAACCTCTTTTTTGATTTTGGTTTACATACCCGTTAAGCCAAAAGTGAGCCCACCGATAACTCACCGAAGTTCTTTGTAAATTTCTTGAAAATAGCCAGAGAATCTAGTATTTCAAGGCCTCTAAATATGGCTTTTTGGGACCTCAACATCATCTCATTGTTGATTTATAAGGCTGACTTCTATTTAAAAACACGAAAAAATACTTTAAATTTCATAGCCATGTTAAAACTTTGAATATTTCATATATTTTTCTGCACTCTTTATGTTCCAAAAAAAGGTTTTTTTACTCTAAAATAAATTTTAACTAAACGAATGGTAGAAAGGTCCACAAAAAAAAAAAAAAAAAAAATTCAAACATTTTCTTTTCTCTCAACTGTCATCTTGGTTATATTGTCACTTCTGTCAACAAAAAACATTTTCGTTGACAACCTTCTTCTCATTTCTTTCACAAAAACCATCAAACAGTTCAATTTGAAGCAACAAAAATAAATTCAACTTCAAATCCCCTCAACAAAGTTTCAAAAAAAAAAAAAAAAAAAAATTGATATAAAAATACTCAAGCATCTTATCGAAAACCGAAAATCTTTACATAATGTTATTTGAGAAATGTCAAGAAGTAAATCCTTAACCTATATAGCTACTTAAATAAAGTGCCACAAAAAGTGTAAGGAACCTTCATACATAAATACCTTCACCTTTTGGTTTGCTTTGGTTGATATGTACATACTTTGTTTTTCCCACAAAATATAAACGCAAAATCCTTCTGATTCTCATCTGCACCTACAAAAATATACATTATGTATATACATACATACATACATAGATACTGTATATATAGATTTATTTACATTCGACATCAATGTTCAAATCAATATTTCTTCCAGAAAATAAATTTATATTTGAAATTCCACGTGACTGCATCAATTGGCTTACATCAAGCATATTTTACCGAAAAATAAAATAAAACGAGAAACAAAAATGTGGCAATCATTCTGCCATGTAAAAATTCTTGATGTTTAGAAGAAAAAGTGAAGACAAAGACAAAGTGAAAAACACGTTTCAATACTTCATTTGCATCTGAATTCAGAACTCTTGAGCTGTGTGAGCTCTATGTTTATTTTTGTTTCATAATCAAATTCTGATCTCAATATAAAAATCAATAAAAATAGGTACAAGTTCGTACTCAAATGATGTTTATTTATAACCCAGAATCATTCCTCCGATGGAGTACGCAACGCAAAGTATTATTTATTTATTTTTCCTTTCAAAATCATTCTCACTTGGTACAAATTCAAAATTCGAGTTTATTGCTTTTACATTTGAAATATTGTAAGACCACTCAATGTTAATAATTGAGTGTAAGAAGCTACTGAAGAGTAATAATAAAAATTGTAGATCTGTTTCATTGCTTTCCAAAAAATAACAATAGCTATTCCAGATGGTTTGAAATGTTGTCGCAGAACGAGAAAACATCTATAAGCTAGAGCTTGTCTTCAAAAGGGTAGACTAAGCCGACTTAAACATGCCTAAGAGCTAAGCAACATATGTATTAGAATTCAACATCTTTTTAGATATAGAGCAAATAAACATTAGTTCTGAAACTCATTTCGCTATGAAACAGAATCTTAATCATAAATTACCAAACTATCATTGTTATTATGCTCTCCACCTTGATGACAAAGCTTTAGGAGGATCAGCAATGCTTATTAAAAACAGTACTTAACACCGTGTGAAGATAAAGAACCAAAGTTTATTAATGAAAATATGTGAGTATCAACATTTGGTAACGATATAACAAAGAATAAAAAGTTGTTAGGTAGCAGCCTTTTTATTGCCCTTCAAGGCGGTCTTCAACTGAAGGCAATTATGCAGAACCCCTCAAGTTGTTAGGACATAACTTCCAATGGAGATCTTACCTTACCAAGCAGACCACAAATACAAAATCGAGGGGGGGGGGCGTAGAGATTATGACCCCCCCCCCAGGGAGATAATTTGTTTGTTATTTTTTCAAAGGAATTCCCTTTAATTCAAAACTAATCGTATTGCGTTAATGGACATGACCCCCATTGCCATTATATCGGGTGATTTTTTTGAGGTTAGGATTTTCATGCATTAGTATTTGACAGATCACGCGGGATTTCAGACATGGTGTCAAAGAGAAAGATGCTCAGTATGCTTTGACATTTCATCATGAATAGACTTACTAACGAGCAACGCTTGCAAATCATTGAATTTTATTACCAAAATCAGTGTTCGGTTCGAAATGTGTTTCGCGCTTTACGTCCGATTTATGGTCTACATAATCGACCAAGTGAGCAAACAATTAATGCGATTGTGACCAAGTTTCGCACTCAGTTTACTTTATTGGACATTAAACCAACCACACGAATGCGTACAGTGCTAACAGAAGAGAATATTGCGTCTGTTTCTGAGAGTGTTGCTGAAGACCGTGAAATGTCGATTCATCGCCGTTCGCAGCAATTGGGTTTGTGTTATTCGACCACATGGAAGATTTTACGCAAAGATCTTGGTGTAAAACCGTATAAAATACAGCTCGTGCAAGAACTGAAGCCGAACGATCTGCCACAACGTCGAATTTTCAGTGAATGGGCCCTAGAAAAGTTGGCAGAAAATCCGCTTTTTTATCGACAAATTTTGTTCAGCGATGAGGCTCATTTCTGGTTAAATGGCTACGTAAATAAGCAAAATTGTCGCATTTGGAGTGAAGAGCAACCAGAAGCCGTTCAAGAACTGCCCATGCATCCCGAAAAATGCACTGTTTGGTGTGGTTTGTACGCTGGTGGAATCATTGGACCGTATTTTTTCAAAGATGCTGTTGGACGCAACGTTACGGTGAATGGCGATCGCTATCGTTCAATGCTAACAAACTTTTTGTTGCCAAAAATGGAAGAACTGAACTTGGTTGACATGTGGTTTCAACAAGATGGCGCTACATGCCACACAGCTCGCGATTCTATGGCCATTTTGAGGGAAAACTTCGGAGAACAATTCATCTCAAGGAATGGACCGGTAAGTTGGCCACCAAGATCATGCGATTTGACGCCTTAAGACTATTTTTTGTGGGGCTACGTCAAGTCTAAAGTCTACACAAATAAGCCAGCAACTATTCCAGCTTTGGAAGACAACATTTCCGAAGAAATTCGGGCTATTCCGGCCGAAATGCTCGAAAAAGTTACCCAAAATTGGACTTTCCGAATGGACCACCTAAGACGCAGCCGCGGTCAACATTTAAATGAAATTATCTTAAAAAAGTAAATGTCATGGACCAATCTAGCGTTTCAAATAAAGAATCGATGAGATTTTGCAAATTTTATGCGTTTTTTTTTTAAAAAAAGTTCTCAAGCTCTTAAAAAATATATAAAATATAAGTAAAGATTTCCTTTAAAGATTTGTTAATAATTTAACGACATTCACCAAAAAGAGGTTTGCTGTCAAAAACAACTCAAATTTTTGTTTTCACTGAATTTAGAATTTGAAAAAACTTTAGTTATGCTTTAAATTATTTTCATAAAATTTGCTTCTAAGAAAAAAAGCAAATATTCAGGTTCTTAAGAAGAAACCTTCAATAAGAGATCGTCAATTTTATATTAAGTTGCCTTTAAATTATTAATTTTTTTTTGACACCCATAAATAGTGAACATTGAAGTGATTTTTACATGTGACATTAGGAACTATATAGCAAGTTTTGCATTAGTACAAAATTTCGAACTAGAGCTTTTAATCAAACATCACATTACGACTGTAGAGAAGTCGAAAAAAGTAGGTACCCCGATTCCGTCCGTCTGTCTGTCTTCCCTGTCCCCTGCAGTCCAAACAATTGTGTTGATTGAAATTAAGCCGATTAGCGTAAGGCGTTTTTTTTTTCATTTTGTTAAGACGAAAAATAACAGCAGTCCCCATACAAATTGTTTGGTTTAAATATGTGATTTTTTTTAAAACTTTCTCTAAATTTAGTGTTCTTAATTTGGCTTCTTTCTACAAGAAAAATATATTTTGATATTGCTATAGAAGGGTCCCCTAATAAAACCTTTACTTTGTTTTTAAGTTTTATCAAGAACTAATGGACCGATTTCAATAATCTTCTCTCTTTGCGCAAGTTCTTGTCGATGATCAAATTGATGATGATTTTTGAAGATCAAAAATATATTTTTTTTTTATTTTTAAAAAAATATTAATTTTGTTTACAAAACTAGATAGCTATCTCAGAAAGGAGTCAACATTTTTTAATGAAATTTAAATGTAAAATATATATTTATAAGCACTTTATTTAGTGCTTTTTTTTATTTTTAAGACAAAATTTAAAATTTGAAATGATTTTTAAACAGACATTTTTTTAGAGAAATTATGTATGTACCAAATGCAACTATTTCCTTAAATTCAACAACCAAACATTTTTCTCTCTTCAACTCTTAGGTTTCGTTGACTCCTTTTTTTTTTTAATAAGCGCACACTCAAAGGGATAATAGTACCCTTATTATGTAGACACAGTGTGGTGTGACCACTAGGAAAGGGAGAGAGGGGTTGAAAGGAGGTGTCGGTGCACATTAGTTTTGAATTCCTGAATATTGCAATGACTAGGAAAGACAGAGTGTGGTAAGGCATTCCACATTCGCGTAGTACGGCTAAAGAACGAATCTCTACGACGCAAGTTGGGCTCGAGGGTATATTGATGAGCATTCCTAGAAGCGCGAGTATTACTGTTGAACTGTTTAAGGGGAGGAATGCAACTGGCTATTTCTCTAGAGCATAAACCATTAAAATAACGGTAAAAGAGGGTGAGACAAGAAACATTTCGACGATGTTCAAGCGACGTAAATGATCTTGTGATGGTAATATCATTAATCAATCTAAATGCTCTACGTTCAATACTGCCCAAGAGGCTTAAGTAAGTTGCAGGAGCACCAGCCCAGATATGGGAGTTATATTCAAGCTTTGGACGTACATATATAAGTCTTGTAGATAACAGCCAGATCTGAAGGGGTGAAATATTTCTTGCATCGCCTAAGGAAACCCAAACACCTTGCGGCATTTTTGGCGACATCGCGTATGTGATCGTTCCACAAAAGGTGGTTGGTGATACACATACCGAGAAGCAGTTCCACATCCGAAGAAGAGGGATTTGAATCTGAAAACGAATATGAGGAGCTAAGAGTACTATCGTCAGCGAAACAATGTATTGGATTAAAAGTTGCAGACAGGAGATCATTAATAAAAATGAGAAAGAGTGTTGGAGATAGAACAGAGCCCTGGGGCACACCAGCATTTATTTTGTGGTTTTCACACTTGAATCCATCCAATACAACTTGTATTGAACGATTCGAAAGGTAATTACTAATCCAATGAAGGAGGGATTCATGAAAACCGAAAGCACGCATTTTCGATAAGAGAGCCTGATGCCAAATGCTTTTGAAATATCAAGTGCAATAATCTTACTTTCTCCAAAACGATGTAAAGATTTGTTCCACTCACATGAGATGAACCATGAGATCACCAGTGGACCTATTGCTACAAAAGCCGTATTGTCGGTCATTAAGAAGCTTTCGATCTTCGAGATATTTCTTGACCTGATAATTAATCAGCGTTTCCATGACGTTGGAAAGAAGGGACGTAAGTGCAATCAGTCGGTAATTAGTCGGTGAGGAAGATTCGCCTTTTTTGGGAATAGGCTGGACAAATGCGGTTTTCCATCCGCTCGGAACGAGACCTGAGGAGTAGGATAGATGAAAAAGCTTACGCAGTGGTTTTGCCAGCGTTGAAGAACACCTCTTCAGAACAATAGCGGGGATACCATCCGGACCAGCGGATTTATGTGTGTTAAGATCTTTTAGGACTCTCGCTACAGTACGAGTGCGATGATCAAAATATTTTTAAAAGGTTCACGCAATACAGTAATTTCTTAGAATTTGTCTTCTAGCATCAGCTTCAACCTACGAGTAAGCAGACTGATAGCGATAGTAATAATAGACTCCCGAAAATTGAGTCCGAAAAAACTACATCAAAAAAAGCCCGACAGTTCTTCATATTAGATCGTCTCTCTTGAATTTTTCTAGCGTTCTTCGCATTAATAGAAATGAAAAAAAGAAAAGTATATTTTATTTTTGGAAAAAAGCTACGTTTAAAAACAATTTCTTACATTTCTGCGTGAAATGCAACAAAAACAGTCTAAACTATTGTGTCTTAGCTCTAAAATATGGCATATTTAGAAAACTGGAATCTTGGAATGCTTTCATATGTAGGGAGTAATGAGTCATTCAAATTTAATAGTTAGACCATACCTTGCTGGACAACAGTGTTCTAAAATAATTTGACAACTAAAGTTCCCACTTTAGCAATTAAAATCTGTAAATTTAAGGTTAAGATACACATTGTGTTACTTAAATTTTGTTAGCCTCCTTTACAAAACATTAAAGAATATTTTTAAGCGGTGAGTAAAAACTCATCTAAGTGTGTGACCCCCCCCCCCCTTCCTGATTAAAAGTCTGGATCGGCCCTTGATTTACCATTTAATTCAAACAAAATACCAGACCCTGAAGACTTTTTCGTTCTTAAAGGTATTGAAAGAAATCACATATTTGTCGATGGTAATTAAGATTTATAGTCAGTATCTAGTAGTTTTATCAGCGATTGTGATTGAAGCAAAAATAAAAGAAACAAAATAATTCTAAACTCTTGAATAAGAGAACAAACTGAAAAGGATTTAGCGATAAACTTGAAAGTTTTATAGATGTCCCATGCAAACAATTGAACAAATTGACCATGAAGTAGACCAATTTATTGCTGATTCGCAACAGCCTACTTTAATTGTTTGAACTTTAGAGAAACAGAAATAAAATATCCTGTTGAAATAAAGTAGCTGATTTTGGAAAAAGAAGATCTCGAATTGAGAGGAAAGCTACGAGATTGGTGATAATAATACAAAGATAATAAAAACAAAACTACTACAAAAAGGATAAGTGAGTTGAAAAATGTATAACAAAGTAGATTTCTGAAAAGTCTGACGACAGATGCTTCACGTCTAAAAAGACCCCAGGCACACCAGTACCAGCACACTAAAATCTCAAGATGGCAAATGAAACTTTCTGCTGAACATCTCGCTAACGTTTTTAAATTATTCAAAGCAAATACGGCTATACATTCCTTACAATATGTTGATAGGAATGAGAACTGTTAGATTCTATTTGTAACGCTTAAAGAAGTTAGAAGAATGTGTCAACATAAGTTATTTTACACTAGGGTTCAGGTTTTTGAAAGAAATTCCCTTGATATCCTTCAAAAATCTCCAATTTTTAATAAACGTTCACCTTAATCTACAATTTCATTGCAAAATCCATTGTTATATCTAAACAAAACAAGCTACCAATGGGATCATATACAAACCAATATCGCTCATACCAATCATGAAAAAAGTTTTCGAAATACTACAACTGAAAAGTCTCAAACTAATTCCGACCACCCATCAGGTTGGATTAAGAAATAAACATTTCACGATAGAACAAGTAGATCAATTTACGGATGTAGTACAAAAGGCGCTTAAAGAAAAAACAGTATGCTCGGCTATATTTTAGATGTTATTCAAGGCTTTGATATGGCTTGAGATTTAAGTACAAACTGCATAGGGACATCCCAAGGCAGTATTACAAAATACTAAAATCTTATGTTACGAACCGACTCTAGAAAACGTTTTGACCAAAATTACTCCGAACTAATAAAAATTAAAGCCAGTTTACCGCAAGGTAGTGTCCTAGGACCAATCTTTATCTTTTATATACAAGGGATATTCCAGGGGATATTAACGCTACCGTGGCCACTTTTGCTTCAAAATTAGTGCCAGATAGATCCGTTACAAAGATTAAACAAAATGCAATCGATGTAATAAGTGTTTGGACACAAAAATGGCTTATAAAATTGATTGAAACGAATTCGACGCACACAGATTTTAAGAACAAAAATAATGTTCAAATTTCTATAAAAAGTACAGAAGTACCTCAATCCAATACTGCAAAATACCTTAGAATGACTTTGGATATAAAGGTTAAATGGAAAGAGCATATCAAAAAGAAAAGAGAAGAGCTAAACTTTAAGTACAGTAGAATGTACTGCTTAATAGGAAAGAACTCTGACCTATCTATCCCAGACTAACTCATGTTTTATAAGCAACACTTTTGGACATCTAACTATTTCGCTGTACATGGAAAACTTATGCTGAACCTATTCAAAATTTCCAAAGCAAAGTCCATCATGTAATAAAAAATGTAACGGGCTATACATTTTGCGGTTTCACATTGTTTAAACCTACAACAAAAATGGTGATTCTGCCACAGCCACATATCCTGCTTTAAGAGGAGATTATGGTTTTCATAATCGTCCAACTACGCAAGCAATTGGCAAAATTATGAAGAAATTTGAAAAGACTGGATTGGTTACAGATATTATAAGGCCTGTTCATCATCGTTTCGCTAATACTACTGGAAATATCGTTGCTGTAAGTGAAAGTGTTGCCGAAGACACGAATGTGTCGATTCCTCGTCGTTCTCAGGAATTAGGGCTTCTTACGGCGCATTATGGCGTATTTTGCATTTGGATCTACACCTACATCCCTATAAAATCCAGCTCACACAACAACTGAAGCCAGCTGACCATTCACAAAGTCGTAGATACGTCGAATGGATGCTTGAACAACAGGCAGTGGACGGCTATTTTTCGAACAAAGTTCTCTTGAGCGACGAAGCACATTAATCACTCGGTGGGTAGGGTATACTAATAAATAAAATTGTCGGATTTAGGATTATGAGAATCCTCAAGCAATTGAAGAGAGACCATTGCTTCCATAAAAAGTCACTGTTTGATGCGCTCTTTGGTCCTTAAAGGAGGTGTGATTGGACCATACTTCTTCGAAAACGACGATGGAACGACTGTCACCGTCAATTTGGAGCGTTACAGTCATTTGATAACCGACTTTTTTTGCCTGCTTTCGAAGAATACAACTTGGAGAATATGTGGTTTCGACATGCCACACAACTCGAGCGAATATGGATTTATTGTAATTTCTCGTCGTGTCAATATCAACTGGTCGGCAAGATCATGCCATTCGACACCGATGGACTTTTGTGGGGCTACGCGAAAGACCGTGCTTATGCAGATAAGCTCTTAACTCTTGAGCACTTAAAAAACCACATTCGTCAAGGTATGGCTGAGATATCGCACAATATGTGTCAAAAAGTAGTCGATGTAGAGTTTCACACATAATATCAACGTTCAAACTTTAGAATAAAAAGAAATATCATGTTTTATATGTGTTTTATTTACGTTTACTTTTGAAACCACAAAATGGATAACCCGTATATAAGAAATATTGATCTACATCTAGCCCTTCAAATTGAAATGGTTGCACAAGTGGTGAAAAGACACGCTTCATCAAATAATCAGCTACTGGAAAGTCATACCAACTCCGAAATGGAGACCGTCTTAAATGTTCGGGACAACGTTTGGAGTTCAAGAAAACCAAGCCTCATGGGCTGACAGTCTTAAAGCTTTGGAAAAGTAATGCAACAACTGTAAACTTCCCCTAAATCAAATTTCAAATTTGAAACTTTTGAAAAGTTCGAAATTACTAAAAATGTAACTATATCAGCTTCAACAGTATAGAAATTACAATCTTCTAAAGCATCATTTAAATCCTACTTCATATCACTGGAAATGTATACGAGTATGAAAAGAACGTTTTTCCTAAAAAAGAATTCTTAACAAAAGCAATTCCAATACCCAGAAGAATCGAATTGACTGACAATGACTAAACCGTTTAAATGAGAAAAGAACTCCCCCCCCCCCCCAAAAAAAAAACAGGTGATTCATATGAATATGCCAGAAATAAATGTGAGATAGGTGAACAAAATTTGCATATATCCTTATTTGAGTTTGTAAAATGAAATTCCTTTTGCCGAAAGCAACAGGATAAAGGATGGAAAAAATAAAACTTTTGTATTGGTTCAGTTGGAGATTTCGAAATCGGTGGTGTATTTATGTTGGTTGGTGATTGTGGTAGCTTTTATCGTTTTTGGGTATTAATTTCTTGTCAAATTTGACACCATCCCCGCCCGGCTTGTATGGAGCTATTCAAAAAATATTAACTTAAATTTATACTGCTAGGAAGCTTTTTGTCATTTGTATGTGTTTAACATGCTGTTTTATTCACTTAAAAGTGCAAGTTAAACAAAGGTAATACAGAAACGCCAGTAAAGTAATATTAAAAAATGTAATGTTCTTCAAAAGCCTCCCATAAACAAACCAAAACTTGTTTTTCAATTAGAAGGCAGCTACTTTTAAAAAGGACAAGGTTTATAGAAAACGAACTTAAATACTATCATTTAAATAGTCCTTAAGCCCTAACAATTATATTAACTATCTACTCGTACTTCAGAAAACCTCACGTACCGTATCTAATGTCATGGTTGTTGTTATTATAGTTGCTTTACAATAACAAGCTAAATTATAATACAAGTAGATATGTACAAAAGACTTTGAGGCTTATTTAAGTGAAACAAGAGAATAATAATTCAATTTCAGTTAGATTTGTAAATACGAGTACAATACGATGGTTTCTTCTGTTTTCTCATTTTCTGATTTTTGTTTTTTAATTTATTCGTATTGTGGGTGGTATTTTCTATTTTGTATACAATTTGTTGCAATTATCACTTGAAACATGCAAATTAATTTTTGCGGAAGTCCTTTTTCTGTCGTGTATCCTTTTTGTTTTGATTTTTTTTATTTAAGGAAGCTACACTTTTTTGAAGAAAAGGAAGAAAAATAAAACACAATATTATAAAATTATTCGTTCTTCGTTAAAGTTCTTCCTTTGTCTAAGTTTACTCAACTTAAAAAAAAAATTGGTGTAATGTCACCATTTTGAATAGAAAATTTTAGAAATTACTCATACTAGCTAACCAAATTCATGGAACGAAAAATCTGAAAAAGTGGTTAAATAAGATATAATCGCTTGTAGAGCTTTAATTAAGTCCGAAAAAAACATATTTTATAATAAAGGCAAACTCGAGGGGGTGTTTGATACCCTTTTTATAAAAAGACACAGTGTGAGCATTAGGAAAAAGAGAGAGAGAAAAGATTTCGGTGAACATTAAATTTGAATTTCTGAATATTGCAATGATTGGGAAAGACAGAGTGTGGTAAAGCATTCCACATTCGTATAGCACGGCTAAATAACGAATCTCTGTACTTGACAATACGACAGACATTGTACTCGAGGGTATATTGATGAACTTTCCTGGAGGTGCAAATATTATTGGTTATAGTTATAGCATAATCCGTTAAATTAACTGCAAAAAAGGCGGAGATAAGAAACTTAACAACGGTTTTCAAACGGACGGTTCAACCAAGGGCGGATCCAGACTTTTTATCAGGGGGGGGGGGTCACACACTAAACATAGACGAGTTCTTACTCACCGCTTAAAAATGTTCTTTAATGTTTTGTAAAGAAGGCTAACAAAATTAAAATAACATAATGTGTATATTAACCTTAAATTTAAACATTTTAAGAGCTAAAGTGACAACTTTAGTTACTAAACTATTTTAGAACACTTTTGTTTATCAAGGTATAGTCTAACTATTTAATTTGGACTACTCCCTATACATATGAAAGCATTCCCAGATTCCAACAGTTTTCTAAATATGCCACATTTAAGAGCTAAAACACAATAGTTTAGAGGGTTTTTGTTGTTATATTCTTTTTTATTGCCATTTATATTAGTTAAAAATTCAAAAACCCAGAAAATGAGAAAGAATCTGGTATTAAGAATTGTCTGGCTTTTGTTGATATGGTTTTTTCAAACTCAATTTTCGGGAGTCTATTATTACTATCGTTATCAATCTGCTTACTCATAGATTTGAGCTGATGCTACAAAATATTCTGATCTTAAAGGAGTCAACAAAACTTAAAAATTGTAGAGAAAAAAAGGTTGGTCCTTGCATTTAAGGAAATATGTAGGTCCATTTAAGTACATATTTTTTCTAAAAATTACAAAAAAAAAAAACAAATTAAGGTAAACAAATAAGTTGGAAAAATACTTTTTTGTGGCACTCACAAATTACACGTTTCAGAATCTCTTTTCACTTCAGTTCTCTTGGATCAATCCCTGCCTGTACCACCTAAACAAGTTTTTTTTTTTCACGGGTACTGCACTGCCTCTTGCGAGGAATTGACAAATCCTCCAAGAGTAATTGCTGTCATGAAAAGTGCTTTCTCAAGTTAGCCTTTCGGATTCGGCATTAAAACGGTAAGTCCCCTCCATCCCTGACAAGACTCGCACACAGGAATGGTTGAGAGTTGTAAGTCACTAGGCCGTGGTTCTCAAAGGACTGTTGCGCCACGTAATTTATTTATTTCTCAAGAGATTCAAAGCTTTTATTTTAATAAATATGAAACGTTCGTTCTGTTTTTTGGTTAGCCATTAGTTTATCAAAAGTGTTTTTGGGACATTTATGTACTTGAAATTCGTGTTTAAAGCTCGGTTCTAGAGCATCTAAAGCCAATTCACTTTAAAAAGTAGATTTCTTTAATTTAAGTTTTTGTGTTCAACAGAAAATCAATTTTGAAAGAAATAAAATACACTGTTTAAAAATATTTCCTATATTTTAAGACTTCAAAATGTACCTGCAAAATAAGTTTTTCTCACAAAATTTAAATGCCATTTTATATCTCAAAAACCCTAAATTAACTTTTTTTCGAAAATCATTTAAATTTTGTCTTAAAAATATTTTTGTTAAGCACTGAATAAAGTGACGGTGCTCTTGTCGTCGTCGGTGAGTTGTGAGACATTCAGTCAAACCACACAAGTAAGCAGCTTTGCTGTGCTCTCAACCGCGTTCGTGCTGTCCGGGGACTACAGCGAACGTTGAATTGGCAACACAGTAAAGGGATAAAGAGAGAAAGTAAAGGAGAGGTAAAATAAAAAGACGTTTTTTAAAATTTAATCAATTAGATATAAAAGCTATTTTATTAATTCAAATTTTAAACTAAAATCTAAGTTATAAAGTAGAAATGGCAAGTAGAAAATACAAGAAAATTAAAGCAAATGAAAACACAAGAATGGCAAGTAGCAAGTAAAAATAACAAGTTAAAAAATTTGGCAATTTAAATCCGCGCCGCGACCACGATGTATAGCTTTTGAAACTAAGGGACGGTGGAAAACCGACCGTCGCCCTTATGACCCAAAACCACAAAAAGCAGTATTTTATTGAAAAAGTATGCAAATGACGAACTCTTGTTTGAATAGACTATTGTGGTATATGTATGATGCTGGAGTAACTCAACTTCGATACAATACTGTCAGTTCTATTAACCATGAGTGTCGAGTCGATGTAGTGATTTTGGCCACTACTAATAACATCCTCGCTCCATACTGGAGGTGAACTCTAAGAATTAAAGTTCAAAAGTCAGTGGAATGCGATGGTGAAAATTCATTGGTTGCCAGTTGCCACTTGTGTGTGTTATTTACATATTGGCAGAAGGCCAGTAAATTTGGTATACATGTGTGTGTTACAATTTTACTTTTAGCAGAAGGCTAGTACATTGGGTAAACAAGTGAGTGTGTAGATCATGTTGGCGTGTTACAATTTTACATTTAAATTTCGTTAAAAAATGGTGACCCCTTTCTGAGATATCGAGTTTTGTAAAAAAAAATTTATATTTTCTTAAATTAAAAAAAATCGTTCCATTAGTTTTTGAGCAAACTTAAAAAACAAAATACTCGTAGCGGTTTTATGAAGGGTATACGCTTCTGTAGCAATACCAAAATATGTTTTTTCTTGTAGAAAGAAATCAAATTAAGAACACAAAATTTAGAGAATGTTTTAAAAAAAATCTATCGGTTCATTTTTGAAAAAAAATCGAATTTTCGATGTATTTGTATGGTGCCTGCTTTTATGTTTCGTATTAAAAAAATTAAAAAAAAAACGCCTTACACTAATCAGTTGAAAACCTTAATTTCAATCGACACAATGGTTTGTACTGTAGGGGTCAGGACAGACAGACGGACGAAATCGGGGGACCCACTTTTTTCCTACCATGGTAATGTCATGTTTGATTAAAAGCTCGAGTTCGAAATTTTTTACGTATGCAAAACTTGACATATAGTTTCTTTATATCACAAGTAAAAATCACTTCAATGTTCACTATTTATGTGCTTCAAGAAGATAAGATGTAATTGAAGGCTAGTTTCGGAAATTTAAAGGCTACTTAATATAAAACTGACGATTTCTTATTCAAGGTTTCTTCTTAAGAACCTAAGTATTTCCTTTTTTTTCTTAGAAACAAATTTTATGAAAATAATTTAAAGCATAACTAAAGTTTTTACAAATTCTAAATTGCGTGAAAACAAAAATTTTAGTTGTTTTTGACAGCAAACCACTTTTTAGTGAATGTCGTTTAATTACTAATAAATCTTAAGTTGAAATCTTTACTTATACAACTTAACTGTATAAATCTTATGGCTCATATGACCTCCCCTTGATTGTCAATAATTAGTCCAAAGTTGATAAATTTGTGCTATGTTTTTGAAACAGGGCTGAATTTTCGATTCATATTATGTTCTTGGTCCAGTTCCCAGTTAAAAGTAGTACTTTTAGCAACAAAGTGTAAAGTGGAAGTAAAATACAAATTTTGTTTTCATATAAAAAAAATAAATAACTCAAAATATAGTGGGGGTCATATCCATTAACGCAATACGATTAGTTGTGAATTGAAGGGATTTCCTATGAAAAAACAAACAAATTATTACCCGGGGGGGGGGGGGGTCATGACCCCTACGACCCCCCCTGGATCCGCCATTGGGTTCAACGATGATGTCATCACCAATCAATTTTAATGCTCTACGCTCAAAAATGCTGTCTAGGTAAAAATTTAATAAGCTAATCATATATTGGCGTTGAATATCCACATCCGAAGATCAGATTTGTGCAAACGAATATAAAAAGTTGATGGTTTTATGATCAATAAAAAATGGCAACAGAAAATGTATCCTTGAGATGTGACTATGCAATTTTGATAAGTTAATTTTGTACTGATTTAGAAAATATTTGGTTTTATGTTGGCCTTGGCAAAATGCCAATCTTTGAGCAAAAGATAGGTAACTGTAAATTCTATCGGAAACCATCATATAAAATTAAAAATTGAATGTTAAATATGCTTGGACAGAAACTTGGTTGCCGGCAACTTCAAGTAATTTGGAGTTGCTCCAAGTTGTGCTATAAAAAGTGAGTTACAAAGTTGCTCTCCAGTGTTTACTAACCAACTTCGGGTAACTTTTTTGAATTCTTGATTGGTATAAGCGGATCCTTTCCTACGACCCCACCTACGACACTGAACATCCTACTCCACCTATCACCTCTTGATATATTTGGCAAACAAATAGCTGCAAGTTCTGCTATTCGCCTTAAAGCTTCGCCTTAATGGATTAACAATTTAGAACCAATTCCAAAGCACACATACTCGGGGCCGTCGAGAGGAATTCCGGGCCCGGGATGGAAAAATCTCGGGCCCCCCCATATTTACCATTTTTTTAAAGTTCATGCCTACTGATATGGTACGTTCTAATTTCAATTACGAATAGCATGAAATTGGTTGGAAATTAAATTAAATTAAATAAATTAAATTAAATTAAAGGAAATAATCATTTTTTGTTTGCAATCTTACGGGTATCGTCCAGTTTAGTTGAAATGGAGGATAGATAGAAAATAATTCTATATGCGATTAGATCAGAATCCGAACAGAATCATACACTCAAGCTGATGGCTACAAATGTTAACGCTTTTTACGAATTATTTTCTGTAATTTTACATTACTTTAAATAAATTTATAATAATAATAATCAATTCGATATTGCCAACGACATGTTAGTAACTGATAATATACGGTCGATTAACTATTAAAAAAAATAGCATGAAGATCTATTACCTACTATGAAAATAAAATAGAGCGAAGTAAAAGTTTTAAAAGTTTCATATTAAATGATCTTTATTGTTTCTCTTTATATTAAAATATTATTACAATGTTTTATTAGAGTTAGTTTGCATTCAGTGAAATATTTTCTTTTGGCAAACGAGCTTTTCTAGCTTTCCTAGCTTTCTGAGCAGCAAAACAACTTATAATTGCATCGAAATTCAATTTCCTTGCCAAAGGTGCTTAGATGCATAGTGTAGCAAGTCTGGAAACACGATCTTGTGATGAGCACGAATGATGAAACTTCTTTGTTCGGTCAAGAACGCTAAATGAACGTTCGGCACTAGCTACGGTTAATGGTATGGTGGAACACAAACGGAGAGCAACACAAACGTTGGGGAAACTCGTCTCCAAGTTCTGGGAATAATAGAATAGCATTGAGCAAACTCAATGGCGGAAGTTCTGCTTTGAAATTGGCTTCATAAATGTGTTTTCTCAAGTTCGTCCATTGTTGAAAACTGTCATAAAAATGAAAATTTAGCATTCAAATTTTTCATCGTATCGAACCGAAGAGAAATTCCACATATAATTGAATCAACTATGACGTAAAAGGTGTTTCTCTTGAAATTTATTTCTTCGTCTGTTTCAATTTGCATTCCAGTTCCTCGGTTTTCTTTAAAATGTCTATTTAACTTCCTTTTTCGGTTCGATGGCAACGATTCTGGAACATCCCCCAACCCAGTAGCAACTGCTTTGCATTCAGATAAAAATTGATCTCATCCGTTTCTAATAATGTCCAAATCGAAGAACAAATTGCCGAGATCTCGAATTTAAACGTCAATAGTGCTGTTTCTGGCTCGAAGAAGGAAACTTCTTTCATTTATAGCCTTGCACCAAATCGAAGACATCAGGGCGCATTCAAATTTGTGCATATATATTTTAAAACGCCATTTACATCTCTTCGAGCTTCAGCAGTTAAATAAATATCACTTAAGGCTTCTAATGATGTTCTAAGGTTTTTCAAATGATTTGCAAATGGTTTCACTGCCTCAATTCTAGCTGACCATCTTTGTATCGAAAAGTTTGTGAAGGGATCCGGGCACATTTTTCTTAAGAATTTCCCAACGTTGAACACTGCTGCTAAAAAAGTTAAAACACTTTTGAACAACACCAAAAAATGTGATTGCCGCAGTACAACATACCGCTGAATCGACTCCACGCAAATTAAGGCTGTGTGGTGAATACACGGCATTCGGAGTTTTGTTTAAAATATGACTTTGTGTTCCATTATACTGTCCTTTCATATTGCTTCCATTATCATAGCCTTGTGCACAACAGTCTTCTTAAGGGATTTCCGTTCTTTGCCAATGTTTCGCAGATCAAATCAGCTATTGCAGTGCCAGTTTTTTTTTGTTGCAATCGACAAATTCCAAAAACCGTTCTTGGATGGTGAACACATTTTCTTTCATCGCATCGACAATCATAGCGAAGTATTTGGCGTTTTTTCTCTTCTTAAAATAGCTGAATTCACATGTTGGGCACAAATTTTAATGAAATAATTTTGAATCTCAACGGAAAGGTAGTGGACTTGGAAACCTTTGTGCTCTTGTTGTGAAATTCTTACTTTTTCCAAGTGCTCCTGACGTAAGGGGTCATAATGACCCCTAGAAAATCCCGGGTCCGGAGGGTTCCCCCCCCTCTCGACGGGGCTGCATACTTCACCATCCTCCAACTGCAATTCCACAGAAATTTCCAGATTTTTATATCTTCCAGATCTTTCTGAGAGGATAGGGCATTCTTGGAAGACGAGTCAATCCACTTTTATACAGATGGATCAAAAACAAAAGAAGTGGTTGGTGGAGGAGCTGTGTACCTTTAACGACTAAAATTAAGTCTCTCATTCTGCCTGCCCAATCATTGTAGCGTGTTACAGTCGGAACTTTTGGCGATAAAAGAAGTCTTGTCCTGACTTAAAGAAAACGTGATATCAACATCTGATATCCGTATTTTCTCAGATAGTCTGGCCGCTATTAAATCTCTTTACTCTGTATCTACAAACTCTATAACAGTCCATAACTGTCGATCATCTCTAATGGAGATGGCACATAAGTTTAATATTCACCTTTGCTGGGTGCCGGGCCATAGATGCATTCTAGGTAACTGTAAGGCAGATGAATTCGCCAGGAATGGTACAGTACAACCCATTCTACCACGTTTGGTAAATGCTGGCATAACAATCGCTACATGTAAACTATTGCTAATGCAAGACGCTATGAAGAAGGCAAACACCATGTGGAATAACATCACCACGTGTCAGGTCACAAAAAAGATCTGGCCTACACTGGATTTAAAGCGATCAAGGTGATTGCTATCTCTAAGCAGATCGCATATAAGCTCGATAATTTGTGTCATAACCGGGCACTGTCTAATAGGAAAGCACACCACGCGGCTAGGCATATTCTCAAATGTAGCTGTATGGACGAGGAAGAAGAAGAAACAGTTCTTCATCTTCCCTGCACATGCCCTGCTCTGGCTCGAAAACGCAAGAATTACCTAGGAGAATTCTTCTTTAACGATCTAAATCATATCGGCATAAGCAGCCTCTCACGTTTCGTAAGAGACTCAAACTGGTTCCATTGAGCTTAGGAAGAAAGCCTCAAGATTCATGTGGTATCACAATGGGCCTTTAAACTGGCCTTAGTATGTCCTACTCCATCACGGACAGCCACTTTAACCTAACCTAACCTATTTATTTGTAATCTCTTTTTATTCTTTGTTTTCTATTTTTTCGGGTAAATGTAACTTTTTATGTCTTTCCTTTCTAAAGTTTCAGATTAAAATCCTGCCGGAGTCCAAAAATATCGATTTTTGGTTTAATCTGTCGTGGTTACCGTTATTATAAATTGACCTGAGAATTAAAAAAAAAATTAAAATAATTATAATTGTTTTATTTAATATTAACATAATGTTTCAGCTCTACTAATCTGCATTAGAATTTAGTTATTCCTTCTCAAAAATCATTAAATAAACATTCCATAAAACAAATTCATTAACTTTATTCTTGGTATTTAATTGATTTCAGTAAAATTGTATAATTATCGCCTTTGTTCTGTTTAATTTAAATTTCCTTAGAAAAAATAAATAATATTATTTTTGTAAAATAGAAGTAGAACAATTACACATAAATACAATTTCATCAACATATAACCTAATCATCTCTTAACTATAAAATTTGTATCTACTTTGAAATAATAAACGTACATAAATCCTCACAAAATTTTTCATTAGAATCGAACAATGAAATACCTAATTGTTCCTCACCTACATACTTTCCGTAATTTTCAAACTAAATCATCATCCCAATTTAAAATAACCGCCATATTATAACAATCCCATTGATTTATGAAACCAATTATATTAAATAATTCCCTTTCCCTTTTTAAAATTCAGCTTTCAAATATAAAATAGGGAGTTGAGTTGAGTCAGCAGCGCAACGGAAGAGAGGAAGGAAATTGTCGGGGAAATAGCGCACATAGCATTTGGTTTTAGTAATAATTCGCAATTTACCACCACCACAAATTTGTGTCAGCCATTTGACATCCCTTCCTGGTTCTACACTTCTACAGTCCTGATGGTTCTGGTTATTGTCCTGAAGCTCTGTGGCAGCTATATGGAGTCCTTTATTACACAAAGTACAGACAGACAGATAGATAGACCAATCATTTTGAACCGTAAACTTTAAAAAGCCAACATTTATTTTTTCTCATTAATATTCAACTGATGGAAAACTCAACAAAAGTTGTTGGAAATTTTCATCTATAACAATTTCTTTTATAACAAGACAACATTTGTTTTAAGGGAAAGGAAGTAAGTGAGATAGAAAGATACAAAGGCAAAGAGTCAGAGAGAGAAAAAGATAGCGAAGAAACAAGTAGAACGTAGGGTAATGTCATTCCATCTGTGGTCTATTTTTGTTATAGCAGATATGTAGCAAAATATTTACAGTCCAAGGCAATTTTGATTTTTATTGGCTTTTTGCCTCCGGTATCTGTAGCAATAGATTTATCTATATATTTAGGTACATATGTAGTTACCATTCACCATTGTAAATTTTGTGTCCTTTTCCTTACTTACTACTCTCCTCTCCTTGTGATCAAATAAATAAAAATCTACCACAAAGCCACTAAAACACAAAATCTAGTCCAACAATTTTTTAAGCAACAGTCTCATATAATCCTCGATTAAAATGTAAACTCAGGGGCGGATCTGTTTTGGAAACAAATCTTAAGGCTCCAATAAAAAATTGATATTGGATTGATGGGCCGACTTTATTTCTATTATACATACAGTGTTGGCAGAAACATAAGCAATTTAAACCACCTCCATCTTTATTTCATTTAAAAATTAATAACTTAAACAAATTATGTTAATTTTTTTCTAAAATTTAATACATTTTGTACTTCTCAATAGACCACAAGAGAAAATTGTTTTCCTAACGGTTCAATAAATATGACATAAATATGACAGTTAACCCAATTTTTTGTTGGTTAAAACAAAAGCAACTTTTTATTCCTATCTCTATTTTCCTTATTAATAGAGAAAAGTTAGTCCGTTAACTACAAAATCCATTGCTCATATTTAGGTGCGGGGAAATAAATCCACGGGAACTAACTCCACTGAGGGATTTAGTTCCCACTTAGTGAGAACTAAATCCACTTTAGTAAAGTGGATTTAGTTCCCATGCTAAATGGGAATCTAATTCCGAAAAAAATGTGTGATTTAAGTTCTCCTTGCGTTTGAAATTAATTCCCACTTTTTAAAAGAAGAAGCAAGTAGAATAAGGCGCAGGGACATAGGGCCCAGGGACATAACGCCCAACTTTTTTTTTTGGGGCTTACGTCTCACTTCGGTGTGACATAGAACCGAAATCTTATTTGGGCCCTAAGTCCCACCCAAGTAAGACCGAAGCCCCAAATAAAAATGTTGGGGCTAATGTCCCACTTAATAAGAATCACCAAATGACACAACTTGGAGCATTTCAAATCCTGAGATCCCACCCACAGGTGCTTTTATTGAAAGAAGTTGTTGATATAGGCGCCTGCCTGGCGACTTTACATACCCTAAGCGGAGCAACGGAGTTGCGTGAGCGGGTGTGACCCCGAAAAAGGGAGTTAAAATCCTGAGAACCCGCAAAGCGGGCCACCCTCAGGTGCTTTTATTGAAAGAAGTTGTTGATATAGGCGCCTGCCTGGCGACTTTACATACCCTAAGCGGAGCAACGGAGTTGCGTGAGCGGGTGTGACCCCGAAAAAGGGAGTTAAAATCCTGAGAACCCGCAAAGCGGGCCACCCTCAGGTGCTTTTATTGAAAGAAGTTGTTGATATAGGTGCCTGCCTGGCGACTTTACATACCCTAAGCGGAGCAACGGAGTTGCGTGAGCGGGTGTGACCCCGAAAAAGGGAGTTAAAATCCTGAGAACCCGCGAATCGGGCCACCCTCAGGTGCCTTTATTGAAAGAAGTTGTTGATATAGGCGCCTGCCTGGCGACTTTACATACCCTAAGCGGAGCAACGGAGTTGCGTGAGCGGGTGTGACCCCGAAAAAGGGAGTTAAAATCCTGAGAACCCGCGAAGCGGGCCACCCGCAGGAGCTTTTATTGCTTAAAACTTACATATTTTTGTTTTGATTTACAATTCAACGCTTGATATTTTTTCAGATATTTCAATCGTAGGTGGGAAGTTACTTCACATAATTTTCTGATGAAATTATCGCCCGCCTTCAGTGGGAGATAACTTCACAAAAAAAAAGTGAAATTAATTCCCACTAGTGGTGAAGTTAGTTCCCATGTGAAGGTAGTTCCCGTGAAGTTAATTCCCTGCACTTCAAAAATTATTGTTCATTGTATTGAAATACAAAAACTTTATATTCTTTTTTGGCTCTGCAAAAATTTGGGGACAATGTTTTATTAGTTTTTTATCACCTTGCTCATCAATAACTAAGCTCCCCTTGCAATTTTGACCATAATAGCAAATGTAACCTGAAATATTATTTCGAGTATATTTTTTAACATAAATTTGATTTTCTTCACGGTCATAAATTAACAAACTATTTTTACGAAACCCGGTAATAAATTCAATTTTATTTGCCACGCTTTTAATTTTTTATTTTAATTTTATTCACACTACGCACTGTTTTATTAAATTGCTTAAGACTGATGTTCGACTGTACTCATCAAAATCAAACAAGTTTCAAGAATCTGATAACTAACTGTAATTTGAAGCTGTTGTTGTTAGAAATTAGTTCCCTCTTCATATTTTCGAATGTGTACTAAATTCCCATTAGAAAGTGGAGTTCGTTCTCACTTAGCATGATGGGAACTAAATCCACTTTACTAAAGTGGATTTAGTTCCCACTGAGTGGGAACTAAATCCCTCAGTGGAGTTTGTTCCCGTGGATTTATTTCCCCGCACCTCATATTTAAGGTATTGGCAAACGGGCGCAGTTGAATCTATTTATTAAGTGTCATTCAGTTCTAATCTAGCTAGCTAATCAGTTTTCTTAGCTAACTTTTGTTAAAGGTCCGGAAGCAAATACTCTAACAAAATAAAAGAACAACTTTTAAAAGAATATAAAAGCGGAATGAGCCAAATTAAAATATCGAACAATTATTCCATTCCAAAATCAGTGACTTGCCGATTAATAATATTTTACAAATAATCCAAAAACTCATTCTCAACGGTTCATTGAGGTGGAAGACGAAGAAAAACAACAAAACGACAGGATTCTGCAAAAATAAAATCAATTAAAAAATACCCTTTTATACTCGTATCATGAAGCGAAAAACGAACCCAACTCGACCTGAGCGTAAGCGCGAGAACAATTCAGAGACGAGCTGTTGATGAAGGACTAAAATCTTTCAAAGCGGTAAGAAAGTATTTTATTTCCACCAAAAAACAATCTGGCGAGATTAAAATTTGCTCATGATCACATCAACTAAACCGTTAGAAAATGGAGCACAGTCCCCAGATCTCAACCCCATAGAAAATCAATGGAAAGTTGTAGATCGACGAATTGTAAGGACTAATTGCAAAAATAAAAAAAGATCTGTTTGATCAAATTAAATTGGCTTTTGAAAGTATCCCAACAGCATTATAAGCAATTTAATTGACTCCATTCCTTAAAGATGTAGGTACTGAAATTTAAAAAAAACAATGATTTTGTTACCAAATACTAGCAATATTTTAGTAGGACTAAAAAAATACATGTATTTTGTAAAAGTTGCTTTTGTTTTGACCAGCCTAGTATTGAACTAATTGTATTAATTGTGCTATATTTATTATCCATTAGAAACTATAAATATTTATTTGAATTTTAAAAACAAAAACATACAATAATAGAATCCTAAATTTGTTTTTTTTTTTTTAAATTATATACATACTAGCTGACCCGGCAGACTTCGTACTGCCTCAATCGATAAAAATAAGACCTAAACTTTTGTAATTTCAAAACAAACAAAACGTATTGAATAAAAAAGCATTTTTTTAATGAAGCATGAAGTTTTATTATTATTTTCGACACATCATGTTGCTTACTTAAAAAAACAGAGTTTTCCTGAAATATTGGATATTTATAAGGTTTAAATTTTTATTAACAGACACACACTGTCATGATACAGTTTTTTAATCAATTTAAAGCTTTCTCATAAACTATATTTTTTGTTTTGTTTTGTGGTGCGTAAATAAACAAAGAAGGCGGTTTTCCGACGCGCGAACACGCGACGTATAATTGTCCAGGCGCGAAAGAGGGAAACTCCAAGTTGATTCCGCAAACTTCTAAAGACTGTCCTTGCGATTTATTTATTGTCATCGTAAAGGCCAGACGTACTGGAAATTGTAAGCGTTTAAAATCGCATGGTAAATCCGTTGGAATCATCGGTATTCGGGGAATCAAGACATCCTCTCCTTTGTATTTTCCTTTTATGATTGTTGCCTCAATGACGTTATTCATCAGCTTTTTCACAGCCAGTCTTGTTCCATTGCAATTGCATAGTCGAGGTTGATTAATGTTACGCAGCATGATGACAACTGATCCTACTTTTAACTGCAAATTGTGAGGTGGTAATCCAGGCAATTCCAGTGAATTTAAAAACTCTGTGGGATAGTTGACTACGTCATCCTGGTTCATAACGGTGTCGAATGATTTGAAGGAAACCAACTGTCCTGAAAGAAAATTCTGAATGGTCGCATTGAGATCCTCGACATCTTTATTTTTCGCTGCCAATATTGCTCGTTCACCCAGCCGATTATGGTTATTGAACTTTTGCGCTATATCTGGGAAAACACGCTGAATAAGCTCCTCTTTTGAATCTGTGATGTGACAGAAATCTGTGGGTAATGTGATGAATCCGGTCGAGGTGTCCATTGCAACTTTATTATTTCCAATATCTAACAACTGCTTCGCAAACACATTTGCAGTTTCATCATGTTGCAAAAATACTCGCATGTTAGTTGTTAATTGGAGTGTCTTTACGTACGGCCACAAATTCGATGATTTTAAGCATGCATTTAGTTCATCAACAACAGTTGATCGGGGAACAACTGGAAGAGTCTGACGAAAATCACTTGAATCATGGCCCACCAACAATATTTTGGTTGTCACGAAGATCTTTCAATGTTCTGTCCATCAGCGCCTCCAGTGACCTCTTATGAGCCATTGTGCATTCATCCCAAACAATTAATTTGCATACCTGTAGGATCTTGGCCATTGCGCTATTTTTGGTGATGTTGCAAATTGGTGTTTCGGTGATTTGCATGTTTAATGGCAATTTCAAGGCAGAATGCGCAGTTCGTCCGCCTTCTAGCGAGAGTCACAGCTATTCCAAATGAAGCCAACGCTAGAGCAACATCATTTCGCGATCTGATCCTCACCAAAGCAATGAAATTAAAAACTTTTTTCCGGTTCCTCCGGGAGCATCAAGGAAATAAATTCCACCAGATCCACTGTTCACAGCTTCTATCAAAGTGTCGTACGCAATTATTTGTTATTGATTTAATTGTGGAACATTTTGTGCGAACTGTTTCGGCCAATGCTTCAATGTCGTACTGTTGTTCCCTTTGCAATTCGTGGTTTAATGCATCGTGCATATGACGATTGGGTGCTGTCATTCCCAAACACGACAATACTATATTTGCTATCAGTAAACACATATCTTCTATCATGATCAATGTCTCATTGTAAATTTCTTCAGTCATTTGTAGTGTAGGATTCAAAATTTCACGGCGCACACGATGCAAAACATCCTCAGATATGTCATCTCTATACTTAACCCAAATATTATGGTTGTGTTCAGAAACTTAATTTGTGACAAAACTTAAAAGTTTCGCGAAGCCGACCAAATTAATTGGAAATCAGTACTACTAATAGTTTATTACACTTTTTGTCGCGTTCGCGATTCACTTTTGTTTATTTTCGGAACGCGACATTAGATCCTCCAAAGCGCACGCGAAGACTATTTTCATAGATGTGATGGAATTTGAACTTTATGTAGCGGTAATAAATTGCAAATTGACTCTTTGACGTTAGGAACACACCTAAATTGCTTAGACAACAGTGAGTGATTATAATTTAATATGAACTTTATTGAATAGCAATAAAGTTCAAATTGACTCTAGAAAACGTTTATATGGGAAATAGAAAAGGGCTGTTTTTAGGGTTTTCCCGGAAATTATTCGATTTTTTCACGCCTTTTAAACCTTCCCTAGACCTCCACGAACATTTCAAGACTAAGATAAGATAACATTTCAAGACTAAGATAAGATAACACCTTCTTAGACGTAGAAGGAGCTTTCAACAATGTCCTAACTGAATCCATCGCTGAATCACTTGCAGACTTCGGTGTTGAGAACTACATTAGAAGGTGGATAATATCCATGCTAAGTAATAGAAGGATTCAATCAAAGTTAGGATATTCAACGTGTACCAAATATGCCAGCAGAGGAACACCTCAAGGAGGTGTATTGTCTCCTCTCCTATGGCTTTTGGTCATGAACAGCATTCTGGTAAAACTCGAGAGCAGCGGAGTGAAAGCGGTTGCGTACGCCGATGATTTGGTCATTCTAGTTTCGGGAAAATTTCCAAGCGTGATCAGTGAAATCACTAATATGGCTTTGAAGAAAGTAAGCACCTGGGCTGCGAGCTGCGGACTAGGTGTTAACAGCAACAAAACCGAGTTGATGCTTTTCACCACCAAAACCAAGGTACCACCCTTCACTCTACCTCGGTTAAACGGACAAGCACTATCATTGTCTTCCAGTGCTAAATATCTGGGCGTAATACTAGATACCAAATTAAACTGGAAGCTTAACATCGAAGAGCGGGTAAGAAAGTCGTGTGTCGCCTTCTACGCCTGCAATAAAACATTTGGCAAAAAGTGGGGCCTCCAGTCAAAAATGATAAAATGGACATACACAGCGGTTGTAAGACCGATACTGGTCTATGGTTCCATTGTGTGGTGGCCCGCTCTCACCAAAGCCTACATAGTAAACAAGCTTACAAAGGTGCAGAGAAATGCATGCGTAGGGATATCAGGGGCAATCAGGTCCTGTCCAACGGATGCACTCAACGTCATCCTGGGCCTTCTTCCGATTGACCTCTTTATCAAATATCAGGTGTCCTGCAGTATCTTGAGACTCAAGGAAATAGACTGTTGGAAACCTAGATCTTACGGGCACTGCAACCAAACAAGCCTGATACCATCAGACATCCTATCCACAACCACCGATTACTGCATCCCTACCCTAGACACCTCAAAGAAGTTTAGAGTCTTGCTCCCGTCAAGAACCGACTGGGAGGAAGGCGTTGTGACGGAAGACTTTGACACAACTATCTTCACGGATGGTTCGAAGATGGAATGCGGTGTTGGTGCAGGTGTCTTCTGTGAATCTCTTGAGATTTCAAAAACCTATAGACTTCCCGATTTTGCCAGCGTGTTCCAGGCAGAATTGTTGGCGATAAGGGAAGCTTGTACAGCCCTTAAAAATATCCGTCAGAACCAAAATGTAGCTATACTAACAGACAGTCAGGCAGCTATTAAAGCCATTGATTCAGCTTTATCATCCTCTAAACTGGTCCAGCAATGTAAAGAGGCCCTAAAGGAACTGGATATGAGCGTCACTCTTATCTGGATACCGGGCCATAGGGGCCATGAGGGTAATGAGAAGGCAGATGAGCTAGCCAGGCAAGGATCAGCCCTTCACAACTCTCTGGCAGTGAGAGTATATGCTCCTCTAGGAGTTGTGAAGGGCAATATCCTGACCAAATACACATCAGAAGCAAATCATAGGTGGAGGAGTTTAACGAGTTGCGTTATATCCAGGAAAATCTGGCCCGCCTATAACAAACCAAAATCAATCAATTTAATTTCCAAACCAAGGCATGACATAGCCAGGATTGTCGCTACCTGCACAGGGCATTGGCCTGTAGGGGAGCATGCGGCAAAATTGGGTATACCACATAACTCTTTCTGCCGTAGCTGTGAGAACCAGGATGAAAAAGAAACAGTCCCACACTTTCTATGCCATTGTCCGGCCCTGGCCAGGAAAAGAGCACTCCACTTGGGTAAGGAATTCTTCAACGGTATTGAGGAACTCTCAGAATTCAAGATCAAAGATTTGATCTCATACCTAAATAGCACAAAGTGGCTTTAATCCCCTCCCCCCTTATTTCTCCATCACTAAATGGTACTATGAGATAATAGGCCGAAGGGTAGGAGAATAAAACTACATTTTATATTTTACATAGAACTGCACGTGCGGAACGTGCACCACCAATAGCCCATTTTCAAATCCATTCAGAATCTCACGAGGTATGGTATCAAAACTGCGCACTCAGCGCTATTTGTGTCCTGCGCGAAGCAGGACAGCCATTTCTACCTACCTACCTAAGATAAGATAAATCCGTTCAGCCGTTCTCGAGTTTTAGTGAGACTAACGAACAGTAATTCATTTTTATATATATAGATAGATAGATAGATTTGTTTTGGGCAACACTGTATTTATCTAATATTAGTTTGGAAGAAGACTAGGGCACCAGGAGCCATTAATCTTATTTGGCATTGAAACTCTTGTTTAGAACGGTTTCAAGGCAATTTTGGAAGAATTGGACGAATCTGTTTAAGTGATGATTTTTCTCTCAAAACCCTATCCCTACCCTCCCTGAGGCAATGCATAATGCCAATTTGAAATAATTTATTATTTTTTTCACTCATAAGTCCAGCCCTGATCATTGGTATCCTTTAAATCCGCTCAATAAGAAATTACAAAAAAAAAACTCTCTTTTAACCCAAAGAAGATTCACATAAAAGCTACATAAAAGTTCAAGTTAAACCCTCTTTTCGGTTTCTCGTTACCATGATAACTACTCACTCTCATGTTTTCCATCTTTCTACTCAATAAACTATACCTATAGTTAAATTTATAGGAACACAACTAATCCGAGTTAGGTACATGGGGGAAACCCTTTGCTCTGTCCAATGGATAGCGAAAAGTTTCCCATTTAAGCGATTATAGATTTTCCACTTCTATACTTCTAGGTATAGTCAGTTAGAGGGAGTTATAATATTATGATAGAAAAAAAGCTCTCCTTAAACTCGCTACATACCAACAAAATACAAATAAATCTGTTGTACCGTTGTAAATGGTCACCATGGCTTACGAAAAGAACCTATATCAATTTTGTGGAATACGCGGCTATAGCAGCGTAAAGATATTGTTAGGGGATTGGAAAATACCATAGCATCGTTGTCGTAAATGGTGAACCTAGAAAAGTTTTAATATCGCACCAGCACCTGATGGCTAAGTACTTTGGCAAAGTGTGCTTGATGTAGTAAGTGCTGGAATTATATTTGTTCGTTCTAAACTAGGTACCTACTTGAGTCACAAGAGCTATGGTAACTTGTTGACATAAGGTTAATGGCCCATGAAAAAGTAGGATGTTTCCGTTTAGGATTAAATTGATACATTGCTTTGGTAGGTACTTATCAGTCAAATTTTAAAGTTTTTTTTTGTCAGTGGGGGTTTGAAGGTGAAGGGTATGTAAGTTGGTGATACTTTTTTGGATTCAGACCTAAAATTTCAGCTTTGCCAATTATTCTGTGCCTTTGATTTGATGAATTATTCATTATGGATGTGGTAAGATTGGTTTTTAATAAAAACAAAACTTTTGATCTTATCACAGGTCTCGCACACAGAGAAAAAGTTTTTACTAAGAATGTCAAAAAGGTGTCCATTTGCAACCTTTGAAAAAAGATAACTTTTTGCTCGAAAGCCAAAACAAAAGGGAATCTTTCCACAAAATAAATAGAGAAGAAAGAAATGACATTAAAAACTAAAAAATAGCATCTCTTTTCAAAAATATATTTATTAACTATTCGCGCATACTGTAACTGTTTGCCTCAGCGTAACGCGCAGTCAAACTAATGCGCATACAGCTGCAATATGCACAAGAGACTCAAACACATTGTGTTTGTGTTTCCGGCACTAGGGAGACAAACCATTCGAGTATTCCAGTCTCTTTTAGTTTAGTTAATTAACTTCCCATAGGAAGTTATTGTAATGGGTCCGATTTGTCGAATTGAAAATTTTGACATTTCTCGACGTTTCAAGGTCCCTAGAGTCGAAATAAAAGATTTTTAGAAAGATGTCTGTGCGTGCGTGTGTACGTACGTCCGTACGTCCGTATGTCCGTACGTTCGCGACGTTTTTTTCGTTGTCCATAGCTCAAGAACCAGAAGAGGTATCGACTTCAAATAAATCTTGTTATACAGATAATAAGGCAGAAAGATACAGAAAGGGCTCTCAAGAAAATTGCGTGGGTGTTTTTTTTTTACCATAGCAGTTTAAAAAAAAGGTGAAAATTTTGGTTAAACCTAAATATCTCATGAACCAATGACGCTAGAGACTTGAATTAAATTTTATATTATATATTGTAACGTGATACAAAACAATTATATTTTTGGAAAAAAATCCAATTAACGGTTTTTTTTATAAATCAAAAAAAACTGAAAAAAAAAAATTGTCACCTCGAAAATTTTACGACTAAAATATGATTTCATCTCCAAAACAATTTTGTGCAACGAAGAACAATGTTTTTTCATCTGATAAAATTTTGAAAAAAAATCTATTTGACAGTTTTTTTCATAAAAAATAAAAACCTAAAAAAAATTACTCAAAGTTGGTAAATATTGAATTTCGACTCAAATATCTTTTCAAAAACTTGAGATTAAGGCTTCAAACTTATTTTGTCTTATAAGAAATATTGTTTTCAACATTTCGAAAAATGTTGAGAAAAATCGAATCGAAGGTTTTTTTTACAAAAAATAAAAACCTAAAAAAAATTAATAAAAGTTGGTAAAAATTGATTTTTGACTCAGATATCTTTTCAAAACTTTGGGATATTGGCTTTAAACTACTTTTATCTTTCAAAAAATATTGTTTTCAACATTCAGTAAAATTTTGAGAAAAATTGAATTGACAGTTTTTTTACAAAAATTAAAAACTTTAAAGAAAATTTAACAAAAGTTGGTAAAAATTGAATTTCGACTCAAATATCTTTTTAAAACCTTGAGATTAAGGCTTCAAACTTATTTAATCTTATAAAAAATATTGTTTTCAACATTCTGAAAAATGTTGAGAAAAATCCAATTGAAGGTTTTTTTTACAAAAAAGAAAAACCTAAAAAAAATTTAATAAAAGTTGGTAAAAATTGATTTTCGACTCAGATATCTTTTCAAAACTTTGAGATATTGGCTTTAAACTACTTTTATCTTTCAAAAAATATTGTTGTGAACATTCAGTAAAATTTTGAGAAAAATCGAATTGACAGTTTTCTTACAAAAATTAAAAACTTAAAAAAAAAAAACAATACTATAACATGGTAAAAATTTACTTTCGAATCAAAAAGCTTTTCAAAAATTAAAAATATTGTCTTCAAACTTTTTTTATTTCATAAAGTTGTCAGTTGAATTATACTTAAAAATTTTAAAATTACCAACAATATTTTTCATATAATGAAATAGTTTAGTTTCAAAATCTCGTTTTGTTAAATAAATTTTTAGTCGAAAACAAATTTTTACCAATTTTAGTAACATTTCTTAAAAAAAATTATTTCTTATATAACCAAATACAAATTGGATGAATTAAATTAATTTGAGAGATATCAAGAACCGAACATCAATTTTTACCAAATTTGCGTACTATTTCTTGTAGATTTTATTTTTTTATGAAAAAATGGACTGTTGGATTTTTATAAAAAACCACTGAATATCGAAAACAATATTTTCTGTGAAATAAAAAAAGTTTGAAGACAATATTTTTAATTTTTGAAAAGCTATTTGAGTCGAAAGTAAATTTTTACCAAGTTTTAGTATTGTTTTTTTGTTAGGTTTTTATTTTTTGTAAAAAAACTGTCAATTAGATTTTTATCAAAATTTTACTGAATGTTGAAAACAATTTTTCTTAAAAGATAAAAGCCAATATCTCAAAGTTTTGAAAAGATATTTGCGTCGAAAATCAATTTTTACCAACTTTTGTTAAATTTTCTTTTAAGATTTTATTTTTTGTAAGAAAACTATTAATTCGATTTTTTTCAAAATTTAACTGAATGTTGCCAACAATATTTTTTGAAAGATAAAAGTAATTTTAAGCCAATATCTCAAAGTTTTGAAAAGATATTTGAGTCGAAATTCAATTTTTACCAACTTTGAGTAATGTTTTTTTTTAGGTTTTTATTTTTTATAAAAAAACTATCAATTCGATTTTTCTCAAAATTTTACCAGATGTCAAAAACATTATTCTTCGTTGCACAAAATTGTTTTGGAGATAAAATCATTTTGTATTCGTAAAATTTTCGAGGTGACAAATTTTTTTTTCAGTTTTTTTGATTTATAAAAAAAAACTGTTAACTGGATTTTTTTCAAAAAATATACTTGTTTGGTATCACGTTACAATATATTATATAAAATTTAATTCAAATCTCTAGCATTTTTGGTTCGTAAGATATTTAGGGTTAACCAAAATTTTCACCTTTTTTTTAAACTGCTATGGTAAAACAACCACCCACGCAATTTTCTTGAGAGCCCTTTCTGCATCTTTCTGCCTTATTATCTGTATAACAAAATTTATTTGAAGTCGATACCTCTTCTGGTTCTTGAGCTATGGACAACGAAAAAAACGTCGCGAACGTACGGACATACGGACGTACGGACGTACGTACACACGCACGCACAGACATCTTTCTAAAAATCTTTTATTTCGACTCTAGGGACCTTGGAACGTCGAGAAATGTCAAAATTTTCAATGTGACAAATCGGACCCATTACAATAACTTCCTATGGGAAGTTAATAAATAAATAAATAAATAAATAAATTAAATAAATAAGAAGATAAATAAATAAAAAAAATAATTAAGTAGTTAAATAAATAATAACAATAACAACAGAATAACAATAGAACAGAAAAGAGTAAATATAATAAAATAATTTTAAATAAATACATCTATAAATAAATAAATAAATAAATAAATAAATAAATAAATAGACAAACAAATAAATATATATTTAAATAAATTAACAAATAGACAATTATTTAAATAAATATAGCAAAAAGTCAGTCAAGCTAGGTTTGAAATCAAGGTATTATCAGACATAATACATGATGCAAGGTATCGCTCATTAAGTTTGGCAATTCTTCCTGATACCAAATCCATAGCTAAAATGGAATGAAGTTCATTAGTTGAAAATGACCATGGAAGTTTCAGAATCATTTTCAGAATCTTATTTTGAGCTATCTGCAGCCTTCGTTTATTAGAGATTGCCCAATTACCCCATACTGGTGAACCATAGTACATGATAGCTTGGAAAACAACTTTGTATATTAGAAGCTTATTATCGGTGCTAAGCATTGATTTGCGGTTAATGAAAGGATAAAGAATTTTAACTGTATGATTTATTTTCTGAATCGTTTTTTGTATATGTAATCCAAATTTTAATGTTTTATCTAAATGCACTCCGAGATATTTTGCATCAGATTTCCAATCTATACTTGTGCCATCCATAATAAGATTATTACTTGGTAAAAAGCAGGCTTTTCTTTTTCGAGTGAAAAAGATTGCCTGCGCTTTTGAAGCATTGATTCTTATTTTCCAGTCATGGAAGTAGCTTTGTATAACATTTAGACTAGATTGCAGATTAGTTTCCATTATGAAATCAAATTTGCTATTTTACAAAAAGGAAGTAATGGAAAATCGGAAGTAAATATTGAATATAGAATTGGGCCTAAAACTGATCCTTGTGGTACACCGGCCGTAATATTCACCCTTATTGCGATAGTCGTTTTACTAAAACGCCAATTGTCGTTTTTGCAATCGTGTCGTTTTTAAATCGGTATTGCGTAGCTTAAACGCCAGACTCCTCGTCGCTATTAAGTTCCAAATGCGATCCACTTAAACAGCTGACATTTTGACACAGACATTTTAATTAATTTAATTTTGTTTTTGTTATTTTGTGAAATTTTTGTTTACAAATACAAATTCTTAAAAAAATGTATAGTTTGGCCAGCGTTCTGTCTCTCTGAGGGAGGTTACCAAAAAGGCGTTGGGAATGATTTTAATTTGGGGCTAGCACAGCCTATATTTAGCATCATTCTTAAGGAAGTGATAAATTTTCTTGAGGAATATCTGTGTCCATTATGGATAAAGATGGAACTCTCCGAGGAAGAAAAAATTGAAGCTAAATTACACTTTTTCCAGCAGGCTGGAATTCCTGGTATTATTGGCGCAGTCGATGGGACCCATATCAAAATTTTGGCACCGAAAAAAGCAGATCAACATATGTACTACAACAGAAAAGGATATTTTAGTCTTAACGTTATGCTAGTAAGCTTGCATCAATATAATTTTTGTCACACCTAAACTTAAAAATATTTAAGGTTTGTGATCATCGGATGCGCATAAGATACGCAGATGCAAGACATGGTGGAGCAAGTCATGACTCACTGGTTTGGAACTCAAGTGAGCTAAGGGGTACTAAGCAAAGGAAATATGACGGGGGAGAAAGAAGTACATGGCTACTGGGTATGTCATAATGTGATAATAATTTACAAGGGAAACTAGTTTTACTACATTTTAGGTGATGCGGGGTACCCTCTGGAGCCATTTCTCATTACTCCTTTTAGATCACCAGAAGTAGGTAGCAGGCAAAGTCTTTTCAACACCAAACACTCAAAAACGAAAAATATCATCGAAAGATCGATAGGAGTGTTGAAAAATCCTCCTTTGCCAAGGACTCCCACCCCAACTTTGTTTCTTGATTTGCAATTGCACCTCTTTTAATATGTTTTGCGAGGTTTTCATTTGCCTCCATCAGCTCAACAAGGCGTTTTATTTGTTTTCGACTCGTAACTTTTACCCTAAAAAAACTTTGTATAACAATTATAAAAAAACAAAAGAAGAAAACCTACATTTTGAGATTAATTTAAGCTCCCGTGTAGTTTGCAATTTTGTGAACTTCGAAATTTTGCTTTTTAAGAGACGTTGTTGTTTTCAAAACGACTTACATAATACGAAAAATAACTCCATTAAGACAAATGTCACTTAAATGAATGCATTCCACATAAATAAAAACGCCAATTGACATTAAACGCCATACGTAATTTCAAATTCTTTTGTCGTGTTTTGATATGTCGTTCAACGACTACCGCAATAAGGGTGATTATATTTTTCAGAAAACCACTTATTGACTAAAACCTTAAATTTCCTCTGAAGTAAAAATGATTGAATTATTTTTATTAAAAACACTGGGAAGTTGAGTATCAACAACTTGTGTAAAAGCGCATTATGCAGACCGTGTCGAATGCTTTTTCGACATCAAGAAGTAACATACCTGTACTTTTACCAGACCTTAAGTTACTTTTTATGTGTTTAGTAATCCTATGTACTTGATGGATTGTACTGTGATGCAATCTGAAGCCGAACTGCTCGTTTGGTAAAATGTTATTATTGGTTAAATGTGAATTTATTCTAGCTTTAATAACTTGTTCAAAACATTTACTAATTGAACTCAACAAACTAATGGGTCTGTAACTATTAGGTAGATTAGCATTTTTACCTGGTTTTAAAATCGGTATTATCTTGGCAGTTTTCCAATTGTTTGGAAAATAGGCAATTTTAAGACATTTATTAAATAACACTTGCAAGTATTTTAAACCTAATTTTAGTAAGTTTTTCAAATATATATTTTTAATGCCATCAAAGCCAGCTGATTTCCTTGCTTTAAGATTTCGAAGTATACCTTTGATATCTTCTCATTTTGGAGTTCATTTATAGGTGATGCTGATGAGTTAATTGACTCAATTGAGTTGCTGACAATTGTTTCAATAATGTTATTGGTCATATTGTTATTGGCCATATGGGTTTCAGAAAATGTTTCTGCTAAAACATTTGATTTTTCATTGTTCGTGATTAGAACATTGTTACCTACTTTAAAAGCAGAAATGTGGGTGTTTTTCTTCTTTATGATTTTAACTACACTCCAGAAGGGCTTACTTCCCTTATCTAAACTCGCAAGTTTTCGATTCCAAGATCGATTCCTATGGTGCCAAATTTCATCTTTTATAATTATGTTGAGTGTTTTTACTGCAACGAGTAAGTTAGGTTCTCGGTTTCTTATCCATTTTCTTTTAACGAAATTTCGATGTTTTATCAGATTTATTATATGATTTGGTAGTAAGTTTATGCTCCCAGAAATAACTACTATTTTGGGAACTGATTTGTCTATGCTTTCATGAACAGCATTCGTGAAAAACGTGATACTTTGATCAATATCGGATACATCGGAAAATTCGTTTAAAGTTGTGAGATTTGACAATTTTGTACTTACTTCACGTTTGTATTTAACCCAATCAGCTTTTTTCATATCTAAAATTTCAGTTTTATTTTTTAAAGGTGATGAAAAAGAATTAATTACCACTGGAACATGATCCGAAGATCATAGGCTGGTCAAAAAGATTGGCCATATTAGTAAGAAATAGGTCTAAACGCATTCGATTTCTTATAGGAGTAAGGTATTGGGATTCCTGAAGGGTTCCGTAAACTTTACCAACAATTTAATTTATTTGATTTTCCCAGGTTAAAGACCTGTTAAAGATCACTCCGAGATTTTTGGCAGATCCTACATAATCAATAGCAGTGTTATTTAAAAATAAACGAGGGAAATAAGTAAGATCAAGTAGCTTTTTAGAAATCACTAAGCATTTGGTCTTTGTAGGATTTAAAAACCGCCCATTACGCTGGGACCAAATATAGATGCTTCGAAGATCCTGTTCAATATTATGGACGCAGTTTTCAATAACACCAAGTGAACTAATCAAATATAATTGGACATTCTCAGCATACATTATGACGTATAAGTGTTGTTTAGTTTAACATGGATGACAATTCAAAGAATAAAATTGGGCCCAAAATTGATCCTTGAGGAACACCTTTTAAAACTGGCAAAAAACTCGGGAGTTCATTGGCAATAGATGTAGCCTGCTTTCGTTCACTTAAATATGATCGTATCAGATTTTCTGCAGAAATTGAGAAGTTAAATTGTTGTATTAGCATTTGAATGATAATTGAGTGGTTAAAATTTTGTCGAAGGCTTTTGAGAAATCCAGCAAAACTAAAAAACTTACCTTATCGTCATCAACTGCTTGCCTTATATATTCTTTCACATTTATAAGGCCTGTAATACAGCTATGTATATGTTGTGAACGAAAACCAGATTGAAGAAGTGTAAGCATATTAATTGATCTATGAGGAAAAGTGCTTATTTGCCTTTGCATAATTCTTTCAAAAACCTTAGAGAAAAAATGAAGTATGGATATTGGACGAAAATCCTTACCACTAGAGTTTTTCGAAACTGGAATAATTTTGGCCTGCTTCCAAACCTTTGGAAAAACGCCAGTTCTAAGTACAGAGTTGGAATATAAATTACTTTTTTGTAAATAAAGTAAAAGTTGAAGAATAAATTAAAAGTGAAGAGAAAAGAAACAAGAGAATAGTCAAGGAGCCCTTGCATTGTTGATGTTATTTTTGGTAGAGGTATTGTGCTGCTGTCGATTTTGTCGGATGCTGCCATTTTGCATAAGGAACAGAAAAATTTCGAATTCCAGCTTAAACAAACAAAAATTTCGGGAACTTAGTTTTCTAATAGGAACTCTTCCATATAAGCCCACCTTTGGCCTTATCGTCTAACAGGAAATTTTTAATTACTCACAGTTCAATAGCGCCCGCTGTCAACTAAGTAGCTTGCAGTTGCCTTTATATGTACAAAAATAGTAAAAATATAGGGGCCTATTATGTAACACAACTAAGAACAAAGTTGAGTTGTAATCCGGCAATCGGTATTACCGATCACAACTAGTTGACTGCCACAAGTCAACCAGTAGTCAACTGAGAAATGGTTGACTTTTTAAGTGTGTTTGGGGGTATTATGTAAGCCAGTTGAGTTGTCTCTCAGTTGAGATTGTTATCAAAATTCAACAACTGGTATTTACCGGTTGTGTAGTGCATTTGTGTGTACAAAAAAATATGGGTACGCACCAACAGCGAATTGAAAAGCAATCTTATTAAGAAAATGGAAAAAAATGTAAGTTTTACAAATAATAATATAAACGTTTGTAAGAAAATAATTTTTTTTAGACAAAAATCACAAAACCTCCCCAATTTGAGAGGTTGATTGAGGTTCATCAGCAGAAACATACACTTACAATCATGACATTCAGACTGTAGTAACCTTTTCTATTTATATAGAGATGTTGAAGATTTTTTTTGGTGCTATGATTCGAACATGAGTTCCATCGACGCATCCTTTTACTCCAGGAAATCTGGTTTTCTGGTAAAAATGAATCTTCGATAAATTCAAATTGGTCATCAATCATTACCACTGCACTTTTGGCAACTTCCTTTTGCCATGAAATGTAGGGCAGTGCAGAGTTTAGGAATTGGTGGGACTGCGGAGGAACGCTATTGTTGTTTCACATAATCTTTGATTTCGTTTAGCACATAAACAAATGTGTCTTTGTCGAGTCTAAAATAACTTATAAATCTGCAACTAAACGGAGTCATTAAATCAACACTTCTCACCAAAGAATTTGTTTACAAATAATACTTTTTGTTTGGAAGTTCCAATGGATCTCTAATATTTTTTGTCATCAGCGCAACATTGAGGGGATTTTCTTTCTTCGAATTTACAATACAACTCTCCATTTCGTATTATTTGGTCTTTTTAATAAAATTTTGCACTGAATTCAAAACTTTGAAATACCTACGTATTTTACTTTAACAGCTGATTTTGACACAAAACAAGCACATAAAAGTAGGCAATGTATTTGGTCTACTCAACTGAAAAAAGTTGTCTCCCATAATACGAATTGTTTTTGCAGTTGTCTTCAAATTGAGTTGTCTTGATTACAACTCAACTAAGTTGAGTTGTGATCCATGATAGGCCCTATAATACCCTGTTTTAAACAAAATATGGACTTTAAAGTTACATTTAAGTTACTTCTCAAAAAGTTATTTTTATAAACGAATAAATCGATAGTCGTAAATGTGGAATGAGCAATCAATATCTTAGTGAATTAATACCAAAAATTCACCAAATAAAGGGTGTCCCAAAATTAACGCAAGATTTGAATTTGCCGCCATTTGTGCAGTGAAGTGTTGGAAACCCTGCTAACAGTATAGGGTTATTAAAAATGGAGCGTTACACGATAGAACAACGTGTCTTCATTATTAAAGAATATTTCAAAAATAGTGAAAGCTTGGCGGCTGATTTTTCGAACAAAATCATCCTAAGCGATGAAGCACATTTTCATCTTGATGGCTTTGTCAATCGCCAAAATTGCCGCATTTGGGGTTCGGAGAACCCACATGTGATTGTCGAAAAACAAATGCATCCACAACGCGTGACTGTATGGTGTGGATTTTGGGCTGGAGGCATAATTGGGCCATATTTTTTTGAAAATGATGCTGGTCAAGCAGTGACTGTTACTGGTGCTCGATATCGCGACATGATTACACAGTTCTTTCTGCCAAAATTGGATGATATTGATGTGTCCAATATGTGGTTTCAACAAGACGGTGCCACATGTCATACAGCCCGTGAAACAATTCAATAACTGCATGAGACATTTCCAGGTCGTGTACTCTCTCGTTTCGGTGATCAAAATTGGCCTCCTAGATCGTGTGATTTAACACCATTAGACTTCTTTTTATGAGGTTATTTGAAATCACAAGTCTATGTCAACAAGTCCACAACCACCCGTGCATTAAAGGAGGAGATTCAACGCTGCATCAACGAAATTCAGCCACATTTATGCAGAATGGTCATGGAAAATTTCAACAAAAGAGTGCGCATGTGCATGCAAAGCCGTGGAGGCCATTTGTCCGATGTGTTATTCCATACATAACCCTATCCTATTTACTTTACGAGTCAATAAAAATATAACTATCAAAAGACTAAAAACGGCGTTTTCTATTTAATTCAAATCTTGCGTTAATTTTGGGACACCCTTTATAATGTTTGTCTCTCACAGAGGAAAATCAGATAATAATAACATTTTCTGTAGTCCTTCATATTTCACACTGCTAAAAGGCATAACTCACTCATGACATCGGCGACCATATCGCCCATCCAATTTTCCTTAACGGCTTCTAAAAACATGGTGTGATTTTTTCATTGTTGTCGTCGCTTGTTCATCCTGGTCGTCGTTGTATTCGTCGTCATCGTCCTCATCGGTTGTCCTTTATTATTATTTTTGTTATTTTGTGTTGTAATTGATTGTGCAATAGATTTATCGGGCACAGCACACTGCTCTGACGTGCCCCACATAGATCCTTGTTTACAAGGAGTTTCCTATATAAAAATAGGTACAGCATATATCCATATATACGGTATTGTCGTGTTGGCAATTGGCCCAAAATGAAATTTCTCCATTCTAATGCTTCACAGGTTTCTATATCTAGACATATTTTCTATTTCGTGATGTTTCTCCTGATGTTGCAGCTGGAAGCTGAAACAACTATTTCGTGTACTTTTCGATCCTACCATATATTTTGTATTTGTAGGTACCTCAATATTGTATTACCAAGTAGTATCAAAATTTTGGATATTGAACAGGATAGGTAATTGAATTTTTCACTATATTCTACAGCTAATTCCTGCTTTATAATACTCGTATGTATACTTGAACTGATATTTGTTGTTCCTATTTGTTTCTTATATAATGTTCTTATTTATTCTTCACTCTCGATTCTTATCGATTTAGTTCTCGTTTATAGACGATTATAATACTAAAAAAAAAACTTCTTGTTACAATATTTGTTCCTATATATATGCCACGGTTAAATCTTAAATTTAAGGAAACATACATCTTGAGAAAAAAAGAACTCAATAGCGAAGTTTGTTGTACTCGTAAACTATACCATTTAGCTTGAAAGAAGAAAATAACATATGCCATAACAAAAGGAAAACTTTGGGAACACGAAAAATTGTACTCAGCTTAGATTGACATAATAAATTTTGAGAAATGCAACTTTTAACGAAAAATTTCGATGGAATTTAAAGAAAGAAACCACACTGTTTGCTTTTCTTTGTTATAGAAGTTTTTTTTTCAGTTTTATTTTGAATAGCCCGCTAGTTGGACAGCTGCCACTTTTAAAGATGTCATCTTTTGACATTTGACAAATGAAAACTAAAACTACTACTAAAAATGAAATTATACACGCTTCAAAAATGCAATGAAATAGTTGAAATTCGCTAAAAAAAATTTGCAGTCACAGTTCGGTAAATTAAAGAAGTTATCGGACTTTGCAGCAATTTATTGATGTGAAGAATTGTCAGGAAAACTGAGAAGTGTTAGAAAAAGCTCGGGTTTGTAGTTCTTTCACTGGAGATGGGTCCTAGAAATGCATTAATAGATGAGGCCTAGAAGGGGGAGCTACGTCAATAAACACACTTGTTTAATTAAGGGCTCAGAAAATGCAAGACTGATTTATGAAAAGTTTCTCCATCCTTTCCTAAAAACGCAAAGAGGATGAGAAGTTTCATTCTATGATAAACTTAAGATAAGAGCAACATATTATTTCAAAATTTGAGAATCTTTTAACAATTGACAACTTTAAGGCAAAAATTTGATTAAGAGAGAGAAAAGAGAACAAAAAATCGTGGACAAATTTGGATATGGAGAAGAGGAAGTCGCCTATAATCCAACATGTCCAACACAAGCTAATAAGCCAGTTTACAAAGAAACCACAAAAACAGTGGACTTGGATATGGACAGACAGGAAAAGAACCAGTTCAAAATCTTTAAAAACTCAATGGAACAAACAATCAAGCTATCTGCAGAGGGACACATTCTAGAAACGTCAGCAAATAAAGCGCAAAAACTCTTTTTAATGAAACTTTACTGCTTACTCGTATTAAGGAACTTGAGCGACTGTGCTTAAAAAAAGTCTAAACGTATCAGAAAAAATTCATCTTCAAATTCTTAGGCAAAAATTACGAACACAAATGTTAAAAAAAATATATATATGTACAACCTTTTAACAACAACAACTCCCTTAAAAATATAATTGAAGAAACAAAATCAATTAAAAACGCAATGCTTCACATTAAACTCATTAAGATTGGATAGTTACTTTATCCAAAAATGTTAGTAAGATTCATAACAGAAGAGATATCAACAAACTTTTACAGCAATTTTAACAAAACTCAACTAAACAGTTCTGAATTCCATTCACTTTTAAATACTGGCACAAGCACTGATTGGTAAGAAGAGCAACAGTTTCCAAATTTTCTCAATTTGGTCATATCCCAGAACAATGGAAGAAATCCAAAAATTATCCTCATTCACAAACGCTATATACCGCATTTGTTGAATTTATCAAAGAATTGGATACAGTTGATCAAGTAAATACTTGATGTTAATTAAAGAAAATTGTAAGATTCCTGCAAAATATGTACAAGGAAAGTATTGGACCAATATTTCTTACGACTAGTGGAACGAGGCAAGGTGAACCGTTTTTACCAACAATTTTGTCTGCTTATCTACTCTGAAATAAAAATACATACATATAATATCATTCATCGATAAAAATATGAAAAATGTTGGCCAAAGAACAATAAACGCTTGGCAATAATTTTGGAATGTGAAGAATATGCTGCATCTAAAAATCTTTACTCAAGCAAAGATCGATTCTGAATGTAGAGTTATCTCAACAGGGTAATCACGAACATTTAAAAACTCAGACGAAATTTGAAGATGTTTCTTCACAAAATCGAAAAACTTCAATGTTATAGAGTTGGATACATACATACAGTGTTGGCCAAAACAAAAGCATATTTAATTGCCTCGATTATTAAATAATTAAAAAACAAATTCAGGATTAAATTACTGCACATTTTTGTTTTTTAAATTTAAATAAATATTTACGGTTTCTAATGGAAAATAAAATATAGTTGTTTTTGTAATAGTTCATTAAATATAGCATAATTAGTTCAATACTAAGCTGGTCAAAACAGAAGCAACTTTTACAAAATACATGTATTATTTTTAGTCATACTAAAATATTGCTCGTATTTGGTAGCAAACTTCTTGTTTTGAATTACTTTAGCACATCTTTGAAACATGGAGTCAATGAAATTGCTTATAATGCTGTTTGGTATACTTTCCCAAGCCAAAGTTTAGTTTTAGTTTAGTTTAGTTTAGTTTAGTTTAGTTTAGTTTAGTTTAGTTTAGTTTAGTTTAGTTTAGTTTAGTTTAGTTTAGTTTAGTTTAGTTTAGTTTAGTTTAGTTTAGTTTAGTTTAGTTTAGTTTAGTTTAGTTTAGTTTAGTTTAGTTTAGTTTAGTTTAGTTTAGTTTAGTTTAGTTTAGTTTAGTTTAGTTTAGTTTAGTTTAGTTTAGTTTAGTTTAGTTTAGTTTAGTTTAGTTTAGTTTAGTTTAGTTTAGTTTAGTTTAGTTTAGTTTAGTTTAGTTTAGTTTAGTTTAGTTTAGTTTAGTTTAGTTTAGTTTAGTTTAGTTTAGTTTAGTTTAGTTTAGTTTAGTTTAGTTTAGTTTAGTTTAGTTTAGTTTAGTTTAGTTTAGTTTAGTTTAGTTTAGTTTAGTTTAGTTTAGTTTAGTTTAGTTTAGTTTAGTTTAGTTTAGTTTAGTTTAGTTTAGTTTAGTTTAGTTTAGTTTAGTTTAGTTTAGTTTAGTTTAGTTTAGTTTAGTTTAGTTTAGTTTAGTTTAGTTTAGTTTAGTTTAGTTTAGTTTAGTTTAGTTTAGTTTAGTTTAGTTTAGTTTAGTTTAGTTTAGTTTAGTTTAGTTTAGTTTAGTTTAGTTTAGTTTAGTTTAGTTTAGTTTAGTTTAGTTTAGTTTAGTTTAGTTTAGTTTAGTTTAGTTTAGTTTAGTTTAGTTTAGTTTAGTTTAGTTTAGTTTAGTTTAGTTTAGTTTAGTTTAGTTTAGTTTAGTTTAGTTTAGTTTAGTTTAGTTTAGTTTAGTTTAGTTTAGTTTAGTTTAGTTTAGTTTAGTTTAGTTTAGTTTAGTTTAGTTTAGTTTAGTTTAGTTTAGTTTAGTTTAGTTTAGTTTAGTTTAGTTTAGTTTAGTTTAGTTTAGTTTAGTTTAGTTTAGTTTAGTTTAGTTTAGTTTAGTTTAGTTTAGTTTAGTTTAGTTTAGTTTAGTTTAGTTTAGTTTAGTTTAGTTTAGTTTAGTTTAGTTTAGTTTAGTTTAGTTTAGTTTAGTTTAGTTTAGTTTAGTTTAGTTTAGTTTAGTTTAGTTTAGTTTAGTTTAGTTTAGTTTAGTTTAGTTTAGTTTAGTTTAGTTTAGTTTAGTTTAGTTTAGTTTAGTTTAGTTTAGTTTAGTTTAGTTTAGTTTAGTTTAGTTTAGTTTAGTTTAGTTTAGTTTAGTTTAGTTTAGTTTAGTTTAGTTTAGTTTAGTTTAGTTTAGTTTAGTTTAGTTTAGTTTAGTTTAGTTTAGTTTAGTTTAGTTTAGTTTAGTTTAGTTTAGTTTAGTTTAGTTTAGTTTAGTTTAGTTTAGTTTAGTTTAGTTTAGTTTAGTTTAGTTTAGTTTAGTTTAGTTTAGTTTAGTTTAGTTTAGTTTAGTTTAGTTTAGTTTAGTTTAGTTTAGTTTAGTTTAGTTTAGTTTAGTTTAGTTTAGTTTAGTTTAGTTTAGTTTAGTTTAGTTTAGTTTAGTTTAGTTTAGTTTAGTTTAGTTTAGTTTAGTTTAGTTTAGTTTAGTTTAGTTTAGTTTAGTTTAGTTTAGTTTAGTTTAGTTTAGTTTAGTTTAGTTTAGTTTAGTTTAGTTTAGTTTAGTTTAGTTTAGTTTAGTTTAGTTTAGTTTAGTTTAGTTTAGTTTAGTTTAGTTTAGTTTAGTTTAGTTTAGTTTAGTTTAGTTTAGTTTAGTTTAGTTTAGTTTAGTTTAGTTTAGTTTAGTTTAGTTTAGTTTAGTTTAGTTTAGTTTAGTTTAGTTTAGTTTAGTTTAGTTTAGTTTAGTTTAGTTTAGTTTAGTTTAGTTTAGTTTAGTTTAGTTTAGTTTAGTTTAGTTTAGTTTAGTTTAGTTTAGTTTAGTTTAGTTTAGTTTAGTTTAGTTTAGTTTAGTTTAGTTTAGTTTAGTTTAGTTTAGTTTAGTTTAGTTTAGTTTAGTTTAGTTTAGTTTAGTTTAGTTTAGTTTAGTTTAGTTTAGTTTAGTTTAGTTTAGTTTAGTTTAGTTTAGTTTAGTTTAGTTTAGTTTAGTTTAGTTTAGTTTAGTTTAGTTTAGTTTAGTTTAGTTTAGTTTAGTTTAGTTTAGTTTAGTTTAGTTTAGTTTAGTTTAGTTTAGTTTAGTTTAGTTTAGTTTAGTTTAGTTTAGTTTAGTTTAGTTTAGTTTAGTTTAGTTTAGTTTAGTTTAGTTTAGTTTAGTTTAGTTTAGTTTAGTTTAGTTTAGTTTAGTTTAGTTTAGTTTAGTTTAGTTTAGTTTAGTTTAGTTTAGTTTAGTTTAGTTTAGTTTAGTTTAGTTTAGTTTAGTTTAGTTTAGTTTAGTTTAGTTTAGTTTAGTTTAGTTTAGTTTAGTTTAGTTTAGTTTAGTTTAGTTTAGTTTAGTTTAGTTTAGTTTAGTTTAGTTTAGTTTAGTTTAGTTTAGTTTAGTTTAGTTTAGTTTAGTTTAGTTTAGTTTAGTTTAGTTTAGTTTAGTTTAGTTTAGTTTAGTTTAGTTTAGTTTAGTTTAGTTTAGTTTAGTTTAGTTTAGTTTAGTTTAGTTTAGTTTAGTTTAGTTTAGTTTAGTTTAGTTTAGTTTAGTTTAGTTTAGTTTAGTTTAGTTTAGTTTAGTTTAGTTTAGTTTAGTTTAGTTTAGTTTAGTTTAGTTTAGTTTAGTTTAGTTTAGTTTAGTTTAGTTTAGTTTAGTTTAGTTTAGTTTAGTTTAGTTTAGTTTAGTTTAGTTTAGTTTAGTTTAGTTTAGTTTAGTTTAGTTTAGTTTAGTTTAGTTTAGTTTAGTTTAGTTTAGTTTAGTTTAGTTTAGTTTAGTTTAGTTTAGTTTAGTTTAGTTTAGTTTAGTTTAGTTTAGTTTAGTTTAGTTTAGTTTAGTTTAGTTTAGTTTAGTTTAGTTTAGTTTAGTTTAGTTTAGTTTAGTTTAGTTTAGTTTAGTTTAGTTTAGTTTAGTTTAGTTTAGTTTAGTTTAGTTTAGTTTAGTTTAGTTTAGTTTAGTTTAGTTTAGTTTAGTTTAGTTTAGTTTAGTTTAGTTTAGTTTAGTTTAGTTTAGTTTAGTTTAGTTTAGTTTAGTTTAGTTTAGTTTAGTTTAGTTTAGTTTAGTTTAGTTTAGTTTAGTTTAGTTTAGTTTAGTTTAGTTTAGTTTAGTTTAGTTTAGTTTAGTTTAGTTTAGTTTAGTTTAGTTTAGTTTAGTTTAGTTTAGTTTAGTTTAGTTTAGTTTAGTTTAGTTTAGTTTAGTTTAGTTTAGTTTAGTTTAGTTTAGTTTAGTTTAGTTTAGTTTAGTTTAGTTTAGTTTAGTTTAGTTTAGTTTAGTTTAGTTTAGTTTAGTTTAGTTTAGTTTAGTTTAGTTTAGTTTAGTTTAATCAAACAGATCATTTCTGTTTTTGCAATTAGTCCTTACAATTCGTCGATCTACAATTTTCCATAGATTTTCCTTAAGGTGGGGACTGTGCTGTCCGGTTTTCTTGAAAAAACGTCTTAACCGTATTGGACCTGTGCTTTGGGTCGTTGTCTTGCTGAGATTTCCATTTCAGAGGTAATTGATTCTCAGTCAGTGTGTGGTAGCATTAAATTTTTGCAAAATGCCATGGTACATAAAACGATCCATTGTACCATCTATTTGGTGAATCGGTCCCAGTCCATGCCCTGAAATACATCCCCACACCATTACGTTACCTCCTCCGTGTTTCACAGTAGCTTTGGTGTAACGTGGATTTAGTGACTCTTTGGCTGCTCTGCGAACACGTCGGGAACCATCGGAACATTTGACATTGAACTTGGACTCTTCAAAAAAGAGTATGCTCCTCCATTTTCTAACGGCCAAGTTGATGTGCTCATGGGCAAATTGTAATCCCGCCACTTTCTTTTTGGTGGAAATAAAATGTTTTTTTTACAGCTTTGAAAGATTTTAGTCCTTCATCAACAGCTCGTCTTTGAATTGTTGTAGCGTTTACGTTCAGGTCGAGTTGGGTTCGTATTTCTCTAGATAATATAAAAGCGTCTTTTTTAATTGATTTTATTATTGCAGAATCCTGTCGTTTTGTTTTTTTTTCTTGGTCTTCCACCTCGATGAACCGTTTGGAATGACTTTTTGGATTATTTGTAAAATTTTATTAATGGGAAAGTCACTGATTTTGGAATGGAACATTTGTCCGATATTTGAATTTGGCTCATTCTGCTTTTATAATTTGTTTTTTTTTATTTCGTTAGAGTATTTGTTTCCGGACCCAGGGCCGGATTTAGGGGAGGGCGACCGGGGCAGAAGCCCCCGGGGCCCCCACAAACGGGGGCCCCCGCAATAGAGACTTCGGAAAATTTTTGTTTCAAATTCCAACTAGTAAACACTAGTAAACATCTGTTCCTTTGATATGTATTTTTTTTTGCTCTTTTACCTTTACCTATAGCCTACAGTACTTTGTACATACATGATTATTTAATTATACATATTTATCTTAAATAACAGAAATCATTGATCTATATTTGTTCACTCCAATCAGGCAATCAGTGAAATATCAAAATCTCAAATGGCCCTGATAAGAAGCACTTCCCATTGCATTGAGAATGTATGTATTTGGTTTTGATGGTAACAAATTGCACTGGAGAGCGCTCATTTTCAAAAATTAAAATTATAAAAAATAGGCTTCGAACCACGATGGTACAAAACCGTATATCGAAGCTTTCTCTCCTGAGCATTGAAAGCGATTTACTCCGAGAACTGGATTTCAACGCAATCATCAACGATTTTTCGGCGAAAAAAGCTCGAAAGGTTCCGTTCGTTAACCCTAAAATTTAATTTCAGATAATTCTTTTTGCTGTCTATATTTATATGTGTTTGTTCAATACTAAAGGAATCTACTTGGTTTCACAATAAATTAATTATTGAAAAACTCGAGTGAAAAAAAATGGTTTACTTAATTTTGAAAATAATTTGGGGTGGGGGGGCATCCACGCCTTTATTGCCCCGAGGCCTCTGGACCTCTAAATCCTGCCCTGTCCGGACCTTTTTGAAAAGTTAGCTAAGAACACTAATTAGCTTACCCGTGGCGTGAACTGAATAACACCTAATAAATGGATTCAACTGCACTCGTTTGCCAACACCTTTAATATGAGCAACGGAGTTTGTAGTTAACGGACTAACTTTCCTCTATTAATAATAAAAAGAGAGATAACAATAAAAAGTTGTTTTTGTTTTGAACAACAAAAAATTGGGTTAACTGTCCTACTTATGTCATATTTAATGAACCGTTATGAAAACTATTTTCTCTTGTGGTCTATTTAGAAGTAAAGGGTGTCCCAAAATTAACGCAAGATTTGAATTTGCCGCCATTTGTGCAGTGAAGTGTTGGCAACCCTGAAAAAAAGCAATTTGACAGCTAACAGTATAGGGTTATTAAAAATGGAGCGTTACACGAGAGAACAACGTGTCTTCATTATTAAAGAATATTTCAAAAATAGTGAAAGCTTGGCGGCTGCAGTTCGAAAATTTCATACAAAATATGGTCGGAATAGTGTTTTAACTTCGTCAACTGTGAAGAGATTAATTGAAAAATTCATAGAGACTGCATCCGTTGGAGACGCCATACACACTGGTCGTCCAAAAACAAGCCGTTCAAATCTGAATGTCGAAGCAGTGCGTGAGGGTGTTGCTGACAATCCAGGAACCTCAATTCGACGTCATGGACAAGAATTGCAAATTTCAAGAACCTCTCTACAGCGTATACTCACCAAAGATCTGTGTCTTCATGCTTACAAAATTCAATTAACACAACAATTGAAGCCTAATGACCATGGACAGAGAAGAGAGTTCGTTGAATGGATTATTGAACATCAACAAATGGACCCTGGTTTTTCGACCAAAATCATCCTAAGCGATGAAGCACATTTTCATCTTGATGGCTTTGTCAATCGCCAAAATTGCCGCATTTGGGGTTCGGAGAACCCACATGTGATTGTCGAAAAACAAATGCATCCACAACGCGTGACTGTATGGTGTGGATTTTGGGCTGGAGGCATAATTGGGCCATATTTTTTTGAAAATGATGCTGGTCAAGCAGTGACTGTTACTGGTGCTCGATATCGCGACATGATTACACAGTTCTTTCTGCCAAAATTGGATGATATTGATGTGTCCAATATGTGGTTTCAACAAGACAGTGCCACATGTCATACAGACCGTGAAACAATTCAATTACTGCATGAAACATTTCCAGGTCGTGTACTCTCTCGTTGCGGTGATCAAAATTGGCCTCCTAGATCGTGTGATTTAACACCATTAGACTTCTTTTTATGGGGTTATTTGAAATCACAAGTCTATGTCAACAAGCCCACAACCACCCGTGCATTAAAGGAGGAGATTCAACGCTGCATCAACGAAATTCAGCCACATTTATGCAGAATGGTCATGGAAAATTTCAACAAAAGAGTGCGCATGTGCATGCAAAGCCGTGGAGGCCATTTGTCCGATGTGTTATTCCATACATAACCCTATCCTATGTACTTTACGAGTCAATAAAAATATAACTATCAAAAGACTAAAAACGGCGTTTTCTATTTAATTCAAATCTTGCGTTAATTTTGGGACACCCTTTACATAATGTACCTATTAAATTTTAGAACAAAATTATCATGATTTGTTTAAGTTTTTAATTTTTAAATGAAATAAAGATGGAGGTAGTTTTAGTTGCTTATGTTTTGGCCAACATTGTATGTCGGACGTTAGTTGATAAATAGACCAAAATAACAACAGAGTGGACTCTATTAGATAAAAAAGAAAGAAGTTTTGAAGAAGAAGTGAAGCGATGAAATACAATATTTTTGCCCAATATGCCAAAGAGAAGATTTAGACCGACAAAGGTGGATGATTGAATTAATGAAATTAACATCCATTGGTTTCTCTAAGAAAATTATTTGTTTTTTAATATCAAAACCCTTATTGGAAAACCTTGGGCTATACAAAATTCCAGTTTCATCAAATTAAATTAATTCGGAAAATGTTTTATTCTGAACACCCTGTGGAAAAAAACATAACAATGTTGCAAATATCTACATTTTTTGATACATAAAATTAACACATCAATATTATTTTTTTTACTTCGCATCACTGTAGAAACCAACTATCTGAAATACACAGAACACAAAATACAAAAACAAAATAAAGAATTCATATTTTTATAGATACGAGACGAGATAGGTACCTATAAATAATATAAAGAAATTTCCAAGCGAATAGTGCAACTCTTATTTAAGTACACATTGTCACGTCCCGCTTATTTTTATCCCTGATCCTTTATTCTGTCTTTGCCTAGGTAGAGTAAGAAAGATGTGTAAGCGTTATAGGGGTGTATCATGGATGTGAGAAAAACTTTGTGAAAGTAATAATAGCCTTGTTTTATGAACATAACAACAAAAACAACAACAATAACAGAAGCACCAACAACAACGAAAAAAGAACTTCCAACTGAATTATCGCTCTTTTATGTTCCTTTGCATCATCAACAGGTTCGTTTGTTGGAAAGGCACAAACACAAAACAATTTACTCTGCTCCTTAAAATACTGAAAGTGTTGTTTTTTCAGTTGCTGGAAGCTGGATGGATAAGGACTCTCGTATTATGAACTGTGTGATGAGGACCGGGACCAGGACCTCCACACACATTATGTCAAAATATCATCTGACTAAAGTGTGTATAGTGTAGGATGGATGTAGGTACAAGGTACCTTTTCCTATCTACTGCGAGAAAAAAGGATCAAATGATGGTGTTGTGAAAATTGTATAATTCTTGTCACGTATCCTTGTCAAGAAGGCGGCAGTTTTGTATAACTAATCAAAAAAGGAACGAACGAACGAACGAACGAACGACGACGACGAGACGATGATGATGATGACGAAGGCCCATGGCACGAAGACGAAGACACAGGGCATAGAACGGTACCAATATGGTGTAGAAGAAATTGTGCTTTGTTGGAGTCCATGGAAATGACAAATACGTGGAATAGCGCAGGGAAAGCGTTAAGATTAATGTCATTGCCGAAGCCATTTTGTAACAGTCAATGAGTATTATCTTCGATTAATCATTTATCATTCCATGTACGAGAAAGGTGAAAATGTAAAAGAAGCCATGGATATTGGGTATAAGACGGGGGACGACGCACGCGAGAAGAAAAGAAGAAATACTTTACTAAGCCAAATTGGCTGCACGTTCGTAAGTTCGATTACTTTCGATATATGTACAGTACATAATACGATATTAGCGTTGAAATACAATTTATCAATAGTCTTCAAAAATTATGTACGAAATTTTCTTCTTTTTTCTTGTTCTTCGATTTAATTTAGATAGGAAGATTTGTAGTATATAGACATAGGAGATAAATACAATGGGGTAGGAAAAAAAAGTTAAACCATATTTATTTCATATGTGATAAGCGATTTACATACAATATTAATTTTTAGACTCTTAGTAAGTTCTTATAGATTATTTTACAGGAAAAAGTTCCGGCGGGAAATTTACTTGAAAAAGAGGAGATATAATTTCACAAAAGCAAAAAGAAAAGAAGCCAGATAGATCACCAAGCCTTACAAACGAGTTGATTTAATATATTAATTCTATTAAGTTCTTAGCTTTAGATAAGACCGATCATTTGTTGCTCTGACAACAACTTAATATTAAATTTATCTAATTAAGGTGTTGTAATTTTTCTATTTACTTGTTTATTGTTTATTTATTTATTTATTTATTTTATTTTATTTATTTATTTATTTATTTATTTATTTATTCATTTATTTATTTATTTATTTATTTATTTATTTATTTATATATTTATATATTTATTTATTTATTTATTTATCTTTTTATCTGTTTAGGTACTTGTTTATTTGTTTATTTATTTTTTTTTTCTTTTCGTGTTTATCGATTTATTTATTTTTGTTATTTATTTATTTGTTTAATTATTTATTTTTGTTATTTATTTATTTGTTTAATTATTTATTTTTGTAATTTATTTATTTGTTTAATTATTTATTTTTGTTATTTTTTTATATATTTTAAATTATTTATATACATAACTGTGATAAACATAATTATGTTTTTATTTTTTTATTGTTTTTTTTTGTCATTCATTTATTTATTTTTCTTATTTTTTTTCCATTAATATTTATATTATCTGTTATGTAAACAACATCTTTTTTGTGATTCACACGAACCCATTTCTCTCTTCTTAGGGAAAATATACTTATTTTTAAATTAAATGAAGGTTTTTTATGTAGCTTTTCCTTCTAAAAACTTCTTGTATCTGTGATATTATTATTGTATAAATGTTATAAGTTTGTCAGTAGTAAGGTAGAAAATACCATTTCTCTGTAAATTGTGCAATCTAGTTATACGACAAAATTTATATAAATTCAGCTACAATAAAGAAATAAAGTGATCAGATCATTTTCTTCAACAAAAATATGGGTTTCGCATAGTCTTTTATTTTATCGCGTTAAAAGTTCCGTTTGTAGTGTCGTTGAGTCAATATTTTCTAGGCCATATATTTTAAATTTGCAGGTGTTTCAAAATCTAAAAAAAATGAAACCATATTTTTGAATCGAATAAAGACTTGAACGTTTACAAATTGATGACATAACGTGCGTCGATCCTACACGACGACAAAAAAAAGTCTATCTATGTATATATCAAAATATCAAATTGTACATACATCCGAAACGGCCAATCGCCCATCGTTAAAACGACTGCTAACATGATTTGGGGAAGTGGTGCTCAAAAGAAAGATTGTGACATGGCCTGTTTGACGTGCATGAACCATCGTCTAGATCTATTTCCTTAGTTTAAGTAAAACGAAATCGGCTAACCGTGCTCTACAACTGTTGACAAATAAAAATCAAGTGTTTTTTAACGTTAAACGCTTCATCAAGAACGACTATATTTTCCCGAAACCGTTGTGTGTGCTTTCCTATTAGACAGTGCCCGGCCGCCCGGGTATGACACAAATTATGGAGCTTATATGCGATTTGCTTAGAGATAGCAAGCACCTTGATCGCTTTAAATCTATAGTGTATGCCAGATATTTTGTGTGATCTGATACGTGATGATGTTATTCCACCTGATGTTTGCCTTCTTCATAGCGTCTTGCATTAGCGATAGTTTACATGTAGCGATTGGTATGCCAGCATTTGTCAAACGTGGTAGAATGGGTTGTACTGTATAGCAACGTCATCCGCATAGGCAATCACTTTGAAAATTTCCGCATCCAGTCCAGTTAGGGTTTATTTTACCACTAGGTTCGAGTGGTATATAACACCATCTTGCGGTGTCCCTCTATTAATAAATCTTCTAGCAGAAGACGTACCAAGTATTGAGTTAATTATTCTGCAAATCAGAATTAGATGAATTAACTCTCTACCTTTAGAGATGTTTGTGCAGATGTGTCCACGTTGTTAAAAGCGCCTTCGATGTTAAGGCAAGCAACCATAGTGAACTCTCTATGATGGAGGGAGTATTCGATGGTGCGTACTAGTATGTATAACGCTGTTTCCACTGATTAATAACCTTTACAGTAGGCATGTTGAGACGTAGACAGAAGTCTTCTATCAAAACTTGTCATTAAATGGATATCAATCAATCTTTCTAAGGTCTTAAGAAGGAATGATGATAGACTTATAGGTCGTAGATCTTTAGGGTTGGCTTGCGATCATTTACCTGCTTGGGTTATAAATACAACTTTAACTTGCCTCCATGCCGATGGGATATGGACCAGATATAAACAGCTGTTAAAAATTGCCTCAAGCATTATTGCAATTATGTCTGAAGCTTTTTGTAGTTCGGCTGGTATTATCCCATCTGGTCCTGCAGATTTAGAAAGTTCGAAGCTGTTGAGAACCCATTTCCTATCTTTGTACAAACGTAAAATGACCTATTACCTCTCACAGATGCGTGATACTGTAAAATGTTTTTCGGTAAAAAAAAAGAAAAGACTTCGATTTATAGTATTCATACTCTGAGTACTAAAAAATATACAGATTTCATTACTTTTTAAAAAAGTAATCAATATATGCTAACGACGATTATAACACGCTATGTCATTCTCTTCCTCAAGTCTAAGAGTAACAAGTTATTGAATGTATGTACTTCACAAGTTATTATTAATAAAGAGAGATGCGATTGCTGGCCGTCCGACGACGTTTTTAAAAGTTTAACAAAGCACTAATAACAACAAATTGTGTAAAATACAAAAATTGAAGACAACGTTTCTGACACCAGGTAAAACATTAAGAAAATCGAAGGAACGGTTTTCTTACAGAAAATATAAATCTAAAAAAACACACCTTCATCTGATGGTCTAACTTTTCGATTACGGCATAATTGAGGTTCTATGCCGTAAATGTGCCGAATTATCGCATATATTAGCTCTTAAATATTTGCTAGTTTATCGCAGTGGCGATTCCTGCTCATGATCTCAGGGTTAGCTACTTTTTTCTAGAAGTTGAAGATTAATTTTCAAGAATAATAATTAATTTTATTCAAATTTTCTGCAGTCCGCCCTGAGCTTCGATAAATGCAGCAAATGTTTCATGATTTTTTTATTAAAGTAATAATAATAGATAATTGGGACTTTAAATGAATGTCAGAAAAAGCTATAAAGTTTGGCTGTCGGATTCTATCAGAAATGTGATCGCCTAAAACGTCAGCAACAGCTTTGATTAAATAATTTTGGATAGCAATTGAAAAACTTTAAAAACTGTTATAACATTTTAGCACCGCATGATTTTTTGGAACGTTATGTTAGACACTTAAAGCTTCGTCTTTTTTTAGTCTGACCTAATTTAATTACATATTGCAAATGGGAGGCACTTAGCTTGTGTTTTCTCTCAAGTGTTCATATTGTCCATGTCCACATCCGTGAAACTTCATGCGAAAGAGATATCGAAAAAAAGCAAACAAGATCAACAAAATAATTTCTTGTTATTCTCGCTACCAAATAGCTATTGGTAATATTATACATATATTTAAGGTTCGAGTATACTCTCTGTTTCTACACTTGTGTGTTTATTTTAAATCTGTAGGACGCCCATTATTAGCATTTTCAAAAACGATATTGTTGAAAATAGTTTCTCTAATAATTTTTCAATTATGGTCTTTGCTTGAGAAGTATTGGAAATTGCATTTTAATTCCTACCAAAAACCTTATTCTTAGCTGGTCATAGAATTTTGCAATTCCATGACTTAGAAGTCAAATTGAATTTTTATTAAATACAATCTCAAAATTAAACTTCAAAATTAAACTTACAAAAGAATTGAAATTGATCCAATGCAGCTGCATAAGTCGTAATGTCCCTTATTTAGTTTTTTTTTTCGTTCTGGTAGTTTTCAATTTAAAGTCTTATAGTTTTTTTTTTTTTAGAATTAATAAGAATAATGAATTCTGAATGAAAAAATATATGGACGTTATAAACATTTTGAAAAATCACACTTGAAACTGATTTTTTGACTAAATATTTGTTTTTTTTTTTTCGAAAGCTATGAATAAATTTAATTTTTATTTTTTGAAAATTTCTTTTTCATTAATAGAAATGCTTGTATTAATTTGAGCTGCTCTAAGGAAATTAAATAAAATAATTTCTTACGACTAGCCTCTACCATGTTTAAATTAGTATGGAATTACAGTCGAACTTCGATAACTCGAACTACTACTATCCACGAAAAAAGTTCGACTTATGAAGACTTCGAGTTATCAAAATGTATAATAAAAATAAAAACCATTTTAAAATGAAACAATAGCATATCGCAAATTCATATGCACAACATTATGTGCTTTATTTTATCAAATAAGTTAAACATACATAGAAACACAAACCAAAAACTTATTTCATGTATTCAGTAATTTTTGTCTGCAAGTAGTTTTTTTAATTGTTTTTTTCTTTGGAAAAAAAATTCTAGTTTATTTAGAGCTGCATAAATTTCATCTGTTGTATCTTCAGATGTTTGCAAATACAAATTCAAATTATCCAATGCATCTGCCACAACACGCTTTGAAAGCTGCTGAATGAGTTCCTCTTCAAACGAAGTCTCGTCATCACTTTCAATATTGATTGAAGTTGGGTTCAACGATTCAGAGCTACACTGCTCAATAATATCCTTGTCTGTAGGAAAGGGCGACGTACAAATATCGTCATCTACCTCCATATAATCATCTAAAGTTATGTTCGTTGCTATATCACTCTGCCTTATCTATCCATTCATCATATTCAGCTTCCATCAAAGCTCGATCTTCATCAATATTATTGAGAAAAACAAGAGGAATGTCATCCTCTTCGTCCCATGTGGAAAATTGGCCAAAACCAGCTTTTTTGAAGCAATTAGCTATTGTCTGACTTTTGACGTCCAAGTTTTTCCAACTGTATTGATGCACTCAAGTAATGTGATATCGTGTTTTTTTCCTGCATCCATATGCTTCAAAGTTTCTTTTTTCTAAAAAATGGGATGTAATTTAGTTTGGGAGCGTTGAAGCCCTCCAGTTTCCTTTTCTTCGTGAACAAAACTAGCTCTGTCTTGGTGGGGTTGACCCCGAGACCGTTCTTAGTTGCCCAAGAAGATAAATCCTTTAATGCATTTTCCATAATGTTTTCGATGATGGTAAGAAACTTGCCTGATACCAAAACCACTATGTCATCTGAATATGCTACTATTTTAATGCCCTGATCTTTTAACTTTGTGAGGATTTTGTTGACTACGAGGATCCAGAGCAGGGGTGAGATGACTCCTCGCTGTGGTGTGCCTCTAGTAACTGTAACTTGTGTACGATAGAAAAATCTTTCTTTGTTCTTGTAATACTTGAGTCGAAAACCATTGTAAAAAAAGTTGTTAATTGGATTTATTTTTTTTTTTTAAATAAGTGAAAATTAGTAAAAATATTTTGCATATGAGTTTGATTTCAATACCTCTTTTGTGGCCGAGATTTTTAGTCGAAAACCAATAAAATTTTTAGAAAGTTTTTATTTCTTATAAAAAAGCATCTATTGTATTTTTCTAAGAAAATTATCTTATGTTAAAAACAAATATAATGAAATAGTTTTGAAGTCAACACCTTCATTTATTCTCGAGATATTTGCATCGAACATCAACTTTTACCAATTTTGGGTAGTATTTTTTATTAGGTCAGGCAGTTCTTGTGAATGGTGTTCGCTATCGTGAGATGATAACGAATTTTGTATGGATCGAATTGGAAGATATAGATGAAGACGATTATATACATAGTTTTCAAAGGACGGTGCAACTTTCAATACTGCTAACGAAACAATAACTCTTTTGCGGGACAAATTCAATGACCGTGTTATCTTACGTGGTGCCGATGTCAATTGGCCACCAAGATCATGTGGTATGACACCGTTGGACTTCTTTCTTTGGGGTTATTTGAAAACTGTATGTACATCAATAATCGTAAAACCAAGAATTTCAGAATAAATCTTATTTTGTAATATGAATATTATTTGGTAATTGAATTACTAACCAACTCAACAGTCGACCATTATGTTAAACAACTCGATTGTAGTTACATAACATGCAATCAAAGTGACTTTACTTCAAATAATTTTCATTTCAAGCAATACAACTCTCATACAATACCTAATCTATGTATCTTGGAACATTGGGCTTTGGGCATCGCAAAAGTTTGCGCTATCAAATTTCATACATTCTACACATACAGATAAATACACACATTCAAATAAAAGCCTGTACAAATAAATAGAAGGGTAAGAGCAAAAAAAAGCGATAACCAGGCGAAGTATTCAGGTACACATTAAAGACACAGAACTGAGAGGAAGACCGAAAAGACGAACGCGACCAAGAGTTTGATATCTTCTCTCTTCGTATTTACTATGAAAGAAAGAACAAGACTGAACCGAACATGGTAGTCGAACACGGAAACTATTTATACATCATACCATATTCGTTTTTGAAAGCAGAAAATTGTGCGAAGTTATTTATATATGTGAAAGTGGGGTTTGCTAGCGAACTTGCTTGACCCTGCTCTACAAGAATATAGCGAACAACGCATGTTCGTCGGTTAGCGCAGCTTTTAGCGATTATACTGATTTTTGATGCCGATGTATGAGGAAAAGGAAATGGTAAAGGCGTATAAGGCGGAAAGGAAAGTGACTTAAGAAAGTGCATTTTAATATCTATTGTATTGTTAGTTAAATATTAAATGTTTTGTGATCAATATGTTTTTTATGTACATACATATATTTTATTTTATTTACTTTTAATATACAGTCAAACTTCGATAACTCGAACTTTGATAACTCGAATTTTTTATAACTCGAACCAAATTGTGTGGCAGTAGCGTTTAGAGTCTATATTCCATACATATTCACTTTGATAACTCGAACTTGTATAACTCGAATTTCTCTATAACTCGAACAAAAAAATGACACTTACCCATTCCTCTAAAACCTTCTAAGGAAGCTAAATTTCTAGGAGTAATCCTTGACTCCAAGCTTACATGGAAGCGTAATACTGAGGAAAGAATTAAAAAAGCACTATGTGCATTCTACACATGCAAAAAGACCTTCGGTGTACGTTGGGGTATGTGACCGTAAGTCATCCAATGGATGTACTCAGCGATTGTCAGACCCATTCTTACCTATGGCTCTATTGTACGGTGGAAGGTGGTGGAAAAATCAAGCTATCTCAAGAACCTGAATAAGGTACAGAGACTAGCCTGTATAGGAATAACAGGGGCTCAAAGATCCACACCACAAGCTGGATTGGAAATGATCTTGGACCTCCCGGCTCTGGATGAGTTCATAAAGTGCACGGCAGCCAAAAATGCAATTCGTTTAAGAGAACTGAGTTTTTGGAGGCACAGCACTTATGGCCACGGGTCAATCTTATAAAGATATGACACGATTACAGGACTGGAGGGAGACCACCGATTACATCCCCCCTTTACTAGATTTCGATAGGAAATTTTCTATTTTCATACCAGAAAGACAGGGTTGGGATCCTTATACATTTATAAGTAAACAGGGTATCCCTTTCTACACTGACGGTTCAAAAATGGAATCAGGAACAGGTGCTGGAGTGTTTTGCCAATATCTCAACATCAGAGCGTCATATACACTCCCGGCTGACTGTAGTGTCTTTCAGGCCGAGATCTTTGCCATTGGAAAAGCAGCTGAATTGGCACATCACGAAAAGCTAAGCTCTTCGGAGATTACTTTTTTCGTGGACAGCCAGGCTGCTATCATAAGATTAAAAGCAGTTTTAAACTGTAGGAAGGAATTAAACAAAATCTGCCACACTAACCAGGTAAAGCTCTGCTGGGTATGATATAGTAGATGAACTAGCCAGGAAAGGGTCAGAAGCAGACACAAGTAGTAGCGACCATTCAGTTAGGGGACCACTCGTCCCGATTGGGGTACTCAAGAGGAAGATAGACCTTAAACTAAAAGAGAAAATCAATATCTCCTGGAAATCCAGGGACGATTGTGTAATCTCTAGAAGTTTATGGCCTAACACAAATGAAAAGGAAACTCGGTATATTCTATCGCTGAGTAAAAAGAACTTAAAAATCTTGATAGGTGTACTAACAGGTCATTGCGCCATTGGCACAATGGCTAACAGAATAGGGGCATTTGCACCCGATTTTTGTAGGAGCTGTTAGGGTGAGGAGGAAATGGAAACCATTAAACACCTGCTCTGCGGCTGTCCGAACATCTAAACCAGCCGACTCCGTCATTTCGGAAACAGGTTTGTTGGAGAACTGGATAATCTAGCACAGGTCTCAATGGCAAGCACGAAGAAATTTATAGATAGCACAGGCTGGTTCGTTAACGAGCCAGTCTACGCTAATCGACAGAATTGAGGAGCATCGATGCTAAATTTTTACTTTTACAGGGGATCACAATGGACCAGTAGGCCCCCGTGTACGCAACAGCTTCATGCTGTGCACACCCCTTATAACCTAACCTAACCTAACGTACACAAAATGTTGTTATTAATATTTTTTTAAACTCTTAAAAGAATTGGGAGAAGAGTATGAATAGGAAGTTATCAGTGTCGGTTACATCCCATCCTCTTTTTTTTATAAATATTTACTTTGCGAAGTCGAACAACGCACGTATTATTATTTGTATTACCTCAATTTTAAAGAATGTTATTATATTGAAAATAAAAAACTAAACAAATTATGTTTATCCTATTGTTATTAAACTTTTTGTTCATCCAATTACATATGTACCTACTACATACATTTAACCAAAAATAAATACTATACGGTATTGTTTTTATAATCGTACATCTATAATGAATTATTTAAATTGTTATAAATGTTAGGTTTACCATATACGATAAAATGGATCAAATTTCCTAAATAATATACACCATACTATACTTCTAAAACTGACCACTCTTTATATCCATTAAAGCGTATTGTATACATACCGACATAATACCTAAAGTTGCTTGTATCAAATATCGATTTTATATTTTTTGTTGTTCACTCAACCATTCATTTAACCTTTAATCCTGGAGATAATCCTGATGGATTAAAAATTGAATAGATTGAAACTAATGGTAAGAGTATGATATGACAAAAACAAAAGTTCCAACAACAACAACAACAAAATACAACATCACAATACGTATGTAACTTTTAGATTGGATTTTGTTTAAATTACACACACATTTATACTTGGTTCATTTTGATTTTGATTAATTTTACAAATCCACAATTACACACAAAAAAATGTAGATTTAAATTGATTTTTAATAGTTTTTTTTTGATTTTTAATTGATGATTATTTTTTTGTGAGGATGAAGACTGATTGGAATCAATATTGTTCTTGTCGTTGGTTAATGTATGATTGGGTTTGCTCTTTGGTATCTATAGATACTTTTATGGCTTTGTTAAACATAACAATAAATGTTTAAAACACATTATTTGAAAATGTAAATTTTATAGAATTCATTTTGTTATATACATACATACAAAGATAAATAGTTGTATGGTTATATATAGATTAACACTTCCAAACAAAATGTTATATGTCTAAAAGATATTTAATCAAAAATTAATCACATGCTGAACCTTTATATCAACTAGTCATTTTAATGTTGATATTTAAACTATAATGGAGTGATTAAAAGCTGCGGTATATATCTTTGGCTTTGACAAATTAAATATGAATAATGATTAAGCGACACAACTGAGACGTATTCTTTCACAGAATTTGTATATCAACAGAGTCGTTTAGAAACTGATTTGAAATAGATACAAATGAATTAGTAGTTTATAAAAAAACAATTGTTTTATAAAAAAAACTCCGCAAAGTTGCTTTTGCTTAAAGCAGAAATATCATTTAAATGATAGCATCGAAGGAAAAAATGTACAAAAAAGTATGTTGTTAAAATTGAGAAGAAAAAAGAGGCTGGGATGCGACCCACACTGATAACTTCCCATCCCGTCTGTCGATTTGTCTTGCTTAAAAGTTTGTCTATATGTATCAATTTTTACCAAATTTGCGTACTATTTTTTGTAGGTTTTATTTTTTTATGAAAAAACGGACTGTTGGATTTTTATAAGAAAATTACTGAATATCGAAAACAAATAATAATGTCTGTGAAATAACATAAGTTTGAAGCCAATATTTTTAATTTTTAAAAAGCTTTTAAGTCGAAAGTAAATTTTTAACAAGTTTTAGTATTGTTTTTTTTTAGGTTTTTATTTTTTGTAAGAAAAACTGTCCATTCGATTTTTCTCAAAATTTTATCGAATGTTGAAAACAATATTTCTTATAAGATAAAATTATTTTGAAGCCAATGTCTCAAATTTTTGAAAAGATATTTACGTCGAAAAACAATTTTTACTAACTTTTATACATTTTTTTTAGATTTTTATTTTTTGTAAAAAAAACTGTTAATTCGAATTTTTTCAAAATTTTTGCTAATGTTGAAAACAATATTTTGTATAAAGTAAAATTAGTTACAAGTCGTTATCTCAAATTTTTGAAAAGATATTTGAGTTGAAAATCAATTTTTACCAACTTTTGTTAATTTTTTTCGGTTTTTAATTTTTTGTTAAAAAACTGTCAATTCGATTTTTTCAAAATTTTACTCAATATACAATGACAACAATATTATTTGAAAGATAAAAGCAGTTTAAAGCCAATATCTCAAAGTTTTGAAAAGATATTTGAATCGAAAATCAGTTTTTACCAACTTTTATTAATTTTTTTTGTAAAAAAACTGCCAATTCGATTTTTCTCAACATTTTTCAAAATGTTGAAAAAAACATTTCTTATAAGATAAAATAAGTTTGAAGCCTGAATCTCAAGGTTTTGAAAAGATATTTAAGTCGAAATTCAATTTTTACCAACTTTCAGTATTTTTTTTTAAGTTTTTATTTTTTATAAAAAAAACTGTCAATTAGATTTTTCTCAAAATTATATCATATGTCAAAAACATTATTCTTCGTTGCACAAAATTGTTTTGGAGATGAAATCATATTTTAGTCGTAAAATTTTAGGGGTGACAAATTTTTTTAGTTGGATTTTTTCCAAAAATATACTTGTTTTGTATTACACTGCCGGTCATAAGGTTAGAAGCAGGCATTTTCGGGAAGTAAAATTGATATTTCTCCCGTTACATGATGGATTAGAAAAAAACAATTATGGTAAATGAGGGACTATTTTGTTAACAACAAAATATAAAATTTTGGTAAAGGAGAGATTTAGCTTACGGAGCTTTCATGGCAAATTGTTAATTAAGTCAAGGATATGCGAAAATAATTTGGGTCATTAGATTAGAAGCAGTGAATAAATCAACGTTTTTTTGTGAAGTGCATACATTTTTCATTCGGAAAAATGGTACAATTTATAAACTAATTGTTCTCATCGAGTTTTAACATAAATGGGCAACAAAAAATGTTTGACAGTGGAGGAAAGGACAAGAAAAGATGTTTATTGCTCTAAAGGTCTTTAATGCTTTGCTTTAGCCTGAAAAAAAAATCGAAGTGATCATTGTATCAGCAATTATTTAAAAAACCATCTTACTCGAAAAATTATAAAAAAAAAACACTTCCTCTGCCTTAAGACTTCGCGAAACGCGAAATTTCCTTAGAATAGCGTCAAATTCAGCTTTATCGGCAGTTAAAACTAGGGAAAAAGCTATGTTAAGGCCAGCTTAGTCACTGTTAAATACACGATTCGCAACGCTAAACACTTAAAGCACCTGAAGCTTAAGAAAAACCACCACTCTTGTGTTTCGAGAAAGATCACATGAGCTGGGATGTGCAAAATGGAATGACCGCAAATGATTGGCGGATGGTTATTTTTTTCCGACAACAAATTTAACCTAGATGGGCCAGATGGTTATAATTATTATTTCCATCACCTGAGGAAAGAGTAGTAGTTTTTAAACCGTCACCATAGCAAAAAAGGAGGCGTTATCGTATGGGGCTCAATTTTATTATATGGCGCTTTAGACTTGGTAGCCCAAAATACCAAATGACTAGGAAAACATACAAGCCCTTGCTAGAATCAGTGTTCCCCATTATTATCGAGCTCTTTGGACCAATTTCATGGATTTTTCAGCAGGAAAACGCTCCCATACACAAAGCCCGAGAGGTAAAATCCCTTATTGCGAACCAAAACTTCCACTTGCTGCCTTGGCCACCATATTTCTCGGACCTTAACATAATTGAAAATGTGCGGGGCTAGCTTACAAGTAAGGTACATGAAGGAGGAAAGCAATACGATGACAAGGAAGCACTAATTCATGGTATTAAATTGGCCTGGAGTGAGATTTCTTTGGTCTACTTGGAATCTCTTTATAAATCCTTAAAAGATAGAATTTTTGAAGTTATTTTGAAGGCTGGTGGTAGCACACATTATTAAAAACCTTATGAAAACTAAAAAACATAACAAAATACAAATACTTGCATTTAATTTCCATTTATTTCATGTGCTTCTAATCTAATGACCTGATTTATTTTCGCATATTCTTGACTCCATTAACAATTTGCCATGAAAGTTCCGTAAGGTACATCTCTTCTATACCCAAATTTTTTATTTTGTTGATAACACAATAGTCCCTCATTTACTATAGTTATTTTTTTCTAATCCATCATATAATGGGAGAAATATGGATTTTACTTCTCGAAAATGCCTGCTTCTAACCTTATGACCGGCAGTGTATGTTACAATATATAATATAAAATTTTATTCAAGTCTCTAGCGTTATTGGTTCATGATATATTTAGGTTTAACTTTTTTTAAACTGCTATGGTTAAAAACCCACCCGCAATTTTCTTGAGAGCCCTTTCGGCATCTTTCTGCCTTATTATCTGTATAACAAAATTTATTTGAAGTCGATCTCTCTTCTGGTTCTTGAGCTATGGACAACGAAAAAAACTTCGCGAACGTACGGACGTACGGACATACGGACGTACGGACGTACGGGCGTACGTACACACGCACGCACAGATATCTTTCTAAAAATCTTTTATTTCGACCTTGAAACGTCGAGAAATGTCAAAATTTTCAATTTGACAAATCGGACCCATTACAATAACTTCCTATGGGAAGTTAAAAAGTTGAGATTCAAATCAAGGAAACTAATCAGTTTTCAGTAGCTTTAATATAAGTACAATCTTATATTTAGGCAGGTGCCCAATATAACAAGCTTAAGTCTTTTGGGCAGAATCTAAACAAATAGACATTTCACCTCGAAATAATTCGGATATCGATGAAAATAGGACACTAAGGACATCGTTATTAACAACTAATATAAATTACCCAAAAAAAGAAACACGTATACGCCTGAGTATACCATACTAAATATCCACTTTGCGGTTTCATAAGTAATCGTAAATGAAAAACATATTAAATATTAGTTTTCATGATATTTATTTTTTATTATAAATTTTGAACGTTGACATAATGTGTGAAACACTACATCATTTAAATGACCACCACGCGAATTGATGCAAGCATCGATTCTTTTGAGGTAATTTTTGACCACTTTTTGACACATATTGGACAAATTTTGGTTTGTATCTGCTCAAGAGTTAAGGGTGTATCTGCATAAACACGGTTTTTTGCGTAGTATCACAAATATATGTAAGTCCAGCAGCGGTGTCAAATCGCATGATCTTGGTAGCCAGTTGATATCGCCACGACGGGAAATTTCTCTTGCAATAAAGCCATATTGGCTCGAGTTGTGTGGCATTTGGTATCGTCTTTTTGAAACCACATATTCACCAAGTCGTATTCTTCGTTTAACCATAACGCTCCGAATTGACGGTGACAGTAGTTCCATCGTCGCGTCGTTTTCGAAGAAGTATAAGGTCCAATCAATCCCTCTTCGGATCAAAGAGCGCACCAAACACTGACTTTTTGTGGATGTTATGGCCTCTCTTTACCTGAGAATTCTCAAAATCCCAAATACGACAATTTTGTTTATTAACATACCCACAGCCTGTTGTTCATACAACCATTCGACGTATCTACGACGATGAGAATGGTCAGGTGGTTTCAGTTGTTGTGTGAGCTGGGCTTTATATGGATGTAGGTGTAGATCCAAATGCAATATACGCCAGAATGTGCCATAAGACAGTCCTAATTCTTTAAAATGACGAGAAATCGACATATTCGGGTCTTCTGCAACACTTTCACTTACAGCAGCGATATTTTCAGTGTAACAAGTTAAACGATGATGTATACAGGCCTTACAATATCCTTTCTCTTAAATTTCTTCACAATTTGCCAATTGATTGCGTAGTTGGACGATTATGTAAACCATAATATTCTGTGGCTGTAGCAGAATTGGAAGAATCACCATTTTTGTATAGTAGGTTTTCAAAATTTGTCTGCATTGTGCGATAGTTAAGGGAGCCATTTTCGTACATTTCAGTCTTTCAACTGACAAAAAAAAAATGTTTTAACAACTTAGTTTGACAGATGTCGAATTCTAGCACTATAATTCTGAAACCGCAAAATGGATAACCCGTTATATAACTTAAAAAAATGGTTGTATATAAAAATGTATGTTTTCTGATACTTACTTAGGTCCGCAGACCTTTAAAGTCCGTGGGTGATGCCAAGGGAGACATAGGGCCTTAAATAATCCTTCGCGCTATCGTGTGCAATTTGCCGAGGTATGTTCGAGCTGCATCCGGCTTTTCCACAATCTCTATGATTCCTCCTCGACTGTTCTTCTCTGCCATACTTATCGGTCCCTTGACTTTTCTGCCTTATTGAGTTAGTAAATTGCACTGCATTGCCTGCTTTGCACTGCAATTTTTACGTTTTCGGAGAAAACCCGTTAGATGTTTGCTAGACACCATTTAATGAAAAAAATTTGCTGAATCCTAGTAATCGTTGTACCTATTTTTCAGGTGCTATGCATTCGTATAACAGTACTGATTCAAACGTTTTGAGCGAAACAGTCGTAGCATGCGAGCTGAGAAAGGTTTTCCTCCAAACATTAGACAACATCTCCATCGCAGCCATAGATTTCCTGACATTGTAAGCAATATTTTGTTCGGTATTGCCTTCAGTTAAGAGACTTCCAAAACACTGGAAACTCTCGAATTTGTCTTTCCAAAATATTGGAAACTCTCTAATTTTTCTTCTGGTTGTTGAGCAATATTTATCAAAGAGAATAAGTGGAACGTTCCGAGGCTAAACATTTTAGTATATCGTGTTAATTTTTAGACTACTGCTTCTTCAGATTTCTGCTTCTCTCTTCTCCGCAAAGCAAGTCAGATAAACTTCCTGTTGATACTGTCAAAAAACTTTGCAAAAGTAATGAACAAAAGGTGAAGTGGTAATCGATATTCAATGCTCGAGATTTGATGATGTGGTTAATGCAATAGGATGCAATGGGGAACCCTGTGTTTAGCATCAAGTGTTGTGTGCGAACGTAAATAATTCGCGCAAATGCAAGCACAACCTTAAAATACTTGAACATTAATTAATTTTGTAATTCATTTAGTTCATTTTAAATAGTAATAAATAGCTACGTCCTACAAATTGTTAAATAAGATAAAAATTTCATTTGAATATTTGTGATTCTAGGTCATATGATAAAAATTAAAGATTATTCTACTCGTAATTACAAGTTTGAACAAGACGACGTCTTTTCTTTTGGAACATTTTTTAAACCAGAATTTTTTTCTTTAAAACTTTGCTAAAGTTTGCTAGTCGAGAACATGTTGAATCAAATTCTTCTATCATGCGTACATTTTTGTTACAATTTTGTCAAAATGAACTGTACTTTTATAACGATAGCATTTAGGGAAACATTTTACAAAAAGTATTTTATTAAGATTAAGATGTAGAAGAGCTCAAGATGAAAGGCACTCGAATCAATCATCTTCCAGAAATTAGAAATGTTTACCGCAGATCAGCACATCTTTAAGAATGATCACATATTCAACAAAGCAAAGCAAAGCAAGAAATGTTTCACCCATTGTGATCTGGCGGTGATGTACAATGCTTTCATTTGAGTACAAACCTTATTTTTTTAATTTAATCTCAAAGAGCTCTCTAGTTCTGAGATTACTTTGACGCAAAAAAGAGCATCACCCGCTGTTGAGACAGTCTCATAAGTAGTTTTTACTAAATTAGTGTCTTTATTTTATAAACTTTTGTTGTTTCTTGTCTTTTTGGACTTCTTCCAAATCATTTAAACTTCCAACGAACCAAAGAATCAATTATTTCTTTAGCTATGACATTACACACAGCCTTTAAGGTACTTGCATTTAATGAAATCATTTTCGTTTACCGAAATTTATATAATAAAAATTATATTTCAAACCTTCTTTGGTCAGTTTATAGAGTTAAATGTATGTGTATGAGAATAGAATTTTAACAACAAGAAAAATCCTAGATTGCCTTTTTATAAATTAAATCAGTAAATCTCTTAATTAGCTACATCTCCTTATTTTATACAACTTTTTTTCCACACAATTCTAGGGAATTTCTTTTTAATTTACTTCTTACCTGTAAAGATAGCCATTTCAAGAATTCATCCTGCGGTGGTCCTGCCAAACCAAAAAATTAATTTTAACCTCTTTTCTTAATGAATTGAGTACAGCTACAAGCACCTGCCTTCCCTTTTCTTTCCCTGTCTGATGGCCTCAAGCGTACCTACTTACACACAAATCCTTTTGCATAGATCCGCATCCGCATGTACCCATTTGTTTGGACTTCAAGTAGACTTTAAAAAAAGGATATGCAGAGAAATTTAAAAAAAATCAGTGAAATATTTGTTGGTTTTCTTTGTAGAAGTTGTTGTTTTTGTGATATTTAATCGTTGGTTGCCGCACTTGCAATATCCCCAAGGGCTTATTTTTTAAAGACTACTTGGGAAGTTTTTAATTAATTTGAGGTTGAATATTTCCTTTCGATAGTGATTTTTGTTTTGTTTTAGAAGTTCTTCGCAGTTTTCTTTAATAAATGATTGAGTTAATTTTGTAACGAAACAAATAGAATAACTATCAAAGACGTCACAGACTTGTCTGTCACGCCGGCCCACAGTGTGTTGGGTAGTGGAAAAAAAGCGAAAAAAAAAATGTTTACTTTCTTGTTTTCAAATAAGCCAAATTGAAGCTAACTATCCCGAGAAAAACATCTTAGAGGTTTTTATGATAAAGCTTGACCGCCAGCTTATAGCGCAACTCTGAATGTCACCTTAAATGGCTAACTCAAAATAAGAGAAAACTAGAGAGGGAAGCAATATGGGTCGCGCTCAAGATTAATAAACAATAACAAATTAATTTTTAATTATTTCACGATCTCTGATAAGCACAGTTATTCTTAATTTTTTTTTAATTCGTTAACTGCAAGTTGTAGGGTTTAAAATCAAGGTTAAAATCTGGGTTATTATTGCGTAGAGAGTGCTTTATTTAAATAGACCTACTTTTCGCGTGTCAGTACTTGTTCTAAAAATTTATTTTAGAAAGTAAAGACAAGATTAAGATCTTTTAAGAAAAGGAAGATTCATCTGCCTTTACCTGCCTTTTTTCTTAATACAACCTATTGTTTTCATGCATTTTTAACAGAATGTGTGCTTTTTGAGGTATGGTTGTCTGCACTATCAATCAAAGTTCCACATATGTTTTGCAGTGTGTGCTAAGGTAATTAAATGTGGAAAGTATTTTGGAGCCTAAAAATGAAATTAATTTAAAAGAATACCTTTCTTCCTTGTGCTCAAACGCATGTATATAAACATTGTCAAACTATGACAAGCTAGACGCTAATTTTTGCTGTGGTGCTTATTACTTCAAGTTATATTAAATATAATTAATTTATACAAACAAAAGTGTTTCAAACTGTGCATAAGCGTTATACCACCGCGCTTGCAATACATTTTCCTCCAAAATCGCCCTTTAAAATCATCAATTTTCAAAATTTACTTCACCGACTATTTGCCTTTGCCACTGCCCCATGAACAAAAAAGAGCACGTACTACGCTCTACAGGTAAAATTGGCCCAAATCAATCTAACCCCAATATGGCACAAACACCTGACACCAAAAACAAATTGTCGCTGTTTGAAATGTTGATGAAGAAGGAGATGAAGGATTTAAGAGGAGTGGATAAAGGACGAAATGAACAAATTGACCGAGAAACTGGATAAAATTGAAAGCGATTTTAACCAACGTTTCACTGATCACAGCTTGACCAACCACATACTTTTCCTATGAACATTGGGTGTCTTCAGAATATGTCCAAAAACCAGGTTTCGGAAAATAAACGCGGTAAACCAAAAAAAAAATGTTTGAAGCATATATATGTATATTCATTCTCATTTTCAAATGAAACTTTAAAACTTTTAACATGTTTTTCATTTTTTTCCTTGGTGCCCCTACATTCAACACACTGTGCGGCCGCGGGAATTTTATTGTGCCCCACGTTAGACGCCACCTGTAACGAATGTTAGTAATTATTGTCTGTGTAGCTGAAACGAAATTTCTAAATATTCGCAACGAGTGCTTCACAGAAGATTCCAATACAGAAACTATGATAATATTATGTAATGCTTCGTTTCGTCCCGACATTCACGAATTACACTCATCATTTTTGAAGAACATCTATCGATGTCATACACAATTATCTCAAAACACCACTATCGACTCTACAATCGAGTTCTTAGAAGTCCTAAAACGCGGTTCCTCTTGTCCACTATTAATCTCTAATCTCATTGTAACTCTCCTATAAATATCGAACATATCCCTATTAGAAGATCATTGAGGTTTAAAAAAAAAACGATAAATTGGGCCTAACCAATTTAGACTTCAGAAATGAAATCTTTTACAACCTCTTTAACTCCCTTAATTTTCCTAAGCTAGTATCCGTGACATGATGGTTAGTGCGTTGGACTGCCATGCCAGAGGTCTTGGGTTCGATCCCTGCCTATGAAATCTAAAGTTTTTTTTTTCACGGGTTTTGCCTCTTTCGAGGAATTGACTAATTTTCCAAGAGTAATTCTTGTCATGAAAAGTGCTTTCTCAAATTAGCCGTTCGGATTCGGCTTTAAACTGTAGGTCCCCTCCATTCCTGACAACATTACTCGCACACAGAAATGGTTGAGAGTTGTAAGTAACTAAGCCCTTGTTCTCAACGGACTGTTGCGCCACCCAATTTATTTATTTAATTTTCCTAAGGAATCTTTACCTTCCCCTACTCAGTCGACATCCGAAAGAAAGTTCACCGAACTTTCTAAAAAGGGTTGCCTGTGCTGCTACAACCACTTGGTCTATTGGATGCACGAATGCTAACTCATGAAGATGAAGAGTTGGGGTTCTTGCGATTGGAGCGAGGCGGTGTTATTGTGTGTTGGTAATTAAATGTTAAAATCTTAAGACCCGAAAGCCGAGTTAACTAACTGAATTATTGTTGCTTTCTCTCTAGAAAATTGTTTTAGTCAAAGAATAAGTAAAAATCTTTTACGATCTTGAGGTTAAGGCGCACTTTGAACTTGGTTGATTGATGATCTGCTTCGATATTAAGTTGACTGGATGTTAATGGATGTTAGGCCGCGTTTCCATTTGCAAGAAATATTCTGCAAAAAATGTCCGATAGTCAGTCCGACAGTGAATTGCAAGTGGAAACTACCAAGCAAGTTCTATCGCGACAGTACTTTCATAACTTCTTGCGAGTATTTGCAAATGCAATTAATTGCTAGTTTAAACACTTCTGTATCGACTCGCGACAGTTCTTACAGCTTATCGAAACAATTTCGTATATCTCGCGCAAGTAGTCTTTCCTTCGGTGATATTGACTCACGGAATCGAGTGTCTTGTTTTAAACTTCCCATAGAAAGTTATTATTGGTCCGATTTGTCGAATTGAAAATTTCTCGACGTTTCAAGGTCCCTAGAGTCGAAATAAAAGATTTTTAGAAAGATGTCTGTGTGTGCGTGTGTACGTACGTCCGTACGTTCGCGATATTTTTTTCGTTCTATAGCTCAAGCACCAGAAGAGATATCGACTTCAAATAAATTTTGTTATACAGATAATAAGGCAGAAAGATGCAGAAAGGGCTCTCAACAATTGCGTGGGTGGTTTTTTTACCACATCAGTTTATAAAAAAGGTGAACCCTGAATATCTCATGAACCAATGACGCTAGAGACTTAAATTAAATTTTATAATATATTTTGTAGCGTGATACAAAACAACTATATTTTTGGAAAAAAAATCCAAATAACGGTTTTTTTATAAATCAAAAAAACTGAAAAAAATTGTCACCTCGAAAATTTTACGAATAAAATATGACTTCATCTCCAAAACAATTTTGTGCAACGAAGAATAATGTTTTTGAAATCTGATAAAATTTTGAGAAAAATCTAATTGACAGTTTTTTTATAAAAAATAAAAACCTAAAAAAACATTACTCAAAGTTGGTAAAAATTGAATTTCGACTCAATTATATTTTCAAAAACTTGTAATTAAGGCTTCAAACTTATTTTATCTTATAAGAAATATTGTTTTCAACATTCGGAAAAAATTTGAGAGTGTTGGCCAAACCAAAAAGAAAGATGGCCGGTCGTCGTCGCAAAATTGAAATATTTTATTAGGCGCCAGTTATAGCCATCATTGAAATCAATCCGGTAAAACTTTGGCGATTTATGATTATTTATGCTTTTCTGACTCCTGTGCCCGGTCCGTTTCGGTGTTTAGAAGTGCCAAAAACGATCCGGTTTTCAGCAACAAATACCGAAGACAGGCTGCATGGGACGACATATCCTGCACTTGTTGGCTGGAGAGTTTCTGGAAGACGAGCAATAGCTGAAAGCCCTGTAATATTTTTGTATGTTTTTATCAAGAATTGATTTTTTTGTTGTTTTTTTTTGTATATGTAAATAATTTAAAGAAAATGAAGTTCTTAATTTTGTGTTACTAGTTTTAAGATAAAAAAAATATTTTTTAAATTTAAGTTAGACTTAAAAAAAAAAAAGTTCCTGTTATTTTATGTCACTAGCTATAAGATATTTAGAAGAAAAAATAAAATAAAAAAGTAATGTAAAAAAGATATTTTTTTTATTATTTTATTTTTATTTATTTATACAAAGGATTGAATTTTTCGTTTTTATAAATTTTTGTTGGTATAGAAATTCTACGTTTTCTTCATTAACCATCCATTTGAAAAATGTATTTCTAATGTTAACAGCATTTGAAGCTGATTGTTGCATCTTTGTTTCATGATCAACAAATCACAATGCTCGTAGGCTGTGGGTTCGGCTTGCAACAGCACAATATCAAAGGCTTCGCAACTGATGGTTGTACCTCAAGGGATCTTAAGAGAATTTTCCAAGTATGGGCAAGGATTCAGAATGTCCTCTGGAACGCTAACCATTACAAATCTGTAATTCGCGTCCACTGAAGCCATGAGGATTGTTGAAAAACACTTTTTGTAGTTAAAATTGAAGCTTTCTGAGGTCCAGTGGAGCAAAAATTCTTATATGCTTACCATCAACTGCTCCTAAGCAATTAAATTCCGACCTAAACAGCATTGTACAATGGGGAATAAGAAACCGCGTGGAATTTAATGCTTCGAAAACCCAATGCTGTCTTGTATCGTTAAAGCGAGATATACCCACCTTGCCATTATCCATAGATGGCACTTGCATCGAGGAGACTGAATATCTCGATATTCTCGGTATGTGTATCACCACCCACCTTTTGTGGAACGATCACATACGCGATGTCGCCAAAAATGCCGCACGATGTTTGGGTTTTCTAAGGCGATGCAAGAAGTTTTTCTCCCCCTCTGGTCTGGCTGTTATCTACAGGACTTATATACGTCCAAAGCTTGAGTATAACTCCCATATCTGGGCTGGTGCTCCAGCAACTTACTTAAGCCTCTTGGACAGTATTGAACGTAGAGCATTTAGATTGATTGGTGATATTGCCATCATAAGATCATTTACATCGCTTGAACATCGTCGAAATGTTTCTTGTCTCACCCTCTTTTACCGTTATTTTAATGGTTTATGCTCTAGAGAAATAGCCAGTTGCATTCCTCCCCTTAAACAGTTCAACCGTAATACTCGCGCTTCTAGGAATGCTCATCAATATACCCTCGAGCCCAACTTCGGTCGTACTGTCAAGTACAGAGATTCGTTCTTTAGCCGTACTATGCGAATGTGGAATGCCTTGTCACACTCTGTCTTTCCCAGCCATTGCAATATTCAGGAATTCAAAACTAATGTGCACCGACACCTCCTTTCAACCCCTCTTTCCCTTTCCTAGTGCTCACACTGTGTCTACATAATAAGGGTAGTTTATCCCTTTGAGTGTGCGCTTATTATAAAAAAAAAAGCAATTAGAAAATGTCCAGGTTTTTAAAAAACCATCTGCGATATTTTGCCATTCCTTCGGATTCTGAAACATAGGCATATAGATTTTCTTGAGACGATTATTGACAGCAGAAATTGTTTGAATTATGCAATTTCGAACAGTTATTTTTCCCATCAAAAATCGGAATGACAAATTAGCAAAACTGGCTCCTGAAGCTTGAAATCTGTTAGTTAATCAAGCAATTAAATATTCTTAAATAAAATATGCGTACCTACAATTTGTTTTACCGTAGTGTAAGGCAAAGTTTTTCCTTTGAGCTTGTAAAGTCCTTCGTTTTTCGTTAAAGATTGTTTTTTGATGCAATATCATCTTAGATTTCATTTAAAAATAAAGTAAAATTGTTCTTTAGCCATGCGAAAATATTCGTAAAATTTCATTGGGTATTTTTCTAAACGCTGAAATATTGTAAAATATTCTCCGTGAAGTTTTCGGGCACGATATAAAGGATGTACTTGGTAAATTCGTCTTCGAAAACTGTAACTTTTTCTATTTTTTAATGCATGGTATATTGTCAAAAGCAACAATAATTTCCTCTTTTTTTGTACATTCATAATTTTTATAAAAATACTTTCCTTATTTTCTAATATTTTTTGCAATCTATTTATTTAGTACAATTTTTTATATGGGGGGGGGGTTTGATCTACTCTTCCCACGGTGATCAGCCGGCGTGGGAAGGATTTTTGTGTTGATATATTTGTATTGATTTCTGAGTCTTGTTCGGTGTTCACTTCTTGTCTTGGCAGTTTATTGTAAGGTTGATGGTTGGTAAGTCTAGATTGCTATTTGTTATAGGTTAGTTCGTTGTAGCTTGAACTGCATTGTTTTTTATTTCGTGCGCTATTTTCTCTTTCTACCAATTCGTTTGTATTTTGTTGTGTAAGAAATTTCATAATAGGGTTTATTTGTTGTCTCTTGGGGTTAATGTCTGTTGATCCAATTATTGTAGTTTTCGTCTTGTTCGTACTTATTTCCTTGTTTTTTGGTTGTCCTGATGGTGAGTTTTCGTTAGAGCGGGATCTCTTCTTTTATGTTTCTGGGCTATTTTCTTTCCAAATTTTGCCTTCAACCACGAGTTCATCTAGTTTGAAGTGTGCTATTTTTCCTTCTTTTTTGAACTCGAGTAGTTTTGGTATAAGAGGTTTTCTAGCTTCAACTACAGATTTTGGTAAGTCTTCGGCGATGGTGAAAGTTGCCCCAGATTTCTTTCCCATTAGAACTTTTTGTTTCTTATCGTAGCTTTTGAAGGTAATTCTAATTGGTCTAATTTTTCCTTCTGTTTACCTAGACGGAAGCGGCTCTCGATGTCATTTTTGATTAAGTCAAACTGTTCGTTAGATTTATTAATCAGGTCAATAATCAGTAACAGGAGCTCTTCAGTAGTCCGTTCATTTTCTTCTACTTTAAAAATTATGATATTGTTCTTTCTTACTGTCAATTCTAGTTGTGTGATTTGTCTTTCGTGTTTGGCATAGTAGGCTTCTTGTTTTTCTATAATTAAGCCTTGTGTTTCGACAATTTGTTGGAGCTTTTCAATCTTTTCAGAGAGAACACCTACCTTTTCGTCAGTGTTTTTCATTACTCTTTCTGAAGCATCATTTATATTCTTAAAGATGTCTTTTTTCTGCTCTTCAAGAAGAGTTTTTAAAATGTCCAAAGTGATAGACATTTTTATTTGTTTAATAAAAGTGTAAACTTTGTCTTTGGGAGGCAGCACTGGTTACTTGGTGTTATTTTTTTAGTTTTACTATTTGCCGCTAGATGGCCACGAGTTCTACGTCATTACTAAGATGTTTGTGTTTTGATGTTTCAACTTGACGTCTTCTGTTGCTTTGACGTTTCAGATTTATTTATTTTTAATTTTTTTTTAATTTCTGTTTCTGTTCTATTTTGTTTTTTATTTCATTTCATTTCATTTCATTTAAAATTTATATATACATATATGTAAATGTGAAAAAAATGTGAAAAAAAAATTTAGTACAATAGAAAGAAACAAACAAATACAAATCATTTGATTTATTTCACTGACAGAAATTTGTATTGACAGAAATTTCCAACGACAGAAATTTTCAATGATGGCTTTAAACGACCTGCCAAAAAAATTCCAATATTTCTTTTCAATGATGAAAACCAATGATAGCTATAACTGGCGCCTTAGATTGTGTCGGCTACTTGGAATAAATTGGGAATTGAATGTGTATTTGTATGAGTCTTCACAATTATAAACAGATCAGACTTCCGTCGCTGAATAGATAGTTTAAGTATGGAACATAATCGATTTAGGTCTGTTTGATATCCCTGGTTGGACTCGTCCGTACGTTCTTACTTTTATTATTGTCGACAAATGATTGAGTTAAATTCTTTATTGATTTATTTATTCAAGACAATTGTCTTTGCATACAACTTTGGAAACGATAATGAGTAAGAATAATTAAAGCTTACTCTAAAATAGATGTTGTTGATTTTCATGCAAGAACATAATGTTTTGATATTAGATATTAATGACGTATCAATGAAAGAAAAAATGGATGTTATGTTTGGCTACTGAAAGCGTCAGCTCATGCTGTGTTTCCTACAATTAAACATTACAGTATTTCTCTCTCCAACTTAAGCCCGATTTTAATTTGTTCCTTAAAGATTTAAGGATGTTTTTAAAATAAAAAAGTAGAAAACTCCATTAAAACATTTTTTACTTCTCCCTTAAATTTATTGTAAAATTTCCAAAATAAAACTAAACCATGATTTCCGCGATAAAAGTTCGTTTTTTTTTTTAAACTATTTAAATACTAAAATCACATAAAAACGCTAGGATCATGGAATAAAAAAAAAAATAACTAAAAACTAATTCACAACAGTTGCCATCCAGTTTCCATAGAAAAAGTTCAAAGTCCTTAAAGGACAATTCACATGAAACCTTTTTGTTAAAAAAAAAAAAAAAAAAAAAAACAGAAACAAAAACAAAAATAGAAACATTTAAAAAAACGTTACAGAGCCTGAGAATAGAGGTGACATACATATACTTGGAATAGGGCACACGAATTTATTATCCACCTCACATGAACAACCTGCTTTTAACTTTAAATTTGTGTAGGTCCCTAACACTCGTATATGAATGGAAGGTAGGTAGGTTACTGTAACTTTATGAACAGCATCCCTTTCAATTAGATTATCATACGGGATACGTTCTATACTCTGTCCTCTCCCATATAACTACATATATTCCACGAAATAACGCTGAAGCAGCGTTTTCACTAACTGGCAAATTATCACAGTTATAAAATATTTCATAGGTTATATAAATGGTCTTGCCTCTTGCAGTGTTTTACTGGTGATTGTGATGGGTGTTGTATATTCATTTCAATGTGTTGGCAAGTGTTTTGTGATGCGGTGCTATTAAATAGTTGAAGCATTTGCAAGTCCTTAAATAAAAGTCCTATACATATATGTAGGTATCTATGAGTGTACCTCATGGCACCTCACCTCTAACTAAAAATGAAACCATCTCTGTATTTGGTCTCTATCTCTTTTTCTGACTGAAGCTGAATTAGAATTGTTAAATAATCTGTTTTTGAGTGCACTCGCTGAGTTTTCGAGAGGGAAATTTAATACATATTAAATTGTCACTCTAAAGTTAGTAGAACATTCAATTGCAGACGTGTTAGAAAAACATATATAAAGTTTGTATAAATGTTTAGAAAAACAAACACATTTTTGATACCAAGAGGAAAAAACTTTGATAAATATTTGTTTTCCAAATTTCACTCTGTTATGGTTTTTTCTATATACGCAAATGTTTTATACATTAAATTATACAGAAAAAAAATCTATTAAGGAACTAAATTAACCGAATTTTTAATTCTTGTTTTTGAAAAAAAACAGCAAATCGATATTTTTTTACAACATTTTGTATCCAAAATTTTGCAGCAAAAATTGTTGGTCTAGATAAAATTTTTCTATTACCTCAAAATTTCAAACTATTGCTTAGAAATATGTTTGCAAGTGAAATCCTGCACTTAAAAGATTTTTAGTTTGCTAAACTTAAATGAAATAGCGGTAAAAACTCTTGTTTTTAATTATTGTTTTACATTTTTTGGAAACTAAACTAAATATCATAAATTTATAGTAAAAACAGTTTATGAAATAAAATCCATGCGCCTTTTTAGAGGCCAGTAATAGCTATCATAGGTTTTGATCATTGAAACCAATCATTGAAATTTTTTGACGGGTCGGAAAGAATATATCTTGATTGGAATCAAACACTTCCTGATTAAAATTAAGAGTTAATCATTGAAAGTAACACTGACAGATCGGAATGATAATGTTCAGAAGTGTGAAATCAACAATCCAGCAACGATTTCGTAATTGAAAAATTCAAAATAAAAGTTCTAGGTAAAATAATAAAAATATTTTTAGTAGTTCAAATTCAAATCATTCTGACACTAAACATAACAAATTTGACTCTCTTAATTGCTTTAAGTCTCAAAATAAAATGTCCAATGAATATTATTTTTGAATTTGAGATTATTTTGACGAGAGCTAAAATTAAGAAACGGGTTAAAAACTTTTAGCTTAAAAAAGAAAACACACATTTTTTTTCTTTTTGCAATATACTCAAAAACTAAAGACGTTTATTGATTTTTGTTCAAAATGCCGTTATGATTAATTTTAAAGAAAGTTAGGCCACTTTTACACAGAGAAAAATATTTAAAAAATTATATCTTTGCTTGAAAATATTCATACATAATAAAGGGTGTCCCAAAATTAACGCAAGATTTGAATTAAATAGAAAACGCCGTTTTTAGTCTTTTGATAGTTATATTTTTATTGACTCGTAAAGTACATAGGATAGGGTTATGTATGGAATAACACATCGGACAAATGGCCTCCACGGCTTTGCATGCACATGCGCACTCTTTTGTTGAAATTTTCCATGACCATTCTGCATAAATGTGGATGAATTTCGTTGATGCAGCGTTAAATCTCCTCCTTTAATGCACGGGTGGTTGTGGGCTTGTTGACATAGACTTGTGATTTCAAATAACCCCATAAAAAGAAGTCTAATGGTGTTAAATCACACGATCTAGGAGGCCAATTTTGATCACCGAAACGAGAGAGTACACGACCTGGAAATGTCTCATGCAGTAATTGAATTGTTTCACGGGCTGTATGACATGTGGCACCGTCTTGTTGAAACCACATATTGGACACATCAATATCATCCAATTTTGGCAGAAAGAACTGTGTAATCATGTCTCCAACGGATCCAGTCTCCATGAATTTTTCAATTAATCTCTTCACAGTTGACGAAGTTAAAACACTATTCCGACCATATTTTGTATGAAATTTTCGAACTGCAGCCGCCAAGCTTTCACTATTTTTGAAATATTCTTTAATATTGAAGACACGTTGTTCTATCGTGTAACGCTCCATTTTTAATAATCCTATACTGTTAGCTGTCAAATTGCTTTTTTTTCAGGGTTGCCAACACTTCACTGCACAAATGGCGGCAAATTCAAATCTTGCGTTAATTTTGGGACACCCTTTAGTTAGAATAAGACAAACCGGGAGTTGGTTTCAATTTCAAAAAAATTATAACCAGTTTAAAAAAGAATACCAAAATGGATTGAGGTTGAAAAATTCTATTTCAAAATCCTGGTTCGTCGGACTTATGTTTTATAAAACATTGTAATTTTTTTTTTCATACAGTATTTTATATTGAAAGTATTTTGAAATACAAATTGTAAGTCGTATATATAGCATTTTTATACAGACCACCGCAACATAGGCTTTTGAGCTACCAAAAGTCCAAAATTTTCAATTCACTTTTTGAGTTGATTTTGAGTTATCTGGATAGGACTGAACCTCAGCCCATCTCGTCACCCACAATATTTGTTACTCTACTCCAAATTTAGATGAATTTTTAGGAAGTGTTAAGTGTTGAAGTTCTCCAACAAATGTCAGCTATGTGGGAATTTTCCCGATTTCCCAAAAGGATAACTTATATTTCTTACACCGTCGTCGCGTCGGAGGAATCCTAAGCACCTAGCAGCGATTTTGGCAATATTGAATATGTTTTCATTCCATAAGAGGTGATCAGTATTACACATACCGAGTACTGAAAGTTGACTAAGTTTTCTGCATGTAAGTGCCGTTCATGGATAGCGACATCGGGGGTGGGTTACGCTTTAACGACAGGAGACAGCATTGAGTTTTTGAAGCATTAAATCCTACCAGGTTCTTAATTCCCCATTGGAAAATGATGTGGAGATAGGAATTTAATGAGCTTATCATAGGCATTTGTTGAAGTTCCACATTCAAAGGACAAGGCTGTGAATCTAGAAACGAATATGAAAAGCTGAGGGTACTGTCATCAGCGATACAATTTAATGGATTAGAAATGGCAGACAAGAGATTGTTTATGAATATGAGGAGGAGAGTCGGAGACAAAACGGAGCCCTGGGGGATAACAACAAACCATCCAATACAACTTCTATGGAACGGTTCGGAAGGTAGTTTCTAATCCAAAAAAGAAGAGATTCATCAATACCAAAAGCACTCATTTCCAATAAGAGAGCTTGGTACCAAACTCTATCAAATGTCTTTGAAATATCAAGTTCAATAATCTTTCTTCAAAACGATGTAAAGATTTGTTTCACTATTCGATGAGATAAACTATGAGATCACCAGTGGACTTATTGCTACGAAAGCCATACTGTCATTCATTTAAAAGCTTATGTTCTTCAATATAGTTCTTAAGCTGATAATAAATCAGCGTTTTCATGAACTTGGGAAGAAGGAACGTGCGTGAGTGCTATTGGGCGATAGTTGTAGGGGGAGAAGGATTCGCCTGACTGGCTGGACAAATGCTGTTTTCCATCCGCTCGGAAAGAGACCTGTAGATAAGGAAAGATGGAAAAGCTTACGTAGTGGTTTTTCCAGCATTGAGGAACACCTCTTCAGAAAAATAATGGGGATACTATCCGAGCCAGCGGATTTGTGTAAAACAGGAGGACTCATGAAGCGTCGAATTAACAGCAAACTGTGCTTCAAGCAAATTATTATTGGGTGGCGCAACAGTCCGTTTGAGAACTTGGGCCTAGTGACTTACAACTCTCAACCATTTCTGTGTGCGAGTACTATTGTGAGGGATGGAAGGGACCTACAGTTTCAAGCCGAATCCGAACGGCAAATTTTTTTTTTTTTTTGAGAAAGCACTTTTCATGACAAGAATTACTCTTGGAGAATTTGTCAATTCCTCGCAAGAGGCAGTACCCGTGAAAAAACTTTTAGGTGGCATAGGCAATCGAACCCAAGACCTCTCGCATGACAGTCCAACGCACTAACCATCATGCCACGGGTACTACAAGCAAATTGGCTTTATCAATTGAGCTTACATAGGGAGTGTCATTGGGGACGAGCGTTGGAACCGAGCATGACGTTGTGTTTCATACGTTATTTTGCAAATGAATTCACTTGTTAATCAAAGGAATAAGTTCTTAATGTTCAATAATCCGAATAATTTTTACAATCAAAACTTCTATTACAGAACCTGTTAATGTTGAAAATAAATTACTATTTTCTTTTATTAAATGATACAAAATTAATCAAATTTATTCTTTGACATAAAAACAATGCTACACAAATTTTGTTTCTTTGAAATTCAAGTATTAGAAAATTGACAATTTGATGATAATTTCTAAAACATTACAAATTCTTTCGAACAAAATTGTCGTGTTTTCATAAGATTATTTAATCATTTGTGAGAAACGATTTTATAATAACAGCAAATTCGACAGATATAGCTTCAAGAGTACGGTACCAATTAGTTCAACATTTTGAAGTCTCTATCGTGAAACACTTCAAACTCTGCTACACTTCAATCTTTCGAACCTAATCTTTCCCAAACTAACATCAAACCAAGGAAATTATAAAAACAAAAACATTATTAATCATCATTTTATATTCATCATCAAGTTGTCATCACTATCATCATCACTCTTTATTAACTACCTCTTTACCTACTTTCAAAAAGTTCCAACAAGTATATTTCAGCAGTTTCAAAATTTCAAAGCAATTCGATATTCTTTGTGGGCCTTTGTTCATAAATCCTTTAAGAGATTTTTGTGATTATTACTTAACAATAAATTATAATTCTTACATTTTGCGTGTTATGAAGGCATTTTGTTGGATTTTGATAGTATGTATTTATTATCATGTTGTATATAGTCTCTTAAAAGGATATACAAGAATTTATGTATTTAATGCTTTCAAGTTTGAGTCTCAACGTTAACGATTTTATTATTCAAATCGTTAAAGCATTATTTCATTGTTGCAGGAATATATATATGTATTAGGCATATGTCTTTATATTTTTCAAAAGGACTAAAAGGCAATAGAGGTTTATTTATCACTATGAATGATTAAGTATTTACAGTTTTGACAGAAAAGTTAAATGTCAACACTTTTGATTTGTTTACGTCCAGGAGACTACTTTATAATTATAAATATCTACATACAACTAGGTACATAAATAAGAACTGATAAAAGTCAAATGTTTGGCTTTAATTAATAGTCCAGTTAGTGGTTGTTTTATGCACCGCAAATTTTGGTAACAGTGGCCTAGTAATAATTCAGAGAAATTTTGTCGTTCTTTTCTATTTTTTTTAACGCAAAATAAAACAATGACACATAAAATGCACGAACTAGGTTTGTATCCAAAGATTGTGTTTAAAAATAGGGGGTAACCTTCTGGAGCAGTACAGAAATATATTTTTTATTTTGAAAGAAGCCAAGTTAAGAACGAAACATTTAGAGAAAGTTTCATACACATCATCGGTTTTATTTTCAGAAAATTCGAATTTTCTGAAAATAACACCGAAAAAATTGTATGCAAACTTCTATGATTTTTGGTCTTTGAATTTCCCTAATGAATGTGCTTAAAATCAGACGGATTGAATCGGCGGACCAACAGTTTATGAGTTCTACGAATTCAATACTTACCACATAGTTTCTATATGTGTCAAGTAAGATCCATATTAAGGGAAACCCATCATCATAGAAACCAATCATTGAAATTGGTGGTTATAGCTATCATTGACAACTTCTGTCATTGGGCCAAAATGTCTTTACAATCGATTTATTAATTGAAACTTTTGGTGAGCGGATTATCTTGTGTCTGGTCGTGGGCTTGTGCCTTCAAGATCGTGCGCTTTAACACCGCTGAATTATTTTTTTTGGGGTTAGGTTAACTCGCTTGTCTACGCAGATAAATCCAAAACGATTAATTCCTTGCAAGCATTATTGCACCGTGACAAGCGTAACTACATCAACGCATTGGCACAAGAAGTAGAAGATTCTGCAAAGAGGTGCGACAGTATTACCATTTACAAAATAACCAAAGAACTGACCGCTGGCTGGCGCTGTACACAGTTCAAAGCAACACCTGATGAAAGAAGTAGACAGTTCTTTAATAAGTTCGGTGGATGAACAGGTCAGAAGGTGGAAAGAACATTTTTTCTCGATTTTAAACCGAGTGTTTGCAAACAACGTGCAGCCGATGCCCTCTGAAGCGCACGAACAAACCAATCCGCGAATCTGCACAGCGCCTCCCAGTAAATATGAGATCGTAGCCGCAATGAAAGCACAACAAAGCTATTGACTAGCTTTGAAGCTAGTATGACTTGATGGAATTCCCGCAGAGCTTTTACAAGCAGCGCCAATATCATCAAGTGAAGTGGGAATAATCGTCAAGCTCCCAAAAAAAAAAGAGATCTTCCAAATGTGAGAAAACTGGAGAGGGATTTGCGTTCTACTTACCGTTTCTAAAATAGAAGCAATCAGAGAAAACCTTGAAGCTACTCGTATACTCGCTGCCGAACAAGCAGTATTCCGTGCTGGATTCTCCTGTATTGATCACATCGGACCTGCGGATCATTATTGAGCAGTGCATTGAATATCGAGCACCACTACACCTCCTTTTCATCGACTTCGAGAAGGCCTTTGATAGCGTCAACAGGGAGTACGTCTGGTAGCTTTGCTAAGGAGAGGCGTCCCAGAAAAACTAATTGCTATTATGAAAGCAAATTATGATGGATCCAAGTTTCACGTTCTGCAAGTTGGTAGGTTGTCGATGATTTTGAAATCCGTACCAGAGTCAGGCAGGGCTGTATTCTGTCGGCGATATTCTTTTTGCTCGTGATAAGCCATGTACTGCACGCAACTTTGTCAGGTAGCGGAGGGATCCAATGGACTTTGACATCTTATTTAAAACACTTGGATTACGTGGACGATGTTTGCTTACTCTTTCATAGGATCATGGATATCCATCAAATGACAACAAGTGTGGAGAGAGAAGCAGGAATCGTGGGGCTGAAAACTAATTCTGGCCAAATAAAAATGATCAGCCTCGGAACCCGACCATCCTCTCAAATAAATATTTCCTATCAACCGGTGGAAAAAGTGGAGAGCTTTCAATATCTTGGAAGTATTATCTCCATCGAAGGCGAAACCGAACAAGACGTCATCTACCGCATCGGCAAAGCAAAAGCGGCATTCGGTATGCTGTCGAAAATTTGGGGGAATAACTCTATCAGCTTAAAAACAAAGCTACGACTGTTTCGCACAAATGTCGAATCTGTACTTTTTTATGGGTGCAGCACCTGGAAGCTTACTTCAGCCATTACAAGGAAGATGCAAATCTTCATGAATAGATGTCTTCGCAACATCCTAAGGATTTTCTGGCCAAACCGAATATTCAATGAGGTCCTTCATAGAAGGACAGGTAAGGATTCTATTCTACGAAGACGTAGGCAGCAGTTGGAGGGAGCTGAAACACATCTCCGGAAACCGCACACGATGGCGAGTATGCGTAGTAGAGGCCCAATGAACCTTGAGGACCTACCTAAGTAAGGTAATAAGCGTTATTGCTGATACAAAGTTGTCAAAAGTTGGGACTCTCGGTTGGAATTTATTCGAGTGGTGATCTAAATTACAGACACAGAGATTGGGGTTGTAGAAGAGCTAATTCTTGGGGCAACATACTGTCGGATCTAACAAATATATTTCCTTTTTCCATATTGTTTCCATCAGGTCCTTCTTATATACCCGCTGGTCAAAGAGAAAGTCCTTCAGTGTTAGACCTTTTTGTCACTAACACTGCTGACACTGTGTCTCAGCCTGTAGTTTTTGACGAACTTCCTTCGGATCATAATCCTGTGCTGTTACAAGTTTTTCATCCTTCCCAAGTAATAGAAAAATATTATTTTGATTTTAAAAATACCAACTGGTCAATTTTCAAATCAGATTTAAAACTTAAACTAAGAAATATGCCTACGGAAATAGACAATGTTAGAACCAAAGAAGGTGTTGACTCACTTGTTTCAGGTTTCTCTGATCAAATTCTTAGCTCAGTAGATTCTTCTGTGCCGAAGCTTCTTAAAAAGCATCACATTAGTAACATTCCTGATTATATTCTAGAATATATTCGTGTCAGAAATGGTATTAAAAGACAGTGGCAACGATATCGTTTGCCAGTGCATCGCCATCAGTTGAAGTATTTTAATAAACTCATTTCTATGGAAGTTCAAAAAAATCGAAATACCCAATGGAACCAAACACTCAGCCAATTACAGAAAAATGATCAACCTTTCTGGAACATTGCTAAAATTATAAAAACTAAGACGAGATTAAAATTTCTAATGAGGTCCTTTATACTGATAGTGAAAAGGCGAATACTTTCGCTGTAGAATTCAGAAAAAACCATGAGGTATCCCAACAGCTAAGTGATCTAGATACTATAAGTTTGGTAGACGCTGCCTCTTATAGAATTTTATCTTCTATAACAGAAACACCCCAAGATGTATATGTATCTGTTGATGATGTTTCCGCTATCATAAAATAGTTGCGAGTAAGGAAAACCGATGGACTTGATAATATAAAAAATTTATACCTCAAAAATTTACCCAAGTCAGGAAGAAAGTATCTAACGTTTATTATCAACGCCTGTTTGAAAAATCAATACTTTCCTGAGACCTGGAAAATAGCGAAGGTCATACCAATATTGAAAGCTGGTAAAGACAGGGAAAATCCTAGTAGCTATAGGCCAATCAGTCTTCTTAGTAGTTTGAGTAAAGTGTTTGAAAAAGTATTAAACAAAAAAACTCAACTTATTAATTGAAGAAAAACATATTTTTCCTGACCAACAGTTTGGATTTAGGAGCCACCACAGTACTTCACATCAAGTCCTTAGGATTTGTAACATTATCAAAAATAATCGTTCTGAAGGAAGATCTACAGGTATGGTCCTATTAGATATAGAAAAAGCTTTCGACTCTGTTTGGCATAATGCTCTTATTTACAAATTGGAAACATTCGCGATTCCAAGTTTTGTCATAAAAACAATTCAAAGTTTTTTATCAGGAAGATGTTTTCAAGTGTACGTTAATAAATCTAAATCCGTGTTAGTTAATATTCAGTATGGTGTCCCTCAAGGTTCAGTTCTTGGTCCTGTCTTATATAATGTGTACACGTCTGATTTTCCACAGCTACCTTATTGTGAATCAGGGATTTATGCAGATGACACCTGCATACTCTCTTCGCATGAGTTTGGTCTCAATATTGAGACCAATCTTCAAAATGCACTTCATATTTTAATGAGATATTATCACAAATGGAAAATTAAACTAAGTGCTGGAAAGATAAAATCAATCTTTTTCACGAGAAAAAGAAAGCGGTTATTTCTTCCCAGTAATGAACTGGAAGTCAACGGTGCTACTATAAAATGGGAGTCTAATGTGCAATATCTAGGAATAAACCTTGACAAGCGGCTTATTTTTAAAGAACATATTAGTAAAATAATTAAAAAAGTTAATATTGCAATTAAAATGTTATACCCGCTTATAAATAGAAATTCGCATTTAAGTGCTGAAAATAAGATCATTATACAAAAGGTTGTGTTTCAAGCAATGTTGTTGTATGGATGTCAGGTGTGGGGTAATTGCGCAATCTCCCATATTAAAAAACTCCAAGTGTGCCAAAACAAAATTTTAAAAATGATGCTTAATCTACCCTGGAATTATTCAACTAATGATCTTCATAATCAAACAGGTGTTGAATTGATTTACACAAGAATTCGAAAATTAACTGATAATTTCTTAATGAACTGTGATATTTCTGACAACCCTTTGGTAGTGCAATTAAACATTTAAAATGTATTTATTTATTTTTGTTATTTATTACTTATTTATTTATTTATATTTATTGAGCTTATTTATTTTTAATTACTTATTACTTACTATTTATGGTTATTTATTTATTGTTTATTGTTTATTATTTGTTATTTGTTATTTATTATTTATTATTTGTTATTTATTATTTGTAATTTATTATTTATTGTTTGTTATTTATTATTTGTTATTTGTTATTCGTTATTTATTATTTATTGTTTATTATTTATTATTTATTATTTATTATTTATTATTTACTATTTATTATTTATTATTTATTATTTTTTATTTTTTTTTATTATTAAGTTAGTATCTGCTTTTGCTTTTCTTTAGATTTTGTTGCTAAATAATTTTATTTATTGTTTATTTATTTATTTGTTTATTTATTTTTTTACTATTAATTTATATGTTATATATATATTTTTTTAATTTACTTATTTATTTATTTGTATTTATTTAATTTAAATGCAACTTTTTTATTACTTTACGTATCCTATGTGTTTTGAAATTCAATTTATTTCTTAATGAAATGTTTGTTTTACTTAAATGAAGGTTTTTGTCATATTTTCCTTCAAAATATAAATGTTTTCTTCTTGAATTTGTAATTATAATGTTGTAAAAATAACTTATTCAGTAGAAAAATATATTTTTAATATCAAATCTCTGTGTAAACTGAGCGGTAGCAAACCAAATAATATTTTAAGAAAGAAATAAAATATCTATCTATCTATCTATTCGAGCCAGCCGTGGCACCGGCAACTTGCCCGTAATAATTTTTAAAATATAATGAAAACCCATAATCTTTATTATAAAGCTTAATAATTGATGGCCAAAACATTAAATAATATGCGTTTTATTTCTTCTTGAAAATTGCACGTGTAAAAAACCTTTTATATATCTGACCACTAAAGAGTTCAACCGAATTTTCAAAGGTTTTTCTAATAAGATGTTTCATTTTGAATAGCTTGCTATTTGAGGAGCTGTCTCATTTGACATTTGACAAGTTTGTAATCACGAACTTACTAAAAATGGAAAAAGTGAAATGTTTGCAGTTCCCAGGTTTGCAAGCAAAGTTTCCTGACCATGTTAATTCTCAAAAAGGTGATCATAATTGGTCAATGAGATCTTGCGATCTAACACATTGAGACTTTTTTCCTTGGGGCCACTTTAAAGATAAGGTCTTCGCTAAATCTACACATAATTGATATAAAGATGCAATTCGTGAAGTCCATAAAATTCAATCTCTTATTTTCTTTTTCCCATTTATTAAATTTAATTGATTTCTTTGAAAAATATTTGTTTCTTTTTAATATCAATATTAATCCTCTTATTGGAAAATTCCGTACCAAATATATGTATGTATATCTAAAATTGTACGCTTGTTTTTGTTTTAAGTTTCTACTCTCTAAAGAGTCTTATACAATCCTTGTAGCATTAATTATCTCTCTTCTCACGAAAACAACATTTAAGTCTGAAGAATTTAACACAAATTAATGTGTAAATGAAAAGAAATTGAAAAAAAATCATCCTACTTTTGTAATTCACTGAATTTCAATTTAAGTTTCCATTTAAATTAAAATTAAACTTCTTCAATTTTACAAAAAAGAAATGAATAAAAAGAAAATGCGAAAGATCTAACGACTAAAAACAAAAAAAATGAAAAAAAGGACATGAATTGAAGAGGAGAGCCCATTAAGAGAACAGGTGCTTCCTTTCCTAACACAAATATCCTTTTCTAATATTTTTAAATTCACTTTCACTGAAGTAGGTGATTATTTGTTCACAAATCTAGCACGAAGTGTGCTTTCGATGCGATGCCACTCTGATGGCTTCGTCCTCGTATTATAATCATTTCTCACCCTTACTATCATTTTGTTTGTTGTTCCTTAGTTACTTTAAGGACTTGAGATGGTAGGAATTAGGAAGAAAAGAAAAGAGAAAGTAGCAAAATGAAGGAAAATTTCTCATCGAAAGAAGAAGTATTATTTGTCGAGTCGTCCATTACCTAGAGTAGATAGGTATACATCCGGATCCGATGCGAACATCTGATGGGCATTAGGTCGTATCCTATATCTGAATAGATAGATGTATGTGAGTTTGAATCTCAAGATACATTATCCATTTTCAAATGAATCCGTGCCATTTCAATCCAAATTCAACACATCGAGATTGGATTTCCTTTTTTTTCTAATGTAACGCTATCCTCAGATGCTGCAGCTGTATTTCGTCAGTTGAGATGATGTGAGTGCAGTGCATAGAAGAGACTTTTCTTTTGATAGAAAATATTTATTTCGATCCTTTTCTTTGATGTCGCATCGTCACCGTTCGTCGTCGTCATCTTTGTGAGTTCATCGTACAGAATCCTTTGCCTTTCCTATATCTGTTTGCCTTGTCTTTTGCACCTGCTTCTCATCCTTTTAACAGTGCAGTATGTATACAGTATACCTTCCTCCCCTTTGTGAGCCTTATCTGTGCATCTATTCTGGATCAGGATGTGTTTAACTGAACTCAGCGCAATCGGTTAACTGCATGAAAGGATCATTTTTCAGGAATTGAAATGTAGAACATCTCACATTATAAACGTGTGTGACTGGAACTGGGGAGGTGTTAGAGGTTGCTGTTTTCTTAAAAAGGGTTAGCATTTTTCGATGCCATAAAAGTATATCGTAGGACCGTATTTCTTACCTCGCAATGTCATTATTCACTTCTTTTGTTTTGTGTTTGGTATCACGTTTGGGAGCAAATCGCATTCATTCACCTGGGCGGATGCGGTTTGCGGATGTTATGGGAAATGATAAACTCTGTTTTGCCCCACAAAAGAGTCCTTGATTTATTGCACAAACAACGACGAAGACGACGAGCGACTACAACGACGACGAGGGTAAATGCGATGATAGTTCTTCTTTTTCAAAAGGAGCTTTATTGTGTGGTGCTGTGTTTCTGTTTTCCTGGCTCCTGGAATACGAACAGGATTGGGAATGTGAATACAGTCAGATTACTTTACCAAGAAATATGTGTTTTCATGTTTTGTTTGTTTGTTTTTTTCTTTTTCTATCGTCGTTTTTGCTTTTACTTCTCTGGAACAACTCACAAGACAGACAATAAAAGGAACCAGGAACAAAATAATTCTACGTAGAGTTTAGTAAAGTATTTTCTCTAAAAGAATAACTTTAAAAAAATCTATAATGCAGTGCAAACAGGAATTCAAACAGAATCGCATGAACTCAAATTTTGTTTCTTATCCTAATTCCTGAGATTGTATAATCAATCATAGAATACGTTGAATTTAGATTTTCTGGTTAAAAAATGTTTTTTGTAATTTTTGAATTTCTGTTGTTTCGGATTTGTAATTAGAAAGACACTATGAGAGCTTAACGTATTTTTAATTAATTATTGCTACGGGATAATAAGCAAGCTGCAAGCTAAATTCCAAGCAAAAAAGTTTAAAGGTGTTGAGTCACACGATTTTGTTAGCTACTCGTATATAAGCATGATCAACTTTGGGAGAAATAACATGTTCAGAAAAATGCACGTGTCCTGTTGAAAATAAACGTCGTCGTCCACAACGTAATTTCTTTCAAATCTGGCAGTTTCATTAAAATCATTAATCAAAGCGTCACCGCAAAAGCTACACCAGCCTAACTATCGAATCAGTAAATTCAAATCGCCACCTCAAAAACTACCAAACAGTGACACATTAAAGATAGAGAAGCTTTTCAAAAATCATTTTTCGGTTTTCCGTGCCCCAAATAAAGAGTTGGAAAAAAAAAATGATTAAAACGTAATTGTACAATTTTTCAAATACTTTCAAATGTAATTAAAGAATTTCATGTAATTGAAAAGCGTCAATTACTTGCAATTTAATTAAATAAAAAAGAGGCTGGGATGCGACCCACACTGATAACTTCCCATTCCGTCTGTCGATTTGTCTTGCTTAAAAGTTTGTCTATATGTATCAATTTTCACCAAATTTGCGTACTATTTTTTGTAGATTTTATTATTGAAAACAAACACAGAAAATGTGAAATAAAATAAGTTTGAAGCCAATATTTGTAATTTTTGAAAAGCTATTTGAGTCGAAAGTAAATTTTTACCAAGTTTTAGTATTGTTTTTTTTTTAGGTTTTTATTTTTTGTAAAAAAAACTGTCAATTCGATTTTTTTCAAAATTTTATCGAATGTTGAAAACAATATTTCTTATAAGTTAAACTTAGTAAGAAGCCATTATCTCAAAGTTTTGAAAAGATATTTGAGTCGAAAATCAATTTTTACCAACTTTTATTAATTTTTTTTAGGTTTTAATTTTTTTTTTTAAACTGTCAATTCGATTTTTCTCAACATTTTTCAGAATGTTGAAAACAATATTTCTTATAAGAGGAAAAAACTTTGAAGCCTTAATCTCAAGTTTTTGAAAAGATATTTGCGTCGAAATTCAATTTTTACCAACTATGAGTACATTTTTTTTAGGATTTTATTTTTTATAAAAAAAACTGTCAATTAGATTTTTCTCAAAATTTTATCAGATGTCAAAAACATTATTCTTCGTTGCACAAAATTATTTTGGAGATGAAATCATATTTTGGTCGTAAAATTTTCGAGGTGACAATTTTTTTTTCAGTTTTTTTTATTTATAAAAAAAAAACCGTTAATTGGATTTTTTTCCAAAAATATAATTGTTTTGTATTACGTTACAATATATATTATAAAATTTAATTCAAGTCTCTAGCATCATTGGTTCATGAGATATTTAGGTTTAACCAAAATTTTCACCTTTTTTTAAACTGCTATGGTAAAAAAACCACCCACCCAATTTTCTTGAGAGCATTTTCTGCATCTTTCTGCCTTATTATCTGTATAACAAAATTTATTTGAAGTCGATATCTCTTCTGGTTCTTGAGCTATGGAGGACGAAAAAACGTCGCGAACGTACAGACGTACGGACATACGGACGTACGAACTTACGTACACACGCACGCACAGTATCTTTCTAAAAATCTTTTATTTCGACTCTAGGGACCTTGAAACGTCGAGAAATGTCAAAATTTTCAATTTGACAAATCGGACCCAATACAATAACTTCCTATGGGAAGTTAATATATTTAAAAAGCAAAGTAATGTTCAAAAACGCAGTAATACATAATTGCTTTTTCCAGTTATTCAGTTAAACAAAAGTGTAATTAAATACAGTGTTATTCATTTTACGGTTTCAAAAGTAAACGCACCGTCTTGTTGAAACCACATATTCTCCAAGTCGTAGACGGTGACATTTGTTCCATCGTCGTTTTCGCAGAAGTAAGGTCCAATCACACCTCCGGACCAAAGAGTGCACCAAACAGTGACTTTTTGAGAATGTAATGGCCTCTCTTCAATTACTTGAGGATTCTCAGAACCCAAAATACGACAATTTTGCTTAGTAACATACCCACCGAGTGAGAAATGTAATTCGTCACTAAAGAAAATTTTGCAGTCCACCGCCTGTTGTTCAAGCACACATTCGACGTATCTACAACTTTTGTGAATGGTCAGGTGGCTTCAGTTGTTGTGTGAGCTGGGCTTTATATAGATGTAGTTTTAGGTCTAAATGTAATATACGCCATAATGTGCCGTAAGACAGTCCCAATTCCTGATAACGACGACGAATCGATACATTTGGGTCTTTGGCAACACTTTCGCTTAAAGCAGCGATGTGTCTGATTCCAACTCTAAATTTTTAAAACAGTAAAATAGATAATCCGTTATAATATAAAATTTAATTCAAGTCGCTGTCACAGACATCGCTCTAAAAATCTTTTATTTAGACTCTAGGGACCTTGAAATGTCAAAATTTTCGAATCGACAAATCGGAACGATTACAATAACTTCCTATGGGAAATTAATAATTGAAGAATTTCAATTACTAATTACATGTCATTGAAAATCTTCAATTACTATAATAAAATGTTATTGAAAAGCGTCAATTACTTGCAATTAAATTACTTAAGTGTATTTGAAAAGAAAAGTAATGTTCAAAAACGCAGTAACATTTTTTTTTCAGTTATCCTACACACAAAGGTAATTAAGATTTTATTTTTGTCACTTAAATTGAACGTAATATTTAAAATAATTTCTTGAAATGCTAATTTCTTTTGCTTTGAATTAATAAATAAATGATTTCTATTATTATGCTTTCCCTCGAGAACTTAAACAAACACATTCGAATTTTTAATTACATCTGATTAGTAACTGCATTTTTAACTTCCCATAAGAAGTTATTGTAATCAGACTGATTTGTCGAATAGAAAATTTTGACATTTCTCGAAATTTAAAGGTCCCTATAGCGTCGAAATAAAAGATTTTCAGAGAGATGTCTGTGCGTGCGTGTGTATGTACGTTAATACGTCCGTACATTCGTGACGTTTTTTCGTTGTCCATAGCTCAAGAACCAGTAGAGACATCGATTTCAAACAAATTTTGTTATACAGATAATAATGCAGAAAGATGCGGAAATGACTCTCAAAAAAGTTGAGTGGTGTTTTTTACCATAGCAATTTTAAATAAGGTTAAAATTTTGGTGAACTGTAAATATCTCACGAACCAATAACGGTAGAGACTTGAATTAAATTTTAAATTATATATTGTAAAGTGATACCAGACAAATATATTTTTGGAAAAATTCCAATCAAAGGTTTTTTGTTATAAATCAATAAAACTGATTTATATCCAAAACAATTTTATGCAACGAAAAATAACGTTTTTTAATATATTGTAAAATTTTGAGAAAAATCGTATTGACAGTTTTCTTATACAAAATAAAAACCTAAAAAAAACATTACACAAAATTGATAAAAATTGATTTTCGTCTCAAATATCTTTTCAAAAATTTGAGATTATGACTTCAAACTAATTTTGTCTTATAAGAAATAACATTCGGTAAAATTTTGAGAAAAATTGAATAGACAGTTTTTTAACAAAAATTAATGTTTTTAAAATAATTACTTAAAGTTCGTAAAAAATGATTTTCGAGTCGAATATCTTTTAAAAAAAGGCTGGGATGCGACCCACACTGATAACTTCCCATCCCGTCTGTCAATTGGTCTTGTTTAAAAGTTTGTATGTTTTCGTGTTTTGTTAAAAAAGTTGTCACTTGAATTATTCTTAAAAAATTTAAAATTAGCAACAATATTTTGCGTACAATGAAATATTTTGATTTCGAAATCTATTTTTGTTAACGAGATTTTTAGTCGAAAACCAATTTTTACCAATTTTAGTAGGATTTCTTAAAATTACTGAATAGCGAAAACAATATTTTTGTGAAATAAAATAAGCTTGAAGCCAATATTTTTAATTTTTGAAAAGCTATTTGAGTAGAAAGTAAATTTTTACCAAGTTTTAGTATTGTTTTTTTTATGTTTTTATTTTTTGTAAAAAAAACTTTCAATTCGATTTTTCTCAAAATTTGTCAGAATAATGAAAACAATATTTCTTATAAGATAAAATAAGTTTGAAGCCTTAATCTCAAGTTTTTGAAAAGATATTTGAGTCGAAATTCAATTTGATTTTTCTCAAAATTTTACCAGATGTCAAAAACATTATTCTTCGTTGCACAAAAATTTTTTGGAGATGAAATCATATTTTAGTCGTAAAATTTTCGAGGTGACAATTTTTTTTTCAGTTTTTTTGATTTATAAAAAAACCGTTAATTGGATTTTTTTCCGAAAATATAAGTGTTTTGTATCACGTTAAAATATATAATATAAAATTTAATTCAAGCCTCTAGCGTCATTGGTTTAGATATTTAGGTTTAACCAATATGTTCACCTTTTTTTTAAACTGCTATGGTAAAAAAATCTCTTCTGGTTCTTGAGCTATGGGCGACGAAAAAAACGTCGCGAACGTACGGACGTACGGACATACGGACATACGGGCATACGGACATACGGACGTACGAACGTACACACACGCACGCACGGACATCTTTTTAAAAATCTTTTATTTTGACTCTAGGGACCTTGAAACGTCGAGAAATGTCAAAATTTTCAATTCGACAAATCGGACCCATTACAATAACTTCCTATGGGAAGTTAATAATTTGAGATATTGGTTTCAAATTAATTTTGTCTTATAAGAAATATTGTTTTCATGATTCGGTAAAATTTTGAAAAAAAATCGAATTGACAGTTTTGTTACGAGAAATAAAAACCTAAAAAAAACAATACTGAAACTTGGTAAAAAATTATTTTCGACTCAAATATCTTTTCAAATATTAAAAATATTGGCTTCAATCTAACTTTACTTATTTACTTAAGGTGGCGCTACAGTCCAGGGCGGACCTGGGCCTCAAACAACATTCGTCTCAAGCCAGCTCGGTCCTTAGCTAGCTGTCTCTAGTTTCGCACACCAAATTGGTTGAGGTCTCACCCACCTGCGTGCGCCACCTGAGTTGCGGTCTTCCTCTACTGCGCCGCCGTCCCTCGGAATTGGATTCGAAGACCTTTCGGGCTGGAGCGTTGATGTCCATTCGCTCTACATGACCCAGCCATCTAAGTCGTTGGACTTTAATTCTGTTGTGTTGCTGTACAGTCCGTACAGTTCGTTGTTATATCTTGATCTGATCCTCCATTCTCCAGGCAGACGGGACCAAAACTCATCCGAAGAATTTTTCTCTCGAAGCATTTTCAAACTAACTTTATCTCCCAGAAAATAATGTTTCGACATTCAGTATATCTTTTATAAAAATTCAAGTGTCAGAAGATATTGACTTCAAATTAATTTCATTCATCCAATTGGTATTTTTTTATATAAGAAATGCTACTCAAATTGGTAAAAAATGGTTTTCGGGTAAAAATCTCGTTAACTAGAATAGATTTTAAAATAAAACTATTTCATCATATACATAGATACAAAATATTGTTAGTAATTTTAAAATTTTTAAGAATAATAATTTAACAAAATCCGAAACCTACAAACTTTTAAGCAAGACCAACCGACAGACGGGTTGGGAAGTTATTAATGTGGGTCGCATCCCAGCCTCTATTTTCAATTACAATTACAAGTACTTGTCATTTAAAAAAGATCAATTACTAATTAATAATTATTATTTGTAATTAATATTAAAAAATAATCATTATTTCCAAAATCTACCCAAATGTGACAATTCTTCTTATTCGACGTAACCTCCGACTCAAGAGTGATATACTGATGGACCTCCTAAAACGTCCAGATCATTTTGATGCATTTCAAGGACGAGAAAACAAGGCTGATCGTGATTGACTGGCTTGAGTTCTTTTGTTAACTGACTTAAGATTGACACAAAATTGGTCTAGTTTAGAAAATTGTCACTGCAAAATTATGCGTTGAAGTGAATCTTTAAATTTTTAATAATAGTCTATATTTAACTTGTAAAATGATGACAGTCTTAAAAGTGACTGCTGTTCAAATAGTCCATCTTTGACAACATTATTCGCACACACGAATGTTTGAGAATTGTAAGTTACTAGGCCCTAGTTTCTAACAAACTGTTGCGACACCTAGTTATTTTGTATGTCGAAATAGCTGGCGTTTCAAAATAACACCCCTTATTGGAAAACCCTTAAGTTTCCCTCAAAATGCCTTACAGTTTTTTATTTTTCTCCATATTTCAAAAAGCTTTAAAATATTCCTTATATACATATGTATATGGAAATGCCATAATTATGTGTCCATTTAAAGGTCAGATTTAAGCTCAGAGGACAAATAAGGTAGTGTTGTAAATATGTATATAAAAACCATCTTATTATGATTAATTATAAGGCTATATGAACCTTTTTATAAATTCAAACTTTAATACATATGTTTAATGCTTTAACTGGAAAACAATGAATGAGATCTTTTGGGTATATGTATAGAAAAACTTTTAAAATAAGCCCCTCGAGAAATTAACTCAACAGGGAGGTTTTACATTGTATATAAATATACAGAATTTCTGAGCACTCTTGTATACACTACGGCTACACGTTACTAATTAGAACCATATAGCCATGTTGAAAGGGGCTTCTGAGGCTTACAGGTTATAGTACACTACCAAGTATAGTGAGATTATGTTATGTTTATGAATTTATTTCATAAGCTCTTCTTATCCCTTACTATATGAGTATATGAGTATAACAACTCTTAAATTAACTGAATATGGTATGAAGTTTTGCTCCAAAAAATTTAAAGTTTAATTTAAGGGGGATAGTTTTAAATGTTTTTGGTATTGTTTACATAAAATGCATTACATACTCAACCAAGTAGAAAAATGGTGAAGTGGGAAGAGTTTACATATTATTTAGGTATGTTATTTATTTTAATATATTTATTAGAATACTGCATCCCCCAACTGCAAGACTAATCTAATTATCATGGGATTATGATAATGAGTTTCATTAGAAATTCTTTAATTTTATTTTCTTAAAGTTAAATTTTAATGCATTTAATTTTTCCCATCTATCCAACCAAATCATAAATAATATTTTCATTCAAAGTGCATCCATGGATAAATAATGGTCTTTGAATAGAGTTTTATACTAACCTATATATGGATATATTTTTAAAGTTTAACCCTAAGTTAACAAGTAACCACTTGAATCTATTAGGGCGGATAATATAGCGTACCACTTCTCGGCCATTTCTCATCTCGCTGTATACCTACTTTATACAACCTCCCTTAAGTTTTGTATCAAAATTAAGTTAAAACAAAAAAGAAAACTCTATATATAAAAACTTTTAACCCGCAAAATGCTACCCGCACATAAATGGAAAATTGTATAGTACATAGAGTTGGTTCTTGGTACGCATCTAGACAAAGACCAAGGCAAGTACAAATTAATATACGACTTCGATGGAAAATCTATAATCCGTTAAATGAAAAACTTTTTCCACATTGAAAATACAGCAATAATAAAACTAACAAGAAACTGAGGATAACAAGGACTATGAAATAGACCCAGGACCTGAGTGGATTTTTGATAGCAAGATAGAGTTTTACAAAAAGCTCAATGATCAAGGGTTATTGTGTTGGGTATAGAACGTAGTAAAGTGGTAAGACGGTATTTTTTCTTTTCTTTATGTTCGTGGTTTTGGAAAGGGAAGGGACTAGACTTTGACAAGAGTAAATATAGGCTCTACAAGTAGAATGATAAGATTAACCGGAGAATTAGCATACAATTTTTGTATGGCACCATCTGAACAGGAAGTTGTACTTCAAATCCAGTCTCGCTAACCATTTATTTCTATTTAATTTGTTGCATAAAGAATATAATTTGTTACGAGCCTGCCTTAAAAATTTAACACCGTTCATTTTATATGAGGAGTTACTCGTATTATGATTAGTTCAATTTGGCGAACTGAAAATTTTAGAGTTTTTTGATGTTTCAGGGGTAAAGAACAATATTTTAACTGATGGCCATTTTGGACGGCCGTCGGCGCAGCATGTCCCTCGAAGCTCATGCCACAATTGATTTGTTGAAGGGAACGTTTGGTAATCGCCTAGTTTTACGTTATCGACCCGTGAATTGGCTTTGAAAAAAGTAAAAAAAAAAATGTGATCTTCAGATTAGACTTATTTCGAGCCAGTTATAGCCGGTGATATAATAGAAATCATATTTTAATTACAATGCCAGAAGATTATTTTTTAAATACAGTAAATTGTATGTCAAAATTTAAATAAATCTTCGTTTTATTAAATTTCAAAGTTCTATACCTCTTAAAAACATCCCTTATTAAAATTAGTAGAACCATGGGTGAATATTATTTTATAAAACTATTGCGTTATAAATACAAGGTTATGGTTTATTTTTAAATCATAGTTTATTTAGGAACTGAATATTTCCGTGTCCGTTTCCTTCACGAAATCTTGACAGAGAGGCAGAATCATAATTTTAAGGAACGTAATAACTCGCTTTACGATTGAACAACGTTGTGAAATATTGAAAACTTATTTTCAAAGCGAGTCTGCTGATCAAATGGTAGCCATGTGCATTCAAGAGGCCACAACCGTTCAAAGCACCAACAACAGCACCGTCACATTTACTGTTGACATCCCACGCAAATGAATTAAGAACAACAAAGTTGGGATATGCACACCCCCACAGAAGAGAAGGATGACAACACCAAGGATATGTTCTTCGAGCTTTTGGACAAAATATATGAGCATTGTTCTAGCTACGATATTAAAACTTTCCTGAGCGATTTTAATGCCAAGCTAGGAAGGGAAGACATCTTTGGTGGAATATTTGGCTAACACAGCCTGCACGACAACACATTCGATAACGGATTAAGGCTCATCGATTTTGCTGCGGGGCGAAACGTCATGGTAGCCAGAACGCGTTTCCACACCTCAACATCCACAAAGAAACTTGGAGTTCTCTAGATCAATCTACCGTCAACCATGTTGACCATATTGCGATGGATGCTAAACACGCTTCCAGCACCATGGAAGTCCAAAATTTCTAAAAAGCTGACATCGACTCGGGTTTAAAGGCCCAAGGCAAAATAGTGAGATACTGGAAGAAGATCGGCTACAACCGCAAAAGATCGCCAAATCTTCTCCTACTGAGTCATAAGTAACCTCTCTCGAAATTCTCTGCCGCCAACACAATGTATCGAGAACCAGTGGCAACATTATCAAGATCCAATCAAAGAATCCGTCTTCGTGCTGGGTTTCAATCAGCCACCAACAAGGAACCCCTGGTTTGATGAGGAATGTAGGCAGGCAGATGCAGCCAAACATCAGGCAAGTAAAGCGACCCTGCATAGAACGACCAGAGCTGCTCACGAGCTATATGAGCAGAAGAAACGACGAGAACGCCGACTTCTCAGAGGGAAAAGGAAATGGCATGAGAACCGTGCGGTCAAAGATGTTGATATTTTTAAATACAGAAATGAAGTTCGAAAGTCTAATGAGCAGGTGACACGAAATTCACAAATACATAAACCTCGAACCGAAGGCTGCAAAGAACATCATAGTAGAACCGCAGTCTATGCTGAGGAAATGGAAGGACCACTTCTGCAAACTGTATAAGGGTGACGAAGAACCGAATTCCGCTGTCAGACAGGATTATCCATTTAACATACCCAACGAAAGCAAATAATTCCCGACTTAAACGAACAAATGATTGCCATATCTAAAATGAAGTCTAACAAAGCCGCTGGAGCAGATGGCTTGAATGCCGAGATTTTCAAAGCAGCAGGAGATATTTTGGTTAGGAGCATGCACCAACTTATCTGTAAGATATGGTCGGAAGGAAGCATGCCCGATGAATGGAACCTCAATATTGTTTGCCCGATTCTGCAAAAAAGGAGACCCTATACACTGCACCACCTATAGAGAAATCAGTTTACTAAACATCGCCAACAAAATCTTCTCTGTCATATTATATTTGAACATCTTAAGCCCATCATCAACAACCTGAGAGTGGTTTTAGACCAGGAAAGTCTACAGTCGATCAAATATTCACACAACGGCAGGTCTTGGAAAACTCTCAAGAACATCAAATCGAAACACACCATCTTTTCATCGATTTCAAAGGCGCATATAACAGCATCTACAGGAACGAGCTGTGTAAAGCAACATATGTCTAGTTTTGGCATTCCTGCCAAACTCGTCCTGCCAACTTAGCAGAACCTTTCAATGTAAAAAAAGGCTTTAGACGAGGTGATGCGCTGTCATGCGATTTCTTTAACATCGTCCTTGAAAGAATAGTGCAGAGCTCCCATGTCAACACTTGAGGCACTTTCTTTCAAAATTGACAAATGTAACTTTGAGGTAGGTAAGGACTTCGTCTAGCTAGGCTCCGCTATGAATACAGAAAACAACACCAGAGCTGAGATCAAATAATTATTCTTGCTAACCGCTGTTTCCTTGGGCTAAGAAAGCAATTGAGTAGCAAAGCCCTCTTTCGAGGGACCAGAGTGCCCCTATATAAGACCCTCATCATTTCCGTCCTGCTATACGGTGCAGATGCATGGACTTTGACAAAAGGTAAGTGGAGGTGAAGATGGAACGAGGAGCTCTACGGGCTGTACAGCGACAACGTTGACTTAGCCAGAAGCTATAGGGACCAAGCTAGATCTAGAAGTTTGTTGGGTGAGGCCCTAGTTCACACAGGACTATAGCGCCACCTTAAATAGGTAAGTTAGTAAGAGTCTGTTATACACTAATATGTGAGTACAAATTAAAAAAAGAGACAATCATGGAGGTACATCCTGAAACCATCAACAATGTCTTAAAAATATCCACTTTAGCCCATCTTTTCACATATGTTATATTATTCTTCTGAAACTACAAAATCTAAAGTCATCCTTAAAAATGTATTTTACTTCAATTTCAATACAAATTGAGGAAGAGAATTGAATATTTTTTTAGTCCATTAAGTACCAGAAAAGAATCCTAAGATGAGTGATGAGACCTAATTTTTCTAAACATCCTTCATACGAGTAATATATTTTACTCTCTAAAAAATGCCTCAAAATTTTCAGTGACGCTTTTCAATGAAAAGCTTTATAATTTAACTCTTACTTGGAATTTTATTAAATGTCGTACTGAGTGCCTAAATTACCTATAAGTCAAATGCATATTTCTAAAAGTTCAACGATTCTTCTAATCATCACTCATTTGTCATTTGTCATTTATCAACCTTCAAACAATAAACAATTTCTTTTCCCAGCACTTAAAATGTCAAAAGGTATCAACACTTTATTCTTTTTTCTCACACAAACTATAAAAGTCAGCAACAACAACAATAACAAACGAGAAAAAATATCAACTAACGAATGCTAATTTAAAATGGCATTTTATAGACTCACTCACTCACTCATCTCTCATTTTTTTATTTCTCATGATGTCCTTTTTGTTAGAATCAGTTCAACGAACGATCACCCGAAAGTGATGGAATTCCCCCCTTTTTCAACTTGAAACTTGAGTCTTGAAAGTAGACATATAATGGAGTAGGTACTATCCTATAAAGGTAATCGATATTCGTGAACCGTGATGTCAAAGGACATCAAACGACAACGATACTCTTCTTTATTTTGTGTTCCTTTATCGTTTATACGTAACGTAACATTTTTCATCAAACTCAAGCTCATAAATACTCTTTTTGAAACATTGTGTTTCACACACTCGCCATTCGTTGTTGGGTTTATCGAACTTTTTTATAGCACCAAATGGAATTCCCTAATCGATTCTTTGGATATTTTCGTCCTATGCCGGTGTTCTTCTTGTCTTATGTAGATATGTATGTATGTATGTATATGAGTGGTTGGATTAAGGCTTGAATATAAAAGGTATGTGATTTTTCCATCAGCACCAGGAGACTGAATGTATACAGCAGTTGTTAGCCTTTGGCCTGGCCATCTCCATTTATTCTTTGAATTTTAATCTAGAAGGTAATTGATTATGCCTTGGACTTTTATTTTGCCTTTTTGTTTGGCAAAGAATATTGCTATTTAGATTACTCACGTACAAAGAATTCGTGTTATGAGTTAGAACTTTTTGGGATCTTGAGATATAAAGAAAAAGTTTCAATTTATTTTGTATGGCAGTGCATTGGTAAAATCTTTGGGAAACAAAATTGAAGTTTTATTGATTTGTAATCACAACGAGATTCATGACACCGTAAGGGAGAATTCGAGTCGGTCGATTCTGTGACAAACATAAGAACTTGGTCATGTGTAAGCCACAAATTTGTGGGCTCCTGCCTTCAGCTTATACCCTTATAAACCTCAACTGATCTAAAGTTCAAAGATCAACAAAAGGTCAAATAAAAATAATGTGCATTCGGTAACGGGTTATCCGTGGTTGTGGTTTCGAAAGTATAGAGCTGGAATTCGACATCTGTCAAACTAAGTTGTTAAACCGATTTTTTTTTGTCACTTGAAAGTCTGACATTTACAAAAAATTGGACGCTCAACTATCGCACAACACATACAAATTATTAAAATCTACTACATAGCTAAATGGTGATTCTGCCACAGCCACATATCGTGTTTTAAGAGGAGTTTATGGTTTACATAATTGTTCAACTACGCAAGCCATTGGCAAAATTGTGAAGGAATTTGAAGAGACTGGACTGTGCATCATCGTTTCGCTCGACCCGAATGTGTCATTCCTCGTCGTTCTCAGGAATAAGGACTATCTTACGGAACATTATGGCGTATTTTGCATTTGGATCTACACTTACATCCATATAAAGTCCAGCTCACGCAAAAACTGAAGCCAGCTGACCATTCACAATGTCGTAGATACGTGAATGGGTGCTTGAAAAGGCGGTGGACGGTTTTAAATACTTACTCGGTGGCTATGTTAATAAACAAAATTGTCGTATTTGGGGTTCTGAGAATTCTCAAGTAGGTAAGAAGATAGGCCATTACATCCACAAAAACGAACTTTTTGGTGCGTTCGATGGAGCGGCTGTCATGTCACCGTCAATTTGAAGCGTTATGGTCATATGATAATCGACTTATTTTTGCCTGCTTTTGAAGAATACGACTTGGAAAATATGTGCTTTCAACAAGACGGTGCCACATGCCACACAACTGGAGCGAATATGGCTTTATTGTAAGAGACATTTCCTGGCCGCGTAATTTCTAGTCGTGGCGATATCAACTCGCCACCAAAATCATGCGATTTGACACCGCTGGACTGGACTTTTGTCGGAGTTTACGTGAAAGACCGTGTTCATGCATAAATAAACCCTTAAATCTTGAGTACTAAAAAAACAACATTTGTCAAGTTATGGCTAAGATACCGCCCAATATGTGTAAAAACTTGGTCGAAAATTACCTCAAAAGAATCGATGCTTGCAACAATTCGCGTGGTGATCATTTAAATGATGATGTGTTTCACACATAATTTCAACGTTCAGACTTTATAATACAAAACAAATATCATGAAAAAAAGGATTTTGAATGTGTTTTATTTACGTTTACTTTTGAAACCACAAAATGGATAACCCTGTACCTTTACATACCTCAACTAGCCCAAAGTTCAAAGATATCTGCACACCTGCTGGAGGAACAAATAAAAACGAATGTTCATTCGGTATATCCTGTGTTTTCTGAAATATCTAATACATTTTCGTAAATGGTACTTTACTAAATTTTATCGATGCGATGACTCAGTAAAATTAGATACGAAATTTGCCTACTTGGAATAGAAAACCGTCAAAACTGAAAGTGTATGAAGAATTATATTTATAACGTCCGTAAAATTATCCGAATAGTCCCTAATCATATTTTCCACTTTACCAAAAAGCTAGATCAATTATAGGAATAAGCTTTAATAAGCTAGAAAGACCTGTACCGGATATACGAGTATTCGAGTGAAGTGACTCCTAATGTACTTGAAAGCGTAAACGATCCTAGGTCACAAATTTTCTTTCGCACTCTTAAAGATCTTGGGACATACAAATTCGCTAGACCGGATAGTATCCCTCCTTATGTTCTGAAGACATGTTATTTAAAGCTGGAAAAACCACTACGTAAGCTTTTCCATCTATCTTACTTTACAGGTATCTTTACAAATGGATTGAAAACAGCATTTGTAAAGCCTGTGAGTTAAAAATGCGAATTCTCCTCCCACTCTTGCACTTGCTTTCATTCTTTCCAAGGGTATAAAAGAAGCTTAAGAACTATATTTAAGAACGAAAGCATCTTAATAACCGGTAGTGGTAATTTGGCGTTCGTAGATTAGTATCCGTGGCGTGATGGTTGTTGCGTAGGACTGTCATGCCAGAGGTCCATCCCTGCCTGTGCCATCTAAAGTTTTTTTTTTACTTATACTGCTGCTTGTGAGGAGTTGATTAAACCACAGAGAGTAATTCCTGTCATGAAAAGTGCTTTCTCAAATTAGCCGTTCAGATTCGGCTTAAGACTGTAAGGCCCCTTCATCCCTGACAACATAACTTCCACTCGGGAATGGTTAAGAGTTATAAGTCACTTGGCTCCAGTTCTCAATGGACTGTTGTCCCACCTAATTTATTTTATTTATAGCTATGGTTTATTTTGCCGATCAGTTTACATATCTTAACACCGTTTTGGAGAAAGTACAATATTAGAGCACTCAATATTTCAAGGCATTTGATAGAGTTTGGTATCAGGTATTGATGAATCTCTTCTTTGTTGTGTTAGAAATTAAGTTTGGAATCGTTCAAGTCAAGTAGTATTGAAGTGAGTCCAATCCTGATATCTACAAAATGGTATGCCACAGGGTTCCGTTTTTTCTCCGACACTCTTTCATGTTTTTAAGTCCTTTATATAAAATTGAGAAAAGAGCTCTAAAAATGATAATCTGATTTGCTACTCTTGAACACCGCCGCAAAGTCTCATGCCTATCATTATTTTATCGCTGCTTTTAAACAATACTCTAGTGAAATAGCCAATAGCATTTCATGTCAACAATGCACCCATAGGAATAGTTAAAGTCACTTTCTTTCTGAATCAATGGTTTTTAAATACACTTTCTTAATTATTAGACGTTTGGTATTCGGCGATACTCGTGACCATTAAAAAGATTTTTAAGAACCTAGTTATCTTCATATGTTAAAAACAAACATCAACTACATTAACAAACAAATTGATACCAGTTTAACTTCTATTTTATGACACATCCAAAAATAATTGAAATATAATTTCTTAACTAAAGTTAAAAAGCTTTTTTGAACAATTTTAAGAATTATCTTCTTCTTGGAAAAATTCAATTCAGTCAGGTCCTAAAAAAATGTTACATATTAACAAAATAGCTCGAGGATAAAAAAAACCATCCCCATGGTTTTTTGGTGTTGTTAGCTTTAAAATACTTTGTGTGACTTTGTTATTGTCAACCATTAATCAGAAGTCCATGCCAGTACCTACCACCTTTGCTCTGTACGACTAGGTAGACGTAGATAAGTACTACATATACATTATACTTACTCGGAAACAGGAAACAACACAAAATAAAAATAAGTTCCATTTCATAGCAATTTCGAAGTACCAAAGAAGGGGAAGATTATATTTACTTTTTTTTTGACTAAGCAAACAACAAGATGGCTAACCACAATCCACGACCTCATCTTGAGCAGCACCTTTATAATACCTACTATATACCTTCATACTACACTTCCATAAACTCTTGTGTCACGTGTTAGTGAGCTGAACTTAACAGCGGAAGTCAGAGGAAAAGAAGAAAAAGCTAGAAGAACAAATGGCTAAGAGTTGGTTGGTTGGCTGGCAGCATAATATGTATTTTCTTTTTGACAGAAAGTCTTAAGAAGCTGAATAAATTTTTATCCTCGAAATTGGTATATAAACTTTCGCCATAAAGAATGAAAATAAAAATACAAGCAAAAGAAAAAAACTAACAAGGGTGGAATAACAAATGAAGTTATGTTTCTTTGACACAAAGTGGCGCGACACACCGGAAGAACGTTAAAATGCCTTATTCCTTATGATCTAAGGGGTGTTTCTAATTTTTCAACTACTTGGTATCTAAGAGTGATGGTATTGGTTTTAACAAATATTTGATGCAAGTTTTGTTTGAAAACATCTTTATCGATTTTGATTAAACTTAGTAAAGGAGTGCAATTTCTTATGAATGCATTCACAGGAGAGTGAAATCTTTTGTACAAATATTGCAATACAAAGTGCAACGACTAAGAATTCAAATTCAATATTAATACTTGACCTATTTTTAATTTTTTTTCTTTTCTTAACTGCTGATAACTTCTAAATTAACCAATACATTTAATATAGGGTCCATAAAGGCTACAAATGAACGATAGACCCTAGAAAGTTCATCATCATAACACATTAATTTTATATTTTACTAAGGTCTCTTAGATAGCGAAAGAAGGGAAGCTTTGACTCCTTAAATTCTATTCAAATAAGAGCAAATACTTCCAACACAGTTGAGCGCTTTATTTGTATAAATGACCGTATTAGGTTTTCTAAAATTGGAAAGGAAATGAACAGAAAATTTGATTATTTACTGTTAACGTTTTGTTTTGATTCTACGTGTAGAGGAGACCATATTTCTGTTTTTAAAATTTTGGTTTCGAAAGATATGAAAATAATTAAATAAAATACTCCTCATACAAATTATGCATAAGAACGAATTAAAATTAGAGATGGTAGGGAAATTAGTTTTCCTGAGCAAAATTCATAGGTTTTTTTTTTTTTCGAAGCAAGAAAACAAAATTAAGTAAAAATATCTTTGGGAATAAAAGTTAATAAGAAAACAAATTTGTCTTGCAATTATTTTAAATTTGTATTTAAAAGTTTACCTTGATTTAATATTATTGTGATTGGTTTATTCACGAGGGACAAATAGATTTTTGTGTTAAGACCTCACAAAAACTTATTAAATAAAAAACAAAATCAAATAACTTTTCACCAGGTTCAAAATTACAGCTTTTAACTTTTGAATTAAAAATTTAAGGCATTTCTTAGATATTATTTTGGATATAAAGTAAAAACATTTTAAATCAAATTTAGTAAAACCGATTTGCACGAAAGTTTGCTGATATTAATCTTATATTGTTAAATGCATTTTTAAGTATATATTTATATTTTGCCAAGTTCTATTTTTATTTGTCGCTGTTTAGATGCAAGTGGCACTTAATCAAAATTGTTTATATAAAATTAAGTTGCATGAACATAGTTTCAATGATATAAAGTGTTTTGTATTCAAAGTTTCATAAGTACTCCTATTTCAATCACCAGTTTCAGTTATGAATTTGATTTCAATAAGCTTGTTTGCATTCGTTGCAGTTGTTTCTGTTGTTTCCGGGAAATTCATCAAAACTGAGCCGAATTATGGTGAAATTGAAAATTTTCTTCAAACCATTCAACACTCTAAACAATTTAAGAGCGTATTTCTATTACAAAACTCCAATCCCGCGGATGATAGTATCCTAAAGTATCTTTCAAACTCACTTGAAATCCCAGTTATCTTGTCGTCTAGTGAATCAATTTCCTTCTCATTGAAAGAAAAATTCAACAAACATTTTCTGATCATAGTCATCCTTATGGACAGCAGTGAAAATCTTCTGCAACGTCTTCTGGAATATCTTCAACACATGCGGCAAAGTAAAATTGTATTTTTTCTCAAAAGTTCATCAAAAAACAAAGAAGAGCTTAAGGAAGTTTTTGAATTTTGTTGGCAAAATGAAATGATAAATGTGATTGCAATTTTTAAAGACTTCTCGAGCTCCTCAACTTATTACAGTTTCACCAATTTCGGAATATTTAAAATTGAAGAAATGGTTTGGAAAAAGAATGAAAAATCCATCGAATTCTTTCCGAATCGAATGCATAACTTAAATGGGACAGTTCTGACTGTCCTATTTGATCTTCATGACATGTTATTGCATGTTCAAGGTAATGAAGTTGTAGGCGGCCCTGTGGGGAATGTTTTTCAAAGTCTAGCAGCAAAACACAACGCCAGATTAAATACATCTTACTTAACATTTTCAACCTTAACACCTGATGACGTTATAAATTTGGTTTCAAACAAAACCGTAGATATAACTACTGTACAATTATTTATTAAATTGCCAATAGAATCATTCTTGCATCCATTACTAGAGGATGTTGGTGTGATACTACCAATGGAACCAAGAATTCCCATATTTAAAGTGTTTACGCGTTTATTCAGCTTGAGCGTTTTTCTCATAACAATTGCAATCATCGTAGTTTTTTCAGCAATGTTGGAGACAGCTGTATTTCTTTCAGGAAATAAATCGGTTCTGCTTAATTTTGTAATTGATCTAGACTGCTTACGGGGGATACTTGGACAAGCTTTTATTCAACGACCAGTCTCCAGATATAGCTCAAAAATCATCTACTTACTAATATTTTTATACGGAATCATGCTAACTACTTCGTACAATGCATTTCTTCACACTTTTATGACCGAACCGCCCAAAGAAATATTTATAAAATCTCTAGAAGACGTAATGGCATCAAATTTAAAAATTAAAGTTTCAGCACCGTTAATCAATTTCATTTACAACCATATCCCCGGACTAAAAGAGAACTATTCTGAACTTTTTCTTATCAAATATGAAAATGAAAATAACGCTAGTTCAATTGCTGCAAAAATTAATGCATTGAATACAAAATATGCTCATGTTGTGTCAGTATCAGATTGGGATCTTTTAGAGCATATACAAAATTTTCTAGGAAAAAAGTCTTTTCGATGGTCGCAAGAATTGTGTTTAATAAAAGGGTTAGCGTTGTCTTTTCCTATTTATGAAAATTCAATATACAAAGGCATTATAAATTCTCACTTGATCCTTATCGATTCTTCTGGATTATGGGACTATTGGAAGAAAAGAATGCTTTTTGATCAAATAAACATTAGTAAACTCAAACTGAAAGATTTGCAATCGAAACAAAATGCTCATTCTATTAAACTTGAAGATTTCAAATGGATTTGGATGGCAATTGGTATGGCTTTTGGAATAAGCTGTTGTTGCTTTGTTGCTGAAATTTGCATTTTTAAGTGGAAAGATCAAATAAAACTAAAGCTTTTTTCCTTGAAGGTATATTTAATATCAAGAAAAAGAAAATAAATAATTCGAATTTTTCCAACATACATACTTCTTTTTGAAATCATGCTTTGATATAATAGTTAAGTAGTTTCAATATTTGTATTTTATTATTATGTTGTTCAATAAAATATCTGAATTAAGTTTAATTAACTGACTTCTTGAGTTTTTGATTAACATTTTCTTTCTTACAGCTGAGTTAATAAATATATATGGTCTGTCAAACCATATTGCTGACGCTTGATGCATATCTAAAATTGGCAGCATTTATTAAGACCACATCCGAAGAAGAGGGGTGTGAGTCTAAAAACGAATATGAAAAGCTTAGAGTATTGTCATCAGCGAAACATTCAATTGGATTAAAAGTTGCAGGCAAGAGATAATTAATATAAATGAGAAAAAGTATCGGAGACAGAGCAGACCCCTAGGGTACACCATGAATTATTTTGTCCTTCCCAGACTTGAATCCATACAATACTGCTTGTATTGAACGGTCCAAAAAGTAATTTATAATCCAACGAAGGAAGGATTATTTAAAACCGAAAACACGCATTTTCTATAAAAGACCCTAATGCCAAACTCTATCAAATGCCTTTGAAGAGTCAAGTGCAATAATCTTTCTTTCTATAAAACGATTTAAAGATTTGTTCCCCTGTTCGGTGAGATAAACCATCAGATCACGAATGTATTGCTTCGAAAGTCATACTGCCGGTCATTTAAAAGCCTTCGGTTTTCAATGTTAGATAATTAAAATCAATGCTCCTTATACAAATTATGAAAAAGAAGCAACTTAAGTTAAAGAGGGCAAGAAAATTATCCTTAGGTTTTTTCGGAGTATGAACAACGAATTAGGCAAAAAGTTCATTGGGAATAAAAGTTAATAACTATTTTAAACTTCCCATAGGATGTTATTGTAATGGGTCCGATTTGTCAAATTGAAAATTTTGACATTTCTCGACGTTTCAAGGTCCCTAGAGTCGAAATAAAAGATTTTTAGAAAGATGTCTGTGCGTGCGTGTGTACGTACGTTCGTACGTCCGTACATCCGTACGTTCGCGACGTTTTTTTCGTCATCCATAGCTCAAGAACCCGAAGAGATATCGACTTCAAATAAATTTTGTTATACAGATAATAAGACAGAAAGATACAGAAAGGGCTCTCAAAAAAATTGCGTGGGTGTTTTTTTACCATAGCAGTTTAAAAAAAGGTGAACATTTTGGTTAATCCTAAATATCTCATGAACCAATGATGCTAGAGACTTGAATTAAATGTTATATTATATATTGTAACGTAATACAAAACAATTATATTTTTGGAAAAAAATCCAATTAACGGTTTTTTTTACAAATCAAAAAAACTGAAAAAAAAATTTGTCACCTCGAAAATTTTACGACCAAAATATGATTTTATCTCCAAAACAATTTTGTGCAACGAAGAATAATGTTTTTGACATCTGATAAAATTTTGAGAAAAATCTAATCGACATTTTTTTTTATAAAAAATATAATCCTAAAAAAAAAATGTACTCATAGTTGGTAAAAATTGAATTTCGACGCAAATATCTTTTCAAAAACTTGAGATTAAGGCTTCAAACTTTTTTTATCTTATAAGAAATATTGTTTTCAACATTCTGAAAAATGTTGGGAAAAATCGAATTGACAGTTTAAAAAAAAAAAATAAAAACCTAACAAAAATTAATAAAAGTTGGTAAAAATTGATTTTCGACTTAAATATCTTTTCAATACTTGGAGATATTAACTTTAAACTACTTTAATCTTTCAAAAAATATTGTTGTCAACATTCAGTAAAATTTTGAAAAAAATCGAATTGACAGCTTTTGTACAAAAAATTAAAAATCTAAAAAAAATTTAACAAAAGTTGTCAAAAATTGATTTTCGACTCAAATATCTTTCCAAAAATTGAAGATAATGTCTTCTAACTAATTTTACCTTATAAGAAATATTGTTTTCAACATTCGATAAAATTTTGTGAAAAATCGAATCGACAGTTTTTTTTACAAAAAATAAAAACCTAAAAAAAAAACAATACTAAAACTTGATAAAAATTTACTTTCGACTCAAATAACTTTTGGGGTATAATCCGGAAAGGCTGTAGAAGGCTTTTTAATCGTGCAAAAAAGACTAGACATCCACAAGACTGGGACTCCTATAAGGAATCCCTCAAAAAGTATAAACAGGAATTGAGAATAGCCAAAAGATCCTCTTGGAGATCCTTCTGTAGCTCAATAGAAGAATCCTCGGAGGCATCAAGGATAAGGAAGATTCTCTCGACAAATCCAACCATGCCTAGTTGTCTTAAAAACTTGGATGGTACTTGGACTAACTCTTGCGAAGAAACGCTAAACCTGCTACTGGACACCCACTTCCCTGATAGCTCCAAATACGTTAATACAACAAACCATCCTGGGACGGGTATTAACTTAACTTTTCCTCAAGGTCTTGTTACAAAAGAAAAGTTGACATGGGCTCTGAATAGTTTCAAACCTTACAAATCTCCAGGGCCAGATCACATCGTACCAGCTGAGCTACAACTTCCGATTGACATAACTCTGCCCATCATTGAGATGATCTTTAAAAGTTGTCTTGTTTTGGTCTATATACCTCAGCGATGGAGAGAAGTAAAGGTAGTATTCATTCCCAAGGCGGGCAAATGTTCGCATGTCAACCCTAAAGATCTAAGACCTATTAGCCTATCATCATTCATTCTCAAAACTCTGGAACTTTTGATTGATATCCACGTAGGTAACAGCATTGATAAGAGACTATCGATGTCTCAGCATTATTACTGCAAAGGGAAATCGGTAGAAACAGCCTTGCACACCTTGGTAAGAACTATCGAATACTCCCTAGAACAAAAACAATATACTATGGTGGCCTTCCTGGATATTGAAGGCGCTTTCAACAACGTTGACACATCCGCTATCACTTCTGCTATGACGACCCTAAACGTCGAATACTCACTCTGTGAATTGATAAATCTAATGCTAAAAAGCAGGATCATCAACTCTAAGATGGGGGATTTTTGTACGAAAAGGTCTGTCAGTAGAGGCACTCCGCAAGGTGGTGTTCTGTCCCCTTTTCTGTGGAACATAGTGGTTAACGAGCTACTAATATCCCTTGAGAGAGAAGGCTACAGAGTGATTGCGTATGCCGATGATGTTGCTATCGCCGTCATAGGATAACATCCAAATACACTGAGAGACCTCCTCCAAAACGCACTCAATATGCTCACTAGATGGGCAGATCACTGTGGACTTAGTATTAATCCTCAAAAAACAGACCTCGTCCTTTTTACGCGGAAATACAAGATCCCAGTAATTGTACCTCCTTCAATAAAAGGTGTACCACTAATTTTCACCAATGAGGCCAAATATCTTGGTCTGATATTGGACAAAAAATTAAGTTGGAAACCTAATATTCAGGAAAGAGTTAAAAAAGCTACAGCAGCTCTTTTCCTTTGCAAGAAAGCCATAGGAAACAAATGGGGTTTTCAACCTCGCATAACTTATTGGCTATACACATCGGTCATCCGACCAATACTTATGTACGGGGTTCAAGTGTGGTGGACTGCACTGGAGAAAGTCACATATTACGACAAACTCACCAGAGTCCAACGCACTGCATGTCTCTGCATTAGCGGGGCTTTGAGAACCGCACCCTCAGCAGCGTTGGACACTCTCCTCCATCTGACACCCCTCGACATTTTGAGCAAACAAGTGGCAGCGAGTACAGCCATAAGACTCAACACCTCATCTCAATGGACCAACAACAATGTTGGGCACTCCATCATTCTGAAACTCTTTGGTTCTATACCAAAGTACATAGACTACACTATCCCAAAAACCCAATTTGGTAAAAACTTCCAGGTATCCATTCCATCCAGGGATGAATGGGAAGACAAAAAAACTCCTAGGTGACAAAAGCATCCATTTTTACACAGATGGATCCAAGACAAATGAGGGAGTTGGTAGTGGTGTGTACTCAGAAAAGCTTAATCTAAGCATGTCATTCCGCCTCCCTAATCATTGTAGCGTCTTCCAAGCGGAAATTTTAGCGATCAAAGAGGTTCTCTCCTGGCTAAGAGAAAACGTGATATCAACTTCTGATATACGCATCTTCTCTGACAGTCAGGCTGCTATCAAGTCTCTTGACGGTGTCTCAACCAACTCTCTAACGGCCCTCGATTGTCGATCATCTCTTATGGAGATGGCGCAGCAATTTAACATTCACCTATGCTGGGTGCCGGGCCACAGAGACATCGCAGGAAATTGTAGAGCCGATGAACTCGCTAAAAATGGAACCGTCATACCTATTTCACCTGAAAGGGAGAAGATAGGTATACCGATAGCTACATGTAAACTTCTGCTAAAAGAAAAAGGTTTCGAGATAGCAAACTCTAGGTGGTACAATTTACCAACATGCGCACCACAAAACTAATATGACCTTCATTGGACCTAAAGCGCTCTAAAGACTTGTTATCCCAAAGCAGACTTCATATTAGCTCCCTAATAGGTGTCCTTACGGGACACTGTCTTATAGGCAGACACGCAATACGACTTAGTGTAGCCTCGAATGACTTCTGCAGGAGCTGTATGGACGAGGAAGAAGAAGAAACAGTCTCTCACCTCCTCTGCACCTGCCCTGCTCTTTCACGAAGACGCAAACTTCATCTGGGAGAATACTCTTTTGATGATCCCAGTAAACTAGCTAAAAAGGATATCAAATATCTCCTTCGCTTTATAAAAAGCTCAAAATGGTTCGACTAGTGGGAAGTAATTCTCAAGATTCATGTGGTATCACAATGGGCCTTTTCTTCTGGCCTAAGTGTGTGGTTTTTGTATCCGCAGCCACATTAACCTAACCTAACCTAACCAAATAGCTTTTCAAAAATTACAAATATTGGCTTCAAACTTATTTTATTTCACAGAAAATATTGTTTTCGATATTCATATCATTCGATATAAAAATCCAACAGTCTACAAAAAATAGTACGCAAATTTGGTAAAAATTGATACATACATATAGACAAACTTTTAAGCAAGACAAATCGACAGACGGGATGGGAAGTTATCAGTGTGGGTCGCATCCCAGCCTCTTTTTTTAAATTTGTATCCAACAGTTAAACCTGATTGGTTTATACATGAGAGATTGAGATTAAAGATTGACTTTTCTTCAAACTTATTTAATGGATATAAAATATCCAAAAACTTTTCCCCCAGGTACTGCTTTTTAAGTTCAAAATAAACGTTTTTGGCTTTTAAACTATAAGTCTTAAGTTTTTCAAGTTAATAAAATTTAATTTCAAATTCAATAAAACCGATTTGCACGAAAGTTTGCTGATATTAATCTTATAACGTTTAATGAAATTCTAAGTATGTATTTTTGTTTTGCCAAGTTTTATTTTTATTTCTCTCTATTTAGATGCAAGTGGCACTTAATCAAAATTGTTTTGATAGAATTGCATGAATATGGTTTCAACGATATTGAGTGTTTTGTACTCAAAATTTTAAAACTACTCCTATTTCAATCATCAGTTTCAGTTATGAATTTGATTTCAATAAGCTTGTTTGCATTCGTTGCAGTTGTTTCTGTTGTTTCCGGGAAATTTATCAAAACTGAGCCGAATTATGGTGAAATTGAAAATTTTCTTCAGACAATTCAACACTCTGAAAAATTTCAGAGCGTTTTTCTATTACAAAACTCCAATCCAGAAGATGATAGTATCATACAAAATCTATCAAACCGTCTTGGAATTCCGGTTATTTTGTCGTCTAGTGAATCAATTTCCTTTCTATTGAAACAAAGTTTTAACGAAAATTTTCTGATTATAGTCAACCTTAAGAACAGCAGTGAAAATCTTCTGCAACGTCTTCTGGAATATCTTCAACACATGCGGCAAAGTAAAATTGTATTTTTTCTCAAAAGTTCATCAAAAAACAAAGAAGAGCTTAAGGAAGTTTTTGAATTTTGTTGGCAAAATGAAATGATAAATGTGATTGCAATTTTTCAAGACTTCTCGAGCTCCTTAACTTATTACAGTTTCACAAATTTTGGAATATTTAAAATTGATGAAATGGTTTGGAAAAAAAATGAAAAATCGATCGAATTCTTTCCGAATCGAATGCATAACTTAAATGGGACAGTTCTGACTGTCCTATTTGATCTTGATGACACGTTTTTACATATTCAAGGTAATGAAGTTATAGGTGGCCCTATGGGTAATGTTTTTCAAAGTCTAGCAGCAAAACACAACGCCATATTAAATACATCTTACTTAACATTTTCAACCTTAACACCTGATGACGTTATGAATTTGGTTTCAAACAAAACCATAGAAATTACTACCAAATATTGTATCCTTATTTTCCCAATAGAATCATTCTTGCATCCATTATTAATTGATTTTGGTGTTATGCTTCCGATCGAACCAAGAATTCCCATATTTAAAGTGTTTACGCGTATATTTAGTTTGAACGTTTTTCTCATAACAATTGCAATCATCGTAGTTTTTTCAGCAATATTGGAGACAGCTGTATTTCTTTCAGGAAATAAATCGGTTCTTCTTAATTTTGTAATTGATCTAGACTGCTTACGGGGGATACTTGGACAAGCTTTTATTCAACGACCAGTCTCCAGATATAGCTCAAAAATCATCTACTTACTAATATTTTTATACGGAATCATGCTAACTACTTCGTACAATGCATTTCTTCACACTTTTATGACCGAACCGCCCAAAGAAATATTTATAAAATCTCTAGAAGACGTCATGGCATCGAATTTAAAAATAAAAGTTCCCTCATCTGAATTGAATTTCATGTACAATCATATCCACGGACTAAAGGAGAACTATTCTGAAGTTTTTCTTAGCGAAAATGCAATAAAACATTACTCAATTCTTGAAGAAATCAATGCATTCAATACAGAGTATGGTTATTTTATTTCAAGATCAAAATTTAAATTTTTTGATAATATACAAAACTATCTTGGAAAAAAGTCTTTTCGTTGGTCGCAAGAGTTGTGTTTATTAAGCGGTTTAGCGATGTCTTGGCCTGTTTATGAAAATTCAATATACAAAGACATTTTAAATTCTCACTTAGCTAATGGACGTACTTCTGGATTATGGGACTATTGGAAGAAAAGAATGCTTTTTGATCAAATAAACATTAGTAAACTCAAACTGAAAGATTTGCAATCGAAACAAAATGCTCATTCTATTAAACTTGAAGATTTCAAATGGATTTGGATGGCAATTGGTATGGCTTTTGGAATAAGCTGTTGTTGCTTTGTTGCTGAAATTTACATTTTTAAGTGGAAAGATCAAATAAACGTAAAGCTCTTTTCCTTGAAGGCATATTTAGTATCAAAGAAATGGATATAATTACATAAATTAAAATAATTCGAATTCATACTTCTTTTTGAAATCATGCTTTGATATATAATAGTTTTGTAGTTTCAATATTTGTGTTGTATTATTATGTGGCTCAATAAAATGTATCAATGTCTTTAAACTTCTTTTTTTCTTAGGGAACTGACTTCTTAAGTTTTTACAAACATTTAATTTCTTACAGCTGAGTAAATAAATACATAATATAGTCTGTTAAACAGAGATCTTTGAAATTTGACAGTTTATTGCAGCCATATTTGCTATTGCTTTATACATATATACTATTTTCAGCAGTTATTGAGACCATCTTGACATTTCAGATTTAGATTTATAGCGTTAAAAATCATCTTACTAAATAAAATTAATTTTTAAAATCTGAATTTAAAATTCTAACTAAATTTCGTGCAAATTGGTAAAGTGTTTACTTGGGAGTATGTGTAATATTTAATATTTCGGTTATTAAACGTGTTTTCTTTAATTTTTGTATGCACCCCCTTAAATGATTGTGTTCATTGAGTAGTATTTTAATAGTTATGTTTACAATTCATCAATTCCCTGACATGACGTGTTGAGGTGAAAATTCACTCATCTTGCTGTTGAATTCCTTACATTCAAATTTCAATGAAGTTTGCTGAATTAATTAGCATAATTTATTTTCAAAAAGAGCACGCTTTAGGCTACACAACATAGCCCTCATTTTTAAAATACATATTTTGTTCTAGAGTATAGAGGGTCGTTTCGTTTCAAAGACGACTTTCTGTCAAGATTTCGAGCGGAAAACAGTTGGCAGTGTCAAAATAACATACGGTTTAAAGAGAAACCACTTGATGTCCCACTCTGTAAAGGACAGACAAAGTCTATGTGCTGCGATTTGATTTTGTCAATCATAGCATCTCAAATCACAATTGGATGGATTTATGAAAGCCACCAGCAGCCACAACAAATAGTGTGTAAATGCTATAATTTCAATCAATTCAACGTCAATTACTATCACAAAGTATATTTGACTGGTAGCTGGCAAATATATAGTGTAAGCTCAGAAATTAATACATAAAGCTACATATGTATGTATATGTTCTTGAAGTTATAATATTATTAGATATGTGCTCATATAAAAGGCTTTTGTTAATCAATATGCCAACAATCAGGATTGAATACATAAATAACCACTCTTGTTGATCACTTGATGATGGCGTGTGGGTTCTTATGTAGCCTTTAATCAATCAATATAGTGGAATCAGTATATAGAAGACTCAATAATTATTGTTCTATTGAAAAGCGTGCGATATGTATTGAAAGGCTCTTAATTAATGAAAGACAGCTATGGTTTTGTAAAAAAGTTTGAAAGTGGATTTTTTTTTAATATGTTTCCTATTAAATTCCTTTTTCAAGTATTGTACACTTATCTGAGTCAGAGGTTTGGATTTTCGCTATCTTGATTACTTTTTTTGTTACTGTTCACTACGTTTTTCGCTTAAATTTCGACTTTAATATGGATGTTAACGCTTAGCTTTTCAAGTGCCTTTTCTTGTCTCGGTTATATTCTTTTTTGACTACATTTTTAATTTCCATTTGTATAACAAATCGATGAAGCATATTTTCAATGACGACGACGAAGAACGACGACGACTAGACTACACAATTTTAAGGAAATTGAATTTGAATCAACTAAATCATTGCTAAGCCAAGCCCTTGACAGTTTTTTTTTTAACAACCTTCAAGCAACGAAAGAGAAAAGGACATGAATAAAATTAAATTTGAATTAGCGCAATGCTGGTCTGGTTCCGTCACCATTACTACCATTATTTTCAAGTCCTGGCAAAGGTAACTATAGTATAGTGTATATAAAGCGATAACTGCTTTAAAATTTAATTTAGTTAGTGCATTTGGCAATGCTCAGTCATTCGAGTGCTGCTGCTTTCACGTAGTTACCGTAGTTGCATAGAGTTTGGAGGTGTAAAGATTGGAGGAAAAAATGTGTGTACGAACGAAAGGGTGCCAGCATTTTCTGAATTCTATAGTACATTGAAATATCACCTTTTTCTCACAGTTTTCATTTTTTTTTTGGATTTTGCCTTCTTTATTTGTGTTGTAAGTTGCATAAAAGGTATCTAAAAGTTCTTTTGAAATGGCGAAGGGTATCTTAGAGTTTTATATATTTATTGAATTTTGTAGTTTATTTTTTAGTTTGAATATTTATTCTAGACTTATGTATATGTTGTGGAAATAAGTATATGCAAAAGAAGTTGAACCTACTATTGCTTAAGGAATTAAAAGGAATCTTACAAATAACTTAATGTTTCTAAAATTTTCTTCTTTTTAAGTGATCAAAATTTTCAATTAATTAAGCAGAATTCTCGTAGTTTTTTGTATAAATTGGAAAAATTTTAATCACTATTTTTAAAGTTCATCATGTAATAAAAACACTATTTTACTTGAACTTAAATTAGATTTAGATTTAAATTAATTAATTAATTAATTGTTAATTGATTCATTATTTGTTGACAATTTTACCTGATCTCAAAAACCCCACTTTTCGTAGAGTAAAATTATTCAGATGAATTAAGAGTTAGTCATTTCTAGCTTTCAAGTTTTAAGTGCAGACTTTTGACATTTTTTATAATAAAGTACCTAAAGTCAAAATAGGCATACAATTTAACAAACCTTAGAATATTTCGTCAACACTAGAGGTACTATCTTTCAAAAGGCTGTCAAATTACTAGCATATGCTGATGACATTGACATAATCGGAAGAACTTAGCGTGATGTCAATGGGGCTTTTGTGTGTATTGAGGCAAAGGCGGCAAAAATGGGGTTAACGGTAAATAAGGGCAAAACAAAGTAAAGTACATGCTGTCATCAAGAAAGGACTTACAACACTGAAGTCTCGGTTAAAACGTCACCATCGACAGACGTTATTTTGAGGTACTTCAGGATTTCGTCTACCTAGGCTCCGCTATGAAAGCAGAAAACAACACTAGCGCTGAGATCAAACGAAGTATAACTCTTGCTAACCACTGTTTCTTTGGGCTAAGAAAGCAATTGATCAGCAAAGACCTCTTTCGATTGACCAAAGTATCCCTAAGATAAGATCCTCATCACCCCAGTCCTGCTATACCGTGCTATGAAAAAAGCGGATAAAAGCACCTTGGGTCGTTTCGAGAAAAAAGTTCTTCGTGTAATCTAAGGTCCCGTATGCAGAAAGTGAGTGGCGGAAAAGATGGAACTACGAGCTGTATAAGCTAAACATCAGCGACATAGACTTAGCCAGAAGGTTAAAGTCCAACGACTAAGATAGCTGGGTCACGTAGAGCGCATGGAAACTAATTCTCCGTTCCGGAGAGTCTTCGAAGCCACACCCACAGGACAGCTCAGCAGAGGAAGACCGCGGATCAGGTGACGCGCACAAGTGGAAAGTGACATCACCCAACTTGAAGCGCCAAACTGAAGACAAATCTAGCTAGCGACCGAGCTAGATGGAGAAGTTTGTTGGGTGAGACCCTAGTTGACACAGTAAGAATATTTCGGAAATCGTTGGAAATTGGTTGTGACACTGAGGAAATCGTTATTTACTACTAAAAAAGAGCCCACAAACACTCGACAAGAACGTACAAAGTTATTGAGCTATTTTGTCGTAAATCGTTTTCAGGTAGTAAAGTTTGAATGGTAAATGCTACGATCAAGCTTCAAATAACAGCTCTTTTAAAAAATGACAAAAGTTGAAAATATCGATTTTTCGCATTATCTGCCTAAACGGTGCGGTGCTCATCTTAACTTTAGAGCTTCTTTGTTAACTTTGCAATTGTCTACAGCCAAGGGTTAGACTTTTTTTTCAAAACACATAATAAAATCTAATATATAAAATTCTCCTGTCACAGTGTTAGTTGCCATACTCCTCCGAAACGGCTTTACCAATTTCAATAAAATTTTGCATATACATTCGGTAGGTCTGATAATAGGTTTTTATCTATTTGTATATTCCTACTAGATGACCCGACAAACGTTGTTTTGGCATTAAAGTATTGTAAGTGTATAAGGATGTGGTATATAAGTGCGAGAGGTATAGAGCACTGTAAACGGTGACAAAAGATTATTCTACGATGTCGTGAGCTTTGTCAGCAATTCATGGTCGACATGTATGTAAAGATAGAGAGCGAACGATTGCGATACTTGAGATTTAATCAAAACAAACTGCGTGCGAAACAACGCCGACGCCGAGCCGCTCAAATCGGTAACTCTGTCATTCTACCATCATCAAACATAGGAAGTCCACGCCATTTGCAAGAATATGTCCAGAATGCTCTGACTAACGCACGGGAATATGGGTGGCCGTGTTTATTTATCACGGCCAAGTGTAATCCGAAATTATCGGAGATTACGTCTTTACTATTGCCTGGCCAAAATGCAATACATCATCATGGTATTACAGCACGTGTATTCAGACAAAAATTGAAGTCTTTGACAAATTTCGTAACAAAATTACATGTTTTCGGTCCCACACGTTGCTGGATGTAAAGCGTTGAATGGCAAAAGCGGGGATTACCTCATGCTCACATTTTGGTTTGGTTAGTCGATAAAATACATTCTGCGGAAGTCGACTGTATAATTTCTGCTGAAATTCCAGATCCCTCTACTGATCAAATGCTGTTTGATATTGTTACAACAAACATGATTCATGGCCCATGCGGCAAGCTGAATCGTTCATCGCCTTGCATGGCAGATGGAAAGTGTACTAAACGTTTTCCGTAAAACTTCAATAACGATACGATCACAAATGTTGATGGATATCCAACATATCGTAGAAGAAATCCCAAAAATGGCGGACAATCATTTGTTAAAAATAATAACAGCGTAGACACTAGCATTGATAACCGTTGTGTGGTCCCATATTCGCCTCTGCTGATTAAAACATTCAATGGTCGTAATTAATGTTAAGTTCTGAAGTTCAGTGAAGAGCATCAAATACATTTGCAAGAGTATGTGAATAAAGGCAGTGGCTGTATTTCGGGTTGAAAATACCAATGTGAATGCTCCGGTTAATAAAGATGACGAAATTACACTTTATCAAATTGGTTGGTACGTCAGCTCGAATTAAGTTGTTTGGCGTATCTTTGGTTTCCCAATTCATGATTGGGATCCAGCAATTACTCATTTAACCGTCCATATTGAAAATGGCCAGCGCGTATATTTCACGAGCGACACAGCAATTGATCGTGCTATTAATCCATCAAAAACTAAATTCACTAAATTTTGTGTAATCATGCGGATGCTTTTGGTGCTTTGGAACGAACATTCAGAAGTACCACGCCATTTCACATAGGCTGCTACAAAAAAAAAGAATGCCTCGCAAGCAAGGTACGCCGATTGATGCATGTCCCGGTTTTTTCAAATTAAATACCTTGGGGCGAGTATTTACAGTCAATCCAAGGCAGACTGAGCGCTTCTATCTTCGACTGTTATTGGTTTATATCACCGGCTTATTATCATTTCAAGATATATACGTAAAGTGAATGAACAACAGTATCCAACGTATAAAGATGCATGCCTTGTACTCGGCTTGCTGAAAGACGACAACCAATGGGAATGTATGCTTACTGAAGCAGGATTGAACTGTAAAGCTAAACAAATTCGCTTACTATTCGATATAGTGCTGACTACATGTTTCCTGGCCCGAGCAGAGAGATTTGTTATTTTAATATTTTGTCACCGTTTACAGTGCTCTATACCTCTCCCACTTATATACCACATCCTTACACAGTTACAGTAAGTTAGTTATTTATTTCTAGCAAAATATTCTCTAGAGATTTTTCATATGACAACACAACGTTTGTTGGGTCAGCTAGTAATTCTATAAGAAATTGTCGCAGTTCAAAAATTTTGCATCTTTTTGATTGTTTTCTTTATAGAAATTTTGTGTAGAAAGTTGTTTTAAAACATATTTATTTCTACAAGTCTAGATTCTTTTTTTTTTTTTTATTGATTTGAAAACTATTTTGGGCGTATTCATAGAGAATTACTAAAGTCGTGATTTCTTGATCTATAGTTTAAGGCTTCTTGGTTAAATAAACACAGCTCTTATTCATAGTAAATTGTTCTGCTGTGTTTAGTAAAACCCCAGGTTAAGGTTGTATTCTACTACAATTATACTTCAAATGACAGGTCAAAGCAAAAAAATACTGTTATATTTTCAATATTTTTATTTTGTGCTGTCATTCCTCAAATTGGAAGTCGAAAAAAGTAAGTAAAACAAAACTTATTAACAAAAAATATAAAAAAAGCAACAAACAACGTTCTATAATGTTTTAGATGAACATCAAGGAAAATATAAAAGGCGAACGGTAGGTAGGAAAAATGGTCTTCAATTGCGGTATCAATCGACATTTTTCTAGACAGCAAGTTGACGTAAAATTTGTTTTATATGATTTACTTTTTCATTTTACAAATAAAAATAAAATATGACATTTCAGGTTTAATTTTGGTGCTTATTGATTTTGTTTTTATTTTTGCAGGCTTGAACTTAAACCCAGGATTTAGAATGTGTGTATAAAACGCTAAATGAGATTGCGGAATTTTAAAATATATTGACATCGAAACTCCTGATTACACTGGGATTCTAGGGGACTTCTTAGAGTTTTTTAATGATGATGTTTTGAGCGTCTAATTTAATTGAGTTTAATTGGGCTGTACTGCCAAAATTGTGTTTCATTATTAAAACTTATTGAAAACTGTGTCCTATTTTGTGTTTAACAAAACAAAATCTAAAACTTAGTTTAAATTTCATACAATGCTAAGTCTAAAATTTTAATGCTAAATAAGCTTAAATAACCAAACAAAAAATAAGTATACGCCACAGTACACCATACTTACTATTTTCTTTTTATAAAGTGACCATGGTCACCATAAGTTAAATTTTTGAAAGAATATATTAAAAAATAAATAACTTGACAAAACAATCTAAGAAAAAAATGTATTAATTTTTAACCTGAAACGCTTTTAGATATAAACTAACAAGTATTTACATTAGGTTTTTTAAAGCTTTTGTTTTTTTTTTGTCAATAAAATTCGAGATGATTTTACAAAACTACAATCCTTCACTTCAATATTCCGTTAACATATTTTTAGTATCTTATTCATTTTTCCAAAAATCCTCAAACGGTTCTTAATACAAATACGCAAAACGGTATAAAAGTAGTTTTTGATCTAACGCATTCTTAGTTTTAACATCAAGTTTTGGAATATACATTAAAAAAAAAAATATATACAAATAATGTTGCAAACGGGTATTTCTGAATTTTAGCACATATGTATATCTAAATAGGAGTTCAAATTCGAAATATCACCGAACAGTGGAACAAATCTTTCCATCTTTTTGGAGAAATAAGATTATTGCACTTGATATTTCAAAAGCATTTAATAGAGTTTGGCACCAAGCTCTCTTATCGAGAATACGTGATTAGAAACTACCTTCCTAATCGTTCAATACAAGTTGCATTGGATGGCTTCAAGTCTGAAATGCATGAAATAAATGCTGGTGTTTCCTGTCGTTAAAGCGTAACCCACCCCAGATGCCGCTTTCCATGAGCAGCACTTGCATCCAGAAAACTAATCAACTTTCAGGACTCGGTAGTCGGTATGTGTATCACAGATCACCACTTATCTTAGGTGCTTAGAATTTCTCTGACAGTAGAAGAAATTTGTCTACCCTTCTGATCTGGGTGTGCCCAAAAAACAAGTTTGAAAATGATAGGGGATAGACTATAACCAAAACATTTACATCCCTCGAACACCGCAGCAATGTTTCATGGATTTCGTTGTTTTATCGATATTTGTACAAAAAAAGTTCTGTTGAGTTAGCCATTTGCATTCGACACTTTAACCCATTCAGCTGTAATACTCTGTAACCGCACATCGAGAATGTGTAATGCTTTGGCTAAATCTGATTTTCCCTCCCATTTTGATGTTCAAAACTATAAGACCAATGTGCACCAGAATCTTTTTTTAAATCCTACCATATTTACCTAACGCTCGCACTATTTTTAAATATGCTCATATAAAGGTTTCTAAAAACTCTTACACGATTTATTCAAAACCATAGAGGAATTAAATTGAAGCTTTTTCAAAACATCAGATAGAGTCAAATTAAGCCCCAAAACTCATCTCAAAAACTAATGATCAATTACGAAAACTAATTGAGATACCACAAAGATTTGAACTGTTTAAAATTATTCTGCACTCATCGTTAAGTACCTACTACGTTTTGTTTTACCTTAAACTTAAAAACTGCTTATTATATATTTATTTTAAGTTTTAAGATTTATTATCAAAATCACATTTTGATAAATTTATTTTATTTAAAAAATTAATACAGAAGCTTCAAATACATTTCAAATTAAAGAAATTTAAGTGGAATAACATAAACAAGAAAACCATAATAAGACATACTTAAAACATTGTCAAAATTATTGACCACCAAAGAGTGTACAGGGTTAACCATTTTGCGGTTTTAAAAGTAAACGTTAATAAAACACATATACCTCCCTTGGGGTTTCCACCTTGCAGTGGTGGGGAGGCTTACGCTTAAAATTCTCAGCTGATCAGCTGTAGACTTTTATTTCTTAAGTCCTCAGCTGGCCAGCTGAGATCTTTAGGCAAACCAAGAGAAACCCAAAAGACGAAAAACCATGAACAGCACACAACAAAAGAACGAAAAACCAGCGGGGATATACGCTGAAACGTCGACAGAAGTCACGGCTGCCGGCGCGGGCTTTGCCTCTCTAACAGTAAGAGGGGAGAAGTCGCCAGTGACAGACAAGAACGTACATAAGGACAAAACTACAGAGACGACAGTAACGAACATTACACAGGAGGAAGAAGACCTTCTTCTCACTCCTTTTTCCAACCTCGGTGTAGAGGATGGAGCTAGCATCGGAACACTAGACGACGACGACACATGTTCAAATGCTAGTTCTACCCTCTCACGATTGTCTACCACTTCAGTTCGGAGTAGAATCTCCAACTGTAAGAAGACAATCAAACGACTTGGGAAAAGGAAATGGGAGGAATTGACGACAAACGAACAGATAAGACTTTTCAACGCTCGTGCTTTCCTAAAGAACGAACCTCTTATGATGGGGGGGCCACATGCCCAAACATCGGGGGAGGCGAATTCCAAAGGAAACACTGACATGGGTGCGCTGATGGGACCGCCCAATCCGCCGATTGATATAATTCAATCCAGGAAAGGAACGACCCCTTCAGTTGCACCCCCGACTAGGGAACAGACGCCGCCGTTGCAACCTTCGAGGCCGTCTACACCCACCAGACCCAGTAAGGGGCCATGTGCAACAACGGGCTTGGAGGATGGTAAAACGGTCTCGAAGGAGAAGAATCTGGAGGTTGCTTGTGAAAGCAGTACAAGGGGTCATGTCCCCGAATGCAGCTCTAGCATAACCCCTTCACCTTCGTCAAGCAGCGGTGTCATGGACGTAACTTCACTAAGTACTAGGACGACAAAAACGGTGATCGAGAAAAAGACTACCAAAACTCTCACCGTAGACAGAATACTACATAGGAGAATACGCAACACCGAACGGACAATTCGACGCCTATCCAACAAAGATCCGGACTCCTTAACGGCAAGGGATAAGATAGTGCTCGAAAACGCTACACGTAACCTTAAGACACGGACAGCAACGAACAAAGACAAAAATATAGGGACTAAGAACCTGATGAAGGAGAAGGAGATGGTGGGCCATGTGCCTCCCCTGGACCCTGATTCAGTGGCAAAAACGTCCAAAAGAACAAGGCAGGATGATACACTTTCGCCCACGAAAAGATCACCCCTGCAGAAAAGAAAAAAGACCTTGGCTACAGAAGAGACGTTAGAGGCGCGCAAATTCGCCATTGCGGATTTCTGCAATCCCTCGAATAATCTGTTAGGTTATCATATGAAAAAGATGAGAATCAGTTCAGATGATCTATGCAGAGGATGCGGTGACGAGGAGGTGCATGAAGATACTTCGCACTTTCTGTGTCACTGTCAAGCACTCTCCCATCAAAGGAAGAAACTGCTTGGCAACTATTTCTTCGGGGATTTAAAAGAACTCTCTAGTACGCCAGGTACTAACATTCTGAACTTCGTCAAAGCCTCTAAATGGCTTGACTCACTGAACACATAGGTTTTTCTTATTAGCTTGAGTAGCAATACTCATGGGTATCACAATGGATCTGTGTTGATCTAAGTGTGACGGTAAAGACATCAACTGTCAGCCCCTCAACCTAACCTAACCTAAAACACATATAAAATATTTCTGTTTCATGATATTTCTTTTTACTACAAAGTTTGAACGTAAAAGTTATATACTACATCATTTGAATGACCACCACTCGAATTGGTGGAAGCATCGATTCTTTTGAGGTAATTTTCAACCACTTTTTGACACATATTGGGTGTCATAACTTGACGAATGTTGGTTTTTAAGTCTTCGAGAGTTAAAAGTTTATCCGCCTGAACACAGTCTTTTGCGTAGCCCTACAAAAAAAAGTCCAGCGGTGTCAAATCACATGATCTTGGTGGCCAATCGCCACGACGAGAAGTTAAGTGGCCAGGAAATGTCTCTTGCAGTAAGGTCATATTCGCTCGAGTTGTGTGGCATGTGACACCGTCTTGTTGAAACCACATATTCTCCAAGTCGTATTCTTTAATAGCAGCCAAAAAAGTTGGTTATCATATGACCATAACACTCCAAATTGACCATCGTTTTCGAAGAAGTGAGGTCCAATCACACCTCCGGTAAGGACCAATGAGCGCACCAAACAGTGATTTTTTGTGGATTTAATGGCCTCTCTTCAATTATTACATTTTTGTAATAGGTTTTAACAATTTGTATGCTTGGTTTGATTGTTAAACGATCCATTTTCATAAACGTCAGATTTTGAACTGACAAAAAAAAATTGGCTTAAAAACTCAGTTTGAAAGATATCAGCCCTATACTTTTGAAACCGCAAAATGGATAACCCGATATAATCCTTATAAAACATTTTTATGAGAACAAATGAACAATGTTTTTATAAAAACATTAATTTCCCTTAAATAGTAGGTTTTAAATTTATAAAGTATTATTATACAATCGTGAGTTCCATATTATGCTTCCCAGTTTTATCTTAATTAAATTGTATACAAAGCTTCCATAACTTTATATTTGGCCATCAAAAATTTAAGAATCTTTTTAAATTAAAAAAGTAATTATGTATATGTAAGTTATACTAATAAATTTATGCATGTAGGTACTTTATGCCTTTATCACAAACATGCATTATATACAGTGAGTCATAAAACTAACTGTAAACAAAATAAAACAATCCTTAAAAATAAATATTTAATTAATTTCGTATAAAAAATAAACTTATCTCATTTGGCCATATGATACCCAAATGAATATTTAATAAGCCAGAAGGTTCTTATGTGTACATATAATATTTGCATTTATACGACAAGCCATATAAGAAAGGTATGAATATTGCTACATTTAATATACATACATACATATGTATGTATGTAGCTATATTAGCAAATGAAATTCAAACAAAATTAAAAACCATCTCCAGGGACCATTTCATCATCAACAAAACAGCAACAACAACAAAAACTCTTAATTCTCAAATAAACTGATTTAATTTCACAAAAATATCATATATCCATCCACATCAAAAATTCAAGCCAGTGACTGAGAACTGACATAAAAACACCTCACGCTTACGTACCGTATCGCCCACGCCCCCTGCTCCTACGCCCCTTTTCCGTCGACATCAAAAAGTGCCATTACAAAAAATATACCTTCATTCATATATAAAAGTAAAATGAAGTGTCAAGGGTAAGCTCGCAAATACGTTAATGGATCTCAACTTCCGACCGGTTGTAAAATTCTCACATTCATAGCCCAAAGACAAAACGACGACATGACAATAAAAAAATAAAATAAATAAAATAAAATATTTTATTATATCTATTTGTGGATTTTATTTCACTCCTAACGACTCCAATTTGAGTGAATGGGTGATATAGTGGGCGGTGGAGGTGGCTTTGGCTGAATGGTGCTGCCTTACGTTGGGGCCTAATGGGTGAAGGATGGTAAGGGAGGATGTGTTGAACAATTAATTACCTGGGGAAAATAATTTTCACTCTGTTCTTTTAAGTACTTAAATAAATCCCTATTAACACTTAGTCCAGCTTCCAGCAGCCCAAGGAGTATATTAAGGAATTTTTTTTTTCTTTTTGCTTACTCGACTTTAATATTTGTGTGCCTTTGTTTTGTTATTGTTCTTTATATTGTTTATAACCCACCTACGGCACTTAGGGTGCTGTAGAACTTTGGTTGTAAGTGAGTGACAATTGTTGTTGTTCTTTGTTTTGTTGCTAAAGTGAAAAAGAAAAAATTGTTAATTACAATTGTCAAACATATTGCTTTTAATGTTTCTTTTGGCAATCAACAAGTTTGTTATGATGCGAGAGAACAAAAGGACTAATTTATTTTTGATTTAAGGATGTTTTGGGGGTACTCTAATCTTCATGCTTCAAATACCCCTTAAGTCATATCAACACAGAGAGTGGTTAATCTATAGCGATTATATCCTCAACCAAAAGTTATATTGGCATTGACAGCTGATTTCCAGCTCAAAATCTTTATAGATCTTTTAGTGGCATAAATGAGTGTCTTTAGACTTGAAGAACGTTGGGATATATAGAAGACTTATTTTCAAAGTAAGTGCGCTATATAGCTAAAATAAAGACCAACAAAGCAGCCAATGTACTTGCTGTATGCAAATTTGTATAAAATATTCGGATGGTTGTTTTTACTTTAAAATGATCTTGAACACCTATCTAAATGGTGCAAAGCTAACCAGATTTTTATAAAGGTCTCCAAATGCCACTTGTAGCCTTAGACCAATTGAATATAAAGTTGATAAAACAAAGCTTATTAAACTTTTTGAAAAGAAAGTTTGAGTCCAAACTAAGCCTTACGTCCAATTTTCATTTTGTGTTGTGTTTATAAAAGTCTCCAAACGCCACTTGTAGTCCTAGACCAATTGAATATAAAGTTGATAAAACAAAGCTTATTAAACTTTTTGAAGAGAAAGTTTGAGTCCAAAGTAAGCCTTACGTCCAATTTTGATTTTGTGTTTTTTAAGGTTTGATTTATAATTTACAACTTTAAAGAGTTTAAAGATCCATTTAACCTTCGATCAATACTCTATACATATGTATGGTTTTTTCTAAAATACTCCTTTGTTAAGTTGTTTTTTTTATAAAACTCACTGCTTAAGGATTCAAAGGATCCAGGGACAATTTTTGGGAACTGTAGTACGTAGTTTAAACTCGAATATTAAAATGCCATCTTATGAGACCAAATGCAAACTGCTTGGATTAAAACCACTTGTTATTGACTGTTGGTATATTTCTATTGACCTATACGCGATGTCATTACTTTCTTACATAGGGTGGCGCTATAGTACAGGATGGCCCTGGTCCTTAACCAACATTCGTCGTGTGCCACACATGTCGCGGTCTTCCTTCACGTGCAGCCGTCCTTCGGGACTGGATTCGAAGACCGTCTGGGCTGGAGCGTTTATGTCCTTTCACTCTTCATGACCCAGCAAACTTAAAAAATAAAAAAGAGGCTGGGATGCGACCCACACTGATAACTTCCCATCCCGTCTGTCAATTTGTCTTGCTTAAAAGTTTGTTTATATGTATCAATTTTTACCAAATTTGCGTACTATTTTTTGTAGATTTTATTTTTTTATGAAAAAACGGACTATTGGATTTTTATAAAAAAATTACTGAATATCGAAAACAATATTTTCTGTGAAATAAAATAAGTTCGAAGCCAATATTTGTAATTTTTGAAAAGCTATTTGAGTCGAAAGTAAATTTTTACAAAACTTAGTATTGATTTTTTTTAGGTTTTTATTTTTTGTAAAAAAAAAAACTGTCAATTCGATTTTTCTCAAAATTGTATAGAATGTTGAAAACAATATTTTTTAAAAGAAAAAATTAGTGTGAAGCCAATGTCGCAAATTTTTGAAAAGATATTTACGTCGAAAAATAATTTTTACCAACTTTTATAAATTTTTTTTTAGGTTTTTAGTTTTTGTAAAAAAAAAAACTGTCAATTTGATTTTTCTCAAAATTTTTCCTATTGTTGAAAACAATATTTCTTATAAGTAAAAATTAGTTAGAAGCCATTATCTCAAATTTTTGAAAAGATATTGGAGTCAAATATTAATTTTTAACAAGTTTTGTTAAATTTTTTTTCGGTTTTTAATTTTTTGTAAAAAAAAACTGTCAATTCGATTTTTTTCAAAATTTTACTGAATGTTGACAACAATATTTTTTGAAAGATTAAAGTAGTTTAAAGCCAATATCTCAAAGTTTTGAAAAGATATTTTAGTCGAAAATCAATTTTTACCAACTTTGAAAATTTTTTGTTTGTGTTTTTATTTTTTGTAAAAAAACTGTCAATTCGATTTTTCTCAACATTTTTCAGAATGTTGAAAACAATATTTCTTATAAGATACAAAAATTTTGAAGCCTTAATCTCAAGTTTTTGAAAAGATATTTGAGTCGAAATTCAATTTTTACCAACTATGAGTAATGTTTTTTTTAGGATTTTTTTTTATAAAAAAAACTGTCAATTAGATTTTTCTCAAAATTTTATCAGGTGTCAAGAACAATTTTATTCGCTGCACAAAATTGTTTTGGAGATGAAATCATATTTTAGTCGTAAAATTTTCGAGGTGACAAATTTTTTTTTCATTTTTTTTTGATTTATAAAAAAAAACCGTTAATTGGATTTTTTTCCAAAAATATACTTTGAGATATTGGCTTTAAACTACTTTAATCTTTTAAAAAATATTGTTGTCAACATTCAATAAAATTTTGAAAAAAAAATTAAAAACCTAAAAAAAATTTAACAAAACTTGGTAAAAATTGATTTTCGACTCAAATATCTTTTCAAAAATTTGAGATTATGGCTTTAAACTAATTTTATCTTATAAGAAATATTGTTTTCAACATTCGATAAAATTTTGAGAAAAATCGAATAGACAGTTTTTTTTCCATTTTACAAAAAATAAAAACCTAAAAAAAAAAAATACGAAAACTTGGTAAAATTTACTTTCGACTCAAATAGCCTTTCAAAAATTAAAAATATTGGCTTCAAACTTATTTTCTTTCACAGAAAATATTGTTTTCGATATTCAGTAATTTTTGTATAAAAAACCAACAATCCGTTTTTTCATTAAAAATTAAAATCTACAAAAAATAGTACCCAAATTTGGTAAAAATTGATACATATAGACAAACTTTTAAGCAAGACAAATCGAAAGACGGGATGGGAAGTTATCAGTGTGGGTCGCATCCCAGCCTCTTTTTTTGTTGGTATTGTATCGCTATTTTTATAAGCAATAGCATATTGCTTTCTCTTCCCTTAAACAACTCAGCTGTAATACCCGTACTTCTAGAAAAAATTAAAAAAAAACCCTACAAAAATATCACTAAATTGGTTTCAGGTCTCGAACATCTCAATGAAAATCATCTTTAACTTCTTTATTGTTTTTCTCTGAACTAAAAAATGTGTATTTTGGAAAAATGCTAATATTTTAATTAAATGATAACCCTTAAAATCATATAGTTATCCATTGTTTAAATAGGCCCATCAAAAAAGGTACCTACGTATGTACATAGTAAGTGTGAATTCTTTTGAAATGTCTCATCTGCAAATAAGTAAAAACAAACTTTTATTAAGTCTTAAATCCTTTCAAAATCATCCTATAACATCCTTAAATGTGTATTCTAATCAATTTTAGTACATATAATCCCTTCCGTTTGTTATACGCTTTTTAATTACCACATTGAGGGAAAACACATTGTACATACATACATACTTCTCCATACAGTAAGTAAGTTTATACATAAATTTGTGTATATACATATAGATACAATATAGAGTAAAGATACATATAATATCTATATACTCGTAGTACGTAGTATATATACATTGTTTGTTGAATGTGTCATCATTAGAATAAGCTTAACTGTATTCACCAAAAGCCAAGTCCCTCGAAACCACATTAATGTGGCTAACCCTTTCGAAACGTAAACGAGGAAAAAGACATGTGCGATGTGTGCCATTGTCATTGCAACTACAACTCGATGTACTAAAAAGGTTAAATTTTGAAACTATTTTAAAGAGCTCAAAACCACACAACTGAAGTTTGTTCCTCCAATTCAAATCCCCTATACATATATAGGGATATCCCATACCCCATACAGTGTGGATACATAAGTTGTATGTGCCTGTAAAACCTTTATACCTAACCTAGCCTATCCAAGCTTTAGTTGGTGTTCTTAAACAAAAAATTAGATAGCAGCTTTCATTTCCTTCTTAAGCTTGGAATATTGGTTTGCTAGAAGAATTTTTAGATATACCTACATAAGGATATAGAGTGCACTTACAAAAAGGATACATTCCTACGTTTGTACTGTATATGTAACGTTATGTTACGAACCTAGTAAGTATACGAAAGGAACGTTCCAGCTATGTATGTATGTAGATACTGTCGCATCTGGAAGACAATTTAAAAACTTTTCCCTCTGTCAACGAAACAAAAGTACATTACATATACAGTTACGATGCGGTGTGGCGGTAGTTAGTACTTATAGTTAGTATTCTACAGCAACAAGGCTGATGACGTCGTCGTCGCGTCCGTCGTCGTAGTTGTGCTCGTAGTCGTCGGTCGTACGTTCGTCGTCGACAATACGTAGCGTGAGTAAATTGTAGAATGCATCATCATCAGGACGATTTCGAAGCATGGACCAAGGCAAAAGGAAGGTGAAACCGCTCGCTCTATAGTCGAGTCGTATAACTACATATTTGTCCTTTAGCATTTCAATTCATATGGCATATCGGGTCTCTAGAGTAAATGAATGATGGCGGTAGCGGTGGCATCAAACATTTGTTTATTGCTTCCACGCCTTCTGTATTTATATTCATCATGGAGAAAGTTCTCTAATATAAAGCTGGTTCAAAGTCAGGAATTTGTTTGAATTTATGCGGAATATTGTTGAGCATAACTTTTCAAGATTTGATTTGAACTCAAAAAATACACATATCTATAGATGATAAAGTTAGAATCTCATCATGGTAACCACAAGTACTTTCACACTCGACAAACCTTTATGATTCCAACACCGAAGTTTCATTCAAGATTTAACTGGTTATAACCTGAGAGAAAGAAAAGTTGTTAGCAATAACAATAAAAGAGCATATCTTTTTGAAATTCTCATCTAAAGTTATTGTAAGAATTGCGATTTTTCGAATTGAAAAATTTAACTGTTCTCGTTGTTTTAAGGTCCTTTAGCACAGTTAATAAAGGTTTTCACCTAAAAAAAAATTCAACAGTTTTGAAACTTGGCACACTTACTAAGAGATGTCTGGTGATGACCCAAAAAAAAGTCCCCAAGAATCCGACGTGAGCTCACGTGAGCGGCAGTTAAGAGAAACTGTTTCAGTTTTCCACGTTTATCTCGAAAACTTTTTGTCGTATCAAAAAATGTTGTTCCACAAAATTAAAGCTCATTAAATTTTATAAAAAAAAAGCTTCCATGAATTTGTTTGTATCTTTTATAGTTTATAAAATAACTCTAGCGGCAGTGAAGAGAAACACACGGTTCTTTCGGTTTTTCAGGTTTATCTGAAAAACTATTTGTCGTATCAAAAAATAATCTTTACAAAATTAAAGCTTATTAAATTTCCTATAAAATATGATATTTATTTGTTTGTACTTGTTTTAGTTTGTAAAATAACTCTATCGGCATTTAAGGAAAACATGTGTTTTTTAAAAAAGAAGCTTGAGGAAAAATATGGTGATCGAACTATAATAGCTATTGATGATCGTGATGCGTGCGAAAGTAAAAAACTTGTTGCGGTTGATGCTCGTGTTGCTGACGCTGTTATAAACAATAATGTTACATTGAACAATAATGTTGAAGGTGAAAGTGAAAAACTTGTTGCTGTTGATGATGGTGTGGCTGAAGCTGTTGTAAGCAATAATGTTACAGCGAACAAAAATGTTGCAGGTACTAGTAAGTGTAAGAAACAAAAACATTTAATAGGCAGCGATGTTCTCGCCGTCTCCGTTCTTCCTTCCGTACCTAAACTACGTTTTATACATGTTTCTCGGCTTAAAAACACTGTCAATGAAAACGACATTACGAATTTTGTAGAACAAAAGCTAAATCTGCCAGCAGAGAACCTTGTTTGTGCTAAATTGGTGAAGAAAGATGCAGATATTTCTCAACTGCGTTTCATAAATTTTAAACTTGGTGTACCTTCGAGATCTTTCGATGCTGTTCTTCAATCCTCTTTATGGCCAGGTTAGGTTAGGTTATATGGGCTGACAGTTGATTTTGTTACCGTCACACTTAGATCAATGTAGATTCATTGTGATACCCTGAAGTGTTGTAACTTCTGAAAAAATGATTTAACCTATGAATTCTATGGTTGATCGAGCCATTTGGTGGACTTGATAAAGTTCAATAGGCGATTGCCTGGGAGTTCAGATAGTTCTTCTAGTTCATTGAAGAAATAGTTGCCTAAGAATTTTGATCTGGTACGGCAGAGTGCTCGACAGTGGCATAGAAAATGAGCCGTGTTTTCGTGCTCATCCTCATCGCCACAGCCTCTGCATATGTCGTCCGTACTAAGCCCCATCTTCTTTTTGTGGTAGCCAAGTAGGTTATGTCCCGTTATCACACTTATGAGGGATCTTAGGGACGGTTTTTTGAGAAGTAAAATCTTTTTGGATTTTTCCTTGTCATAATGAGGCCAGAGTTTCCTGGTGTTACCGCAGGTTTCTAGTAAGTTCCATCTATCATTTGCTTTTTGAATGATATTATTACTAATGTTTCTCTTTAGTTCGCATTGAGGGATTCTGATGTTGTGGTCTATGAGAGAGGGATCAAGTACCGAGCCTTCTCTTGCAAGCTCATCCGCTTTTTCATTTCCTGGCACACCACTGTGACCGGGAACCCAGCAGAGTCTTACGTTGTGCTGCATACCAAGAACCCTTAGCTCTTCGCGACAGCAAGAAACAAGCTTTGACTTGATTTGCGTGGCAGAGATTGCTTTTATTGCTGCTTGGCTATCAATGAAAAAGGTGATATCAGCGTGTGGTATCGCCATCATGGATATTTGATTAGCAGCGTTTTTCACTGCCAAGATCTCAGTTTGGAAGACGCTGCTATGGTCAGGAAGTCTGAATGAACTGGCAAGGCTAAGATTTTCTGAGTAGAAACCTGCCCCTACCCCAGTAGTCATTTTCGAACCATCGGTGAAGATGGTAAGATTCGATTCGTTAGTGTAGGGTACACTGTTTTCCCAGTCCTCTCTATTAGGGAAGCTGGTAGTGAAGTTTTTATTGAAGTCTAGATAAGGGGTCATGTAATCAGTACGAACGTTATTGCCAACGTATTTTGTAAGGATCGTGGTATGACCGTGTTGACTAGATCTCCAAATATCGGTCTGACTAAGTCGGAGAGCGCTGTTTGCTGCTGATTCTTGTGCAAATAAGTCTATGGGGGTGAGATTTAGGATCGCTTCGAGACCCGCAGTTGGGGTAGTCCTCATCACCCCCGTAGTGCTAATGCATGCCATTCTTTGTACTTTGGTAAGGGTTTTTAAGTTCGTGGATATCTCCAGAGCTTGCCACCAAACCAAACTGCCATAAGTTAGAATGGGTCTAACAATGGCTGTGTACATCCATATGATTATCTTTGGATTTGGCCCCCAGTTTCTTCCCAGAGTCCTGTTACACGAGTAGAGTGCAATCATGGCTTTCTTGAATCTTTCCTGTATGTTTAGACCCCAGTTGAGTTTCTTGTCCAAGATAACTCCGAGGTATCTTGCTTTTTCTGAAACTATAAGTGGGGTGTTGTCAATTTTTGGTATCTCAAAAGAAGGTATTTTCCTTTTGTTGGTGAAAAGTACCAGTTCTGTTTTCAGGGGGTTAACCTTCAGACCGCATTTCTTGGTCCAGTTATTGACCATAGTTAATGCGCCTTCTAGTTGTTCGCTTACCGTGGTCAGGTATTTACCCGTCGCTAGAAGCGCTAAGTCGTCGGCATAAGCTATAATTCTGACACCGCTGTTTTTGAGTTTGATGAGAATTTCATTCATCACCAAAGTCCAGAGGAGGGGTGAGAGGATTCCGCCTTGTGGAGTCCCTCTAGATGTTTACATCTTTATATCAGGGCTACCTAGTACGCAATGGATTTGTCTGCTTTTCAAGATACACGTAATCCATTTTATAAGTGTAGGTTCTATTTTAAGATCAGTGAGAGCTTTTTCTATGGCACTGTTGTGGACATTGTTGAATGCTCCTTCGATATCAAGAAAAGAGGCAAGGGTGTATTCTTTCACCGCGAGCGACTTCTCTATTGTTCTAACTGCACAGTGTAGGGCTGTTTCTACACTTCTGCCTTTTGTATAGGCGTGCTGAAATGGTGATAAAGATTCTGGCTTTAAGTTGCTACGGATGTGCATATCAATCAATCTCTCAAGTGTTTTTAGTGCGAAAGAGGTTAGACTGATAGGTCTGAAGTCTTTTGGTTCTGTGTGACTGGGCTTGCCGGCTTTTGGTATGAAGACGACTTTAACTTCACGCCAAGCCTTCGGAACATATCCTAACTTAAGACTGTTAAGAAATATGTTTATCAGATGTGGAGTGATGATATCACTGCTTTTTTGCAGCATCAAGGGGAAGATGCCGTCTAGGCCTGGGGATTTGTAAGGAGAGAATGAGTTAATAGCCCAGATTAACTTTTCTTTTGTTATCAATTCCCTAGGAATTTCAGTTACCGAGTATATGGTGTATATTGACTAGTTTATTAGGTCTGCGCTACATCCTGGGAAGTGTGTTTTAACCAGGAGTTTTAGGCTTTCTTGACCGGACTCTGTCCATTGATCATTAGGTCCTTTTAGGGAGCCTATGGGTGTGTTTACTTTGGAGAGTATTTTCCTAGTCTTGCTGAATGGTTAGTACACTCAATACTACTTTTTAGCTTCGTTTCGCCCTTTGAGTTTCAATTTTGAATTTTCTTTGACTGGTTTTATAACATTCCCAGTCTCTATCTAGTCTAGTGCGTTTAGCCCTATTGAAAAGTTTCCTTGTTTCTTTCCTAATATTACTGAGCTCAGTAGTCCACCAGGGCGGTTTATTGTTTTTCTTCGCCGCTGTAATGAGTGGACAGCTTTTGTCAAAGGCGTTCCGCATAATTCCCGTGAATTCCACAGTTAATTCATCTAAGCTATCTGAATTAAGATTAGTATCGGTACTAAGCTGACCTATGTTCTTAATAATTTCGCTGTTGAAGACGTGCCAATCAGTACGTCTATTATTTCTAAAAGGTTTGTTTTCCCGCTTAGTATCAGGGATACAGAATTCGATTAGACGATGATCTGCGAAAGATGCGTCGTCTAGTACCTTACATTGCTCTACCTGACAAGTATCTGAGTTGCTTGTTATGGTGATATCGAGCACCTCCTTACGGGTTTTTGTAACAAAGGTGGGAGTGTTACCTCTGTTAGCTACTATCTTTATGGCCAACTGGAGTACAAGTTAAGCAGTTTTTGAACCATCCAAAAAACGGACTAGGTCAAAAACAAAATCAAACGTCAACATAATGAATGATCTTCAAATTTTTAGCTTCAACAAGTATTTTTCCATCTTTTATCATAATGCGAGCGGTATGAGAACCAAATCGCATGATTTCTTTATTGCTGCCCAGGACTGTCCATACGACATTATAGCTTTAAATGAAACTTGGTTAAATGAGAACTTTTTGAATGGTGAATATTTCCCTTCCGATTACAACATCTTTCGCAAAGATCGTCAAACTGGTCAAACTAGAGGAGGAGGAGTTTTGTTGGCTGTTCAATCAAATTTTACATGTAGAGAAATTAGACTACCTTATAATTCTTTCGAAATTGATCAGATTTGTGTTTGTGTAGATTTATTTATCCAATCTTTTAAATGTATTCATTTATATATTTTCGTATCATATATCCCACCTTCATCTCAAAATCTTTTGTATGAGTCTCACATTAAAAATATTGTGGAAATTGCTAATGATAAAGATAAAAATTGTTATTTTGTAGTTGTTGGTGATTTTAACTTGCCTAATATTAATTGGAAATTCTCAGATGATGAAAAGCAATTATTTCCTTATAATGTTGTCAAAGATTATGAATATAATGTTATTGATAGTTTATCAGCCTTAAATATGTATCAAATTAACAATATTCCTAATTCTATTGGTCGTATTTTGGATTTAATTTTTATTGATAATTGCCTTGAAACTCAATGTAATGAACCATCTTATAAAATGTTAGAAAATAGCATTCATCACAATGCAGTTGAAATAATTTTTAATTTTTCAGTTTTAAATGAATCTAAATCTAAAAATAATTCACAATTGTATGATTTTAAAAAAGCTGATTATGATTCCATAAAAACTTATTTAAACACAGTAGATTGGCAACAAATCTTAAGCAGTAAAGATACTAAACAAGCTTTTACTCTGTTTCGGAACATTTTAGATTCAGCGGTTTCTTCTTACGCTCCTAAAAAAACTTTATTTAAAAATTCAAATAAACCTATTTGGTTCAACAAAAGTATATCAAGACTGAAAAATGTCATGAATAAACTTAATAAAATTAAAAAATCTTCAATTCATTTAAATGAACAGTTCAAACAAATAAGAAGGGAGTATGAGTTTTTGAAAAAATTTTTATACAAGCAATACATCTCGTCTCTTGAATCAAATATTAAGAAAAACCCTAAGAGTTTTTGGTCATTTATTAACACGAAAAGAAACTCAACTGGGATTCCATCTAGCATGACTTATAATAATGTGTTGTCTGATGATATTAATATAATTTGCAATAACTTCGTGTCGTTCTTTGAATCTAATTTTAAAAATCTCAAATTAGACTATGCTAACTCAATAAATTCAGATCCTATGGTTAATCTTGGTAATTTGCAGTTATCTGTAGATAATGTCTTACAAGTACTTTTATCTCTTGAAAACAATTGTTCTATTTCCCCAGACAATATTCCACCAATTGTTTTAAAAACATGTTCTAATATACTTGCTACACCACTTTGTATAATATTTAACCTTTCTTTAAGCAATGGTGAGTTCTTAGGTGAATGGAAATACTCTATAATAACTCCCCTTCATAAATCAGGTACAAAAAGTTTGATTAAAAATTACAGACCAATTGCAAAACTGCAGTTAATTCCTAAGGTTTTCGAAGCTGTAGTAAAAAAACAAATTGTATAATCTTATTCACAATAACATTTCAGTTTACCAACATGGTTTCTTAAAAGGTAGATCCACTACTACAAATTTATCAATATTTTCAAATTTTTGTCTATCACAGATGGAAATGCGTTCTCAAGTCAACACTATTTACACTGATTTTTCAAAGGCTTTCGACCGCGTTCAACATAGTGTTCTCTTAAAGAAACTAGAGATATATGGATTTCACTCTCAGCTCCTAATGTGGATAAAGAGCTATTTAGTAGGTAGGAAACAGGTGGTAAAAATTGATAATGCCTTGTCTAAGGAAATTATAAATTTTTCGGGTGTTCCTCAAGGTAGTCACCTTGGACCACTTCTTTTCATCATTTTTATTAACGACTTACCTCTGCATCTTACTTTTTCTAAATGTCTTCTATTTGCTGACGATTTGAAAATATTCAGTTCCATAAATTCACTTAACGATGCAAATAAAGTTCAAATTGATTTAAATAATTTAATTAAATGGTGTAATATCAATGGGCTATATTATAACAATAAGAAATGTAGCGTTGTGACATTTTCTAGAAATCACAGTCCATTATATTATAATTATAAACTTGAAAATGACATTCTACAAAGACTTGATAGGTATAAGGATCTAGGCGTAATCTTCGATTCTAAAATGAATTTCTCAAATCACATAGACCATGCGATCTCAAAAGCAAACTCTATGCTAGGGTTTGTTTTTCGAAATTCAAAAGATTTCGAAGACCCCTATACATTAAAAGCTCTTTATTCTAGTCTCGTCCGACCACATTTAGAATATTGTACTGTTATATGGAGTCCCTTTACCGCGTCTAGCTTTTGTCGTATAGAAAGAGTTCAAAAGAGGTTCACAAAGTTTGCCTTACGAAAAATATAAGGTTATTCAAATGTTCCATCTTATGAGACGAGGTGTATTTTAATTGACCTAAAACCTCTTGCGCAGAGAAGAAAATTAAACTCAATACTTTTTGCTTTTGATGTCTTGAATTTTAATATTGACTGTCCAGTTTTGTTATCTATGTTCTTCTAGAAAATTGCGCCCTCGTGACTGTGATTTCTTAAATGTTTCTTACCACAGTACTAGCTATGCTAAGTATAATCCTATCACAAGAGCTTGTATGGATTTTAATGAATATGATTTTGCAATTGATTTTAATATTAATAGAAATGTTTTGAAAAATAAATTAGTAAATTTGTTATAATGCTATAAGTAAATTATGTATTTTATTTTTAAGTTATGTATCATATAATTATTAGTCTAAATGGAGTGTGTAACTTTTAAGACGAATAAATAAATAAATAAATAAATGAACAATGTGGGTGGAAGGACTGAACCGTTTGTTTTAGTGGTGCTGGTTTTAAAATCTTGAATTCATGGTACGAGAACAGCCATAATTAAACAGGATATCCAGTTTCAAATATTCGATTAAACTACATACCCTATGGTGATGATTTTTTCAAACACGTTGATAATATTGTGTACCTAAATCCCTAAAAACGTTTCTGAAAACTCTTATAATAAAGAAAACGGACATTGAAAAATGAAAAGGAAGTGCATCGCAATAGGACATAGCATTATATCAGCTGTTCGTCCACGACCTCTTGTCAAGTCACCCATACTCTTCATTCCACGCATTAGAGTTTGTTCAATTGTCTGGTACGACCACACCCCTCTCCAAAATCGGTCAGTTCTTCTTATAGTAAAGTAAGTAATTTGGCGTACGAGAAGTGTCCGGCGGCATGGAAATATGGAATCATATTCTTCACACAGTTAATATGGGCATTCCAATCGCCAGACCGCTCAGCGTGAATAAAATCTTTAATCAATGTAATCATATTAAACAAGTGAATCCATAAGGCTGCTGTTGGTCCATTAGATTTGAGTTTGTTAAGATTTGTTTGTAGTTTTTCACTAAGATGGATCAAATGAGGGTTTTGTTTTAGTGCACATAACGAAGGAGACTCATCAAGAAAAGTTTTCGTGAGATTTTGGATTTCCTCTAATTCATGTTGGCTAATGTAGACTTCTTCCATTATTATATAGTTAAAGATGTCTGTTTTAGTCAGGGCCGGATTTAGAGGTCCAGAGGCCTCGGGCAATAAAGGAGCGGAGGCCCCCTCACCACAAATTATTTTCAAAATACATAAAGTAAACCATTTTTTTTCACTCGAGTTTTTCAATAAATAATTTATTGTGAAACCAAGTAGATTCCTTTAGTATTGATCAAACACATGCATATAAATATAAACGGAAAAAAGAATTATCTGACATTAAATTTTAGGGTTAACGAACGGAACCTTTCGAGCTTTTTTTGCCGAAAAATCGTTGATGATTTCGTTGAAATTCAGTTCTCGGAGTAAAACGCTTTCAATGCTCAGGAGATAAAGCTTCGATATACGGTTTGTCCCATCGTGGTTCGAAGCCTATTTTTTATAATTTTCATTTTTGAAAATAAGCGCTCTCCAGTGCAATTTGCTACTATCAAAACTAAATGCATTCTCAATGCAATTTCGAGGTTTGGGACTGAAGCTCTGAAATTTTGATTTTCCAGCTTGTCACGATGAGGTGGATTTTGTATGACAATCGAAATCGATATTCTTCAATAATTATACAAATAAATTACTATTGACCAACTATGATTTTTTTCAATTTCTTGCATGCAGTAAAGTTCGTGATCAATTGATGGCATTTAATTGTGTCACAATAATAATTATTTGCTTATCAAACTGCATACCTGACTGCATAAAGAAATATGAAAGAAATCACCAATTAGTCAATAATAATTGATTTTTCCAAGAATTGAAGAACACCGATTCTTCATATACAGCAATTTATTTATATGTACATATATATGTATATAAGAAAAAAAAAGTTGTCGAGACACGGAATCGAATACCCAACCTACGAGGATCAATGATTTCTGTTATTTAAGATAAAAATAAAAAATAATCATGTATGTACAAAGTACTGTAGGCTGTAGGTAAAGGTAAAAGAACAAAAAAAATAAATATCACAGGAAAAGTTGTTTAATAGTCTTTACTAGTTGGAATTTCAAAAAAAAATTTTCCGAAGTCTCTATTGTGGCTTCCGCCCCGGTTTACCTCCCCTAAATCCGGCCCTGGTTTTAGTATTAAAGCACGAACTGCTCTAGCGAAAGCTTTTCCTTGCAGATTTCTTTACTTTTTATATAAAGAGGCTGGTCAAATGTTACCACCAGGAACTTTTGGTCTAATTTGTCACACAAACTGCCAGCATAATGCAATGCAGTGTAAAGTGTATTATAGTCGGACGGTGGAGAGTTTATGGAAGAGGAATGATTTTAGTGTTTGCACTAAACAAGCCTGTTGTTATTGAGTGCATGTACCCTTTCCATCCTTGAACATCGTAAATGCCAATAAACTTTGATGCCAAATAAAGAGTGTCATATGGTTTTGGGCTGTAAAATTTCTTCGGAACACGCATTCACATTCTCATAAACTAAATTTTTTTAATCCGCCATCTGTTTTCTGAAATGTTTCCAAAGGAAGTACTCCAAGTTCTCCAGTTTATTTAGCACAAGGTAGTTTTTTCAGCTTTTGCATTCGTGTGTCGGTTTCTTTTCCTATGCAGCGATGCATCTTATTCCGCCCAAAGAATGGTATTTAGTCCATCTAACGTTCTGAAATTAAAGTCCGCATTATCAAATACAAATTGGTTAAATGAACCGCTGGAATCGGGTTGCGTGTGGCAAATAGCTGATATCTCCAACAACTGAGCTTCATATAATGAAGAAAAAAACCCTAAGCTTATTATACGGTTTATCAATTCCTTAGAACCAAGCTTTCTGTATATAAATAAGGCAAGGCTGCTTAGTATTGGAGACGTGAATGATCTGGGACGCACAGCTGATATAATGCTATGCCCTATTGCGATGTACTTCCTTTTTCTATTTTCAATGTCCGTTTTCTTTATTATAAGAGTTTCCAGAAACGTTTTAAGCGTTTTAGGTACACAATCGTCATCAACATGTTTGAAAAAATCATCACCAGTAGGGTATGTAGTGTAATCGAATATTTGAAACTGGATATCCTGTTTAACTATGGCTGCTGCAGCTTTCACAATTCTAATTCGTTCTTCGCTTTCATTCAATTTTTTGTTCTCGTACCATGAATTCACCAACACCACTAAAACAAACCGTTCAGTCCTTCCACCCAGATTGTGTAGCTATTATAATTCGATCACCATATTTTTCCTCAAGCTTCTTTAAAAAAAAAAACACATGTTTTCCTTAAATCCCGATAGAATTATTTTACAAACTAAAACAAGTACAAAAAAATTAATATCATATTTCTTTAGGAAATTTAATAATCTATAGTTTTGTAAAGATTATTTTTTGATACAACAAATAGTTTTCGAAATAAACGTGAAAAACTAAAACAAACTCCATATTTCTCTTAACTGCCGCTAGACCTCACGTCGGATTGCTACATAAATTTCAAATAAAAAATATTTTTGTTTATACCTCACACACAGCTTGTTTGATTCCATTTCAATATCTAATCGCCCTTATTGAAAAACCCTGTATATAAAATAATGGACTTTAAATTAAAAATGTACTACAAGGCGTATGAATACTTTTTTTTAAAGAAAAAATTGTATCTAAAAGGCTTTCCAATAAAAGGTTTAATTTTAAAATTAACTGTTTTTTAAACAGCTTTTATTTTGAAGCTGCCATCTTCAATAACCAAAATTTGAATCAAACTTGGTGTAGTAAGTCATAGTTTTTCTTGTCTTTTATAAAGTAATGCCGAATGGTCATACATTTTTGGTCAAAAAAAAAAAACATTCATTTGGAATTATAATTAAACATAAAGTATATAAAACAAGTCTTCTATGAAAATTTAATTTTAAGAAAATTAAATTACTCATAATTAGAACTTATTTCTTTTTTCTTTTATTAGCAGGTTTTCGATAATGTAGTAATTTTCTTACAATATTAAAAGCAAACACATTTAATATTGATGACAAAAATCTAACAATTGGCTCCTCTAAGGTTTTCGCAAGTTCTCTTAGAAAATTGCTGTTGTAGTCATTAGTGGTGACGAAACCCCTGCTTTGTCGATCTCTAGTTGATCTTTGGAATTAGGTAAATTATAAATGAAAATTTGCATACAAACTTAAATTTAAAGGATTTTTAAATTCAGTTAAATTCCAGTTAATCGAAAATTAACTTCAGTGACGAAGACAATTTTTTTTTTTTGGAAAATCCAACAATGAATATTTAAAAAGTCTCTCCATACGTTCTTAGTTTCAATTTGACCTTATTTATTTGAAAACAAAGCTAGTGGAACTGTTACGTCCCACTTGTTTGCCCTCCTGTGTGAGAACAGAATCCACTGCATCGTTTGGCTCGCAATGCACCGTCCGTCGTCGCGTCGTCTTTTCAAAGCATATGGCCAATGCATAATGTATGATAGAGTCTATGGGTTGTTGACCCGTTCTTGCATGAAGCTCAGCATTGGAGATTTAGTTTTCCCAGAAAATGCTTAAGATGTTGCGAAGACTAGTATTATCAAACATGTGCAGCTTTCTTGTAGCGGTGGGTGTGACTTTGCTGAGTTCTTAAGATAAAAGCTTTTTTTGAATTCAAAATAGCTCCATCAAACATTGGTGTATTGGCTTTTCGTCTCGGTGTTCTCACTTGGATTCATCAGTTAATGAGTGAGAAAACCTTGTTAATATGTATCTTTTGTTTGTGTTCAGAGATGAACTGAACTGAATACAAAAAAAATCACCGTCGCGTCGCGTCGAGTGTACCACACATCGAGTTACGAAGCAATTGACATTTTTGATAGTTTGTTGGCCAACTTATTTCTCAAAAATGATCAAAATTATCCATCGATATCTTGTGATTAAACACCTTTAGCATTTTTTCTTTGGAACCATATCAACGATAAAGTCTATGCTTATGCTTCACAAAGTAGTACCCGTAGCGTGATGGTTAGTGCGTTGGACTGTTAAAAATGGTCTTCAACAGGGAGCGGTGATTTCGCCGATTCTCTTCAGCATTTACAACAGCGATCTGATAGGTAGTCTTACAAAGGTAATTGCGTATGCCGACGATCTAATTGCGTACAGAACGGCCCGAAAGGTTGAGGTTATTAGAATTCTCTTGCAGCGTGATTTCGACAAGATTCAGCGATATTGCGACGACTGGAAACTGAAAATAAATGTCCAGAAGTCGGAGACAATTCTGTTCCGGACTCCGTTGGCTAGGGCCACGAGGGATACGTGCAAGAATTGGCGCAAGATGGTCATCGTTGATCTTCACGGGCAGCGATTAGCGAGCAAAAGTGTAGTGAAGTACCTCGGTATCTGGTTAGATCAGTATTTATATTTCGACAGACATATAAATGCTGCTCTGACCAGGGCCAGAGGAGCCTTCGCTCTGACGAAACGGCTGTTTTTTAGCAGTCGGCTTGACCCCAGAGTGAAGGTAATTTGCTACATGGCCCTCATACGGCCGATGATTGTTTATGGTTGTCCTGTGTGGTTCAACGTTGCCCCTTCCCAGATGGAAAAGTTTCGGGTGTTCGAGCGGCAGTGTTTACGACGCTGTACCGGCTTATATCGAACAGCCGAATCTTCTTACGTGCATTACTATTCCAACGAGGTCCTATACAACGGGGCTCGAATCAACAGAATTGACAATTTCGTGATAAAACTCGTTCGAGGTCACATTGCAAGAGCTATGTCTTCGACCAACAATTTAATTTTCGGGGCGTTCTATCCGAACGACGAGTATTTTGAAAGTGCACGCTTGAGCGGCTTCATTCCACCAGAGGCATTCCTCTTTTTAGATAGATGCGGTCTGATACAGGATAGATTGGCAGTTCCGCTAATCTACCACGTCAGACGACGAACCGTGGATAGGCGACTCCTGTACAATCGGGACGTCATGGCACAAGCAGAGCTCCTTCGGTTCAGTAGGGCTGTGTCCGAAAGGGACCGAACTGATAGGGTGAAGCAGGAGAACCAGTTTTGGTGGCTTCAATCGGCACTTGATAGTGGGTAGTCGGGATGGGGTTTAAAGCCTTGGCCGGCTTACATACTTGTTTTATAGTTTTAGGGTTTAATTTTAAGTAGAATAGGCATGGTGGCACAAAAAAAAATACAAAAAAAGAAACATACAAAAAAAATACAAAAAAAATAAAAAAAAAAAAAATACAAAAAAAAATAAAAAAAAAAGACAACAAAATATGAAAAACAAAAAACGTTAGATAGTTAGATTTGCTGCTGTGGTTGTTCTAGTTTTAAGTAGTTTATAGGTAGAATAGGTAGTTTTAGTTAGCTTTAAGTTTTATATTAAGGACCTTATTTTTAAGTAGTTTTTAAGTAAAAATAAAAAAGGATATTGACATTAGTTTTTCTAAATTTTCTAATGAATACAAAAATAAATAAAATGAATTGAAGTTAAATAGATCTTAGGGCCGAAAGGCATTAACATTAAGTATTATTGTTTAACTTAGAGAGTCCGTATGGGACCAGTTAGTTAGTTGTAAGTTATGGTTAACTAGGCTAGTTTTATGAATTTTTGTCTAGCTTTAAGATAGATTTAAGATTGAAGTAATAAAAATGAATTAAAAAAAAAAAAAAAAAAAGTGCGTTGGACTGTCATGCAAGGGGTCTTGGGTTCAATCCCTGCCTGTACCACCTAACTTTTTTCACGGGTACTGCCTCTTGCGAGGAATTGACAAATCCTCCAAGAGTAATTCTTGTCATGAAAAGTGCTTTCTCAAATTAGCCGTTCGGATTCGGCATATAAACTGTAGGTCCCTTCCATCTCTGACAACATTACACGCACACAGGAATGGTTGAGAGTTGTAAGTCACTAGGCCCTGGTTCTTCATGAACTGTTGCGCCACCTAATTTATTTATTTATGCTTCACAATAAATTCAATACATTAAATAAGAAATTCGAAAAACTATCAAGGATTTAATGAAAATTATTTGGTGCTGCAATTAAAATTGTGGCGGTCATTTGAAAAATATCGTTTACCATGATTAATCGTAAACCTTTTTTGTTACAATGATATAAGCATTTTCTCATTTCTCTTAAAAAATTCCCTTTTTTAAACATCAAAATCAAACTTCAAACCCATACATTTTTTCCTCTTTTATATTTTTTGTATTGAATTACTATTATGCTCTTCAAATCAATCGATCTGCCGCAATTAGAAGGCAACAAACATCTAAGCAAAATATGATTATGAATCTCGAGCTCAAATCGGAAAAAGTAGTTACTTTGTAAAGAAAATTCTGATTCAGCCTTAAAAAAAAAGCATATATCAAAATATACACCTAATCACGGACCATGCTTAAAATGACAAGTTTCATAGTTTCTAATTGCAAAGAATGGCCTTAACATTTGTTTGATTTCTGAAACCAATTTAACCCATTACATCATTTGAATATTAATTCAGTATCTTTGTTCATTCATGAGGAAAACTGTAACATGTTTTGTTTTACATAACATGTAAAACAATGCGCAGACAAATCTCAATATGTCCTCATCTCACACACAAAAAGTAGTAACCAAAAAGAGCCAACAGAACAAAGTTGCAACAAGAACCAATAACTAACTGTGGTGGTGGCGATGACCATGAAATTCCAAATTGATTGAACGTATAGAGGCAGATTGATTGAACGAATAGGCATCAATTCTAACTAAGAAACATAGAGATAGCGCATCTGAAAAGTGCAAAGTTCGCATACATTTTGCTCCAAAACATCACATCAATGACAAGTTTCTTTCCTAGAAACATCCGCCCTTATACTCTGCTTAGCTTATGTACGTTTTCACCATTACGATTTTCATCCACGTGCAGTACATACCTACATATAGTATATTCAGGTCGGAATTACCTCGACCTATCCTTGAAGTCAGGGATATAGGATATAAAGTATAATAGGTATTCGAATGAGACCATATTCGACTCGTATATATGATGGGAAGTGGAAACAAAATACTTTCATGTTTTAGACTTTAAACAGGGCCGAGTAGATTGCAGCAGCAAACCTTACTTTTACTGTCTCCGAAAGACAACATCATTTTCCTGTCAACCGCAAATCCTTAGAGGCAATGCCCATAACCACACATATTTCAAACTTTATGTAGGTCTGAAGGTATACCCATCTATCTCTATACCCATCATGTACGAACCATGTAAATTCTGGGAAGATCGTAGAAAATGTTTGCCATCGAAAAGGACTCTATCATTTTGTAATGATGGTGATGTATAGAAAAGGAACAACTAAGGTACCTATGTACCTATTCACATACAAAACTATACAAAGCTAATGACAACCATAGGATACAAATTGACGTCCGCAGGCTTAATGGATTTCAAGGGGTGCTTTTGTGATATCATAAAGAGCAAAGCACAGAAAAGGTGAAAATGGCTTTATATAAATCTTAAAATAATCTGGTATTAGGTGATGGATGTGGTACTGTGTACTGTAGGAGTGATGGGGAATAGAAATTAGATTTACACAATTATTTATTTGAAAAATGAAAACTAAATGTCAAGATTAAGAGGTGGTTTCTGATTTGGTCTGGTCCAAAGTGCAGTCGTACGAGTATGAAGCTAATTTTAGATTATAAATTATTCCAATGCGTTTTGGTAAAAATTAAAGTGTAATTTCTCAAAGGCACTTTGTGTACTGTTTCCAGTTTTGATTTTTATGTTAATCTGCTCTGAGCTTGATTGCAACCTCATCCTGCTAAGATACCAAAGTCTCCTGATAGGTTTAACATTATAATTGGCTTTTAAAGCCATGAGGAGAAAATTCCCTTTAATTTGAAAGGATTTGGTGTGAAGATGATTGTATTTGAGTATTATTTGAGATGGATGTTCTGATAAGAGAAATTATAGAGATTGTTTTGAGCAAGGTTATATATTATCAGGTTGGTATTAGTCATCTTGACTATAGATGAACAGGTTATGATATGGCACGTAACATCCTTGTTGTTCCTTGAAGGATAAATATAGTGAACAGTCTTTAATTGTTGAATGAGCTTGGTAAGAAATTTAGTGCAATTTTTCGATCTTAACATGTGACTTGTAGGATTGTTGCAAGGTAGGTTAATTTTTATATAGAAAAGAGGCTAATAACTTCTAATTGAGGCCTTTAAGAACTTTTCATTCACAATGCTGTCTAGGTAAGAATTAAATGAGTTTATTAAATGTTGGCGTTGAAGATCCAAATCTGAAGAGCAGGGTTGTAAATCTAATAAAATGCACGACTGGGTCGCACGAACTTGCTCCTGTATGCAAAGAGTCTGTTTAAAAAAGCACCTATATAAGATTTAAAATTATTCCTTTAAAAGAAGTTTGTCTTCAAAGATTTAAATGCTATTCGATTTGTCAAAAACACCGCGCGATTCATCCCAAGACACAACTCATCTTAGGACAACTCATCCCGGAAATGAATTGGTATTTACAATAGTTATAGTTATAAACAATACATACATATGTACCAAATGCATTATCTAATTTGGATAAAAGATACTAATCAGCCCTATCATGAATTCCATCGTAGTCGGAATTTTTACGAATCCCGAAAAACTGTATCATGAAATCCGTTCGTAATGCAAAATTGTATGAGATTTTCCACTACGAACGGATTTCATGATACAGTTTTTCGGGATTCGTAAAAATTTCCGATTACGATGGAATTCATGATAGGGCTGAATATAATAAAAGTTTTGTCAATCTAATGCGCTCTTTCGGGCTCACGCACAGGATTTGATCTGGTGAGATGGGAGGGGGTGACATTTAATACAGTTAAAATAATTAAAAAAAAAATATTTTAAGATTCAAAATTTTACCTGAAAAGTAAGTTTGTCTTCAAAAATTTAGATGCCATTTTATAAATCAAAAAACCCTTGATTTTTCAAATTTTTTTTTTGAAAATCGTTAGAGCGGTTTTTTTTTTAAATTAATTTTTTATATATAAATAAATTTTGTTCTAAAAATATTTTTGGTATGCAGTTGTTTAGTGATTGTAAATATACGCTATACATTTGAATTTCGTAAAAAAATGTTTACCCGTTTTTGAGATATAGAATTTTGAAAAAAAAAATTCAATATTTTTTTAAAAATCCAAACAATAAAAAATTTTACTTTTGATAATCAAATATTGTTAAGGCAATATAAGAGCTTATTCAGAAAAAAAATTATTGAAATCGGTTGATAAGTTTCTGAGAAAATTAAGAAACAAAATAACGGTTCTATGAGCGGTACCTTTCCTGAGCAATACAAAAATATGTTTTTCTTATGAAAAGAAGCCAAGTTTAAAAATAAAATTTTAGAGAAAATTTAAAAAAAATCTATTGGTTTGTTTTTGAGAAAATTCGAATTTTCGTTTTTTGACCAAAAAAATTGTATGGGGCCACTGTTAGTTTTGGTCTTAAAAAAAATGAAAAAAATGCCTAACGCGAATCTGCTGAAAACCTTAACTTCCAAGTTTGAACTCAATCGACCCAATGGTTTAGGCTGTAGGAGCGTAGACAGACAGACAAAACAGACCGGACGGAATCGCGGGACCCACTTTTTTCGACTTCTCTACCATCGTAATATCATGTTTGATTAAAATCTCGAGTTCGAAATTTTGCACGAATGCAAAACTTGCCATATAATTCCTATATGTCGCAAGTAAAAATGAATATGACAAGCTGTGGGTTAGAGGTTTCAGACAGAAGATCATTTATAAAACACCACATTAATTGTGTGTTTCTCAGACTTGAGTCCATCCAATACTACTTGCATTAAACGATCTGAATTTTAATTTCTAATCCAACGAAGGAGGGATCCCTTTGTTCTTTGAGATGTTTCCATGACCTGGAAAGATGAGACTTAAGTACGATCGATCGATAATTCGAGGGGGAGTAGGAATCGACTTTTTTGGAAAAGACAAAGTGTGGTAAAGTATTACACATTCGGGTAGTACGGCTTAACAACTAATCTCATACCAGCACTATATATTATATTTTTTGTTTCTCAGACTTGAATCCATCCAATACTACTTGCATAAAACTGAAGGCACGCATTTTCGATGAGAAAGCCTGATGATGCCAAATGCTTCTAAAATATAAACAGAAACAAAACTTTTTTCTCCAAAACGATGCAAAGATTCGTTCCACTGTATAGTGAGAGAAACCATCAGATCACATGAAATATTTTTTTTTTCCATTCAGCTTAACATTGCAATAGTATTACCTGAGGCATAATGGTCAGTGCGTTGGACTGTCATGCCAGAAGTCTTGGGTTCGATCCCTGACTATGCCATTTTACTGTCTTTTGTGAGGAATTGACAAATCCTCCAAGAGTAATTCTTGTCATGAAAAGTGCTTTCTCAAATTAGCCGTTCGGATTCGGCTTAAAACTGTAGGTCCCCTTCATCCCTGGCAAAAGTACTCGCACACAAGAATGGTTGAGAGTTGTAAGTCACTAGGTCCTAGTTCTCAACGGACTGTTGCGCCACCCAATTTATTTTTATTTATTAATATTGCAATGTGTAAAATAAAATTTTACTAAAGTCGATAGCATTATCTGTTCGTGAGATATTTTGCGGTGAACCAAATTTTGTATAAAAATAACCACTGAATTTTTTGAAAGTCCCTAATTTAACTAAAGTCAATATCTGTGTTAGTTTCCGAAATATATGAAACGGAAAAAGGTATCCCAAACGTACAAACAAACACAGTGCTTTCTTCTAAAAAAAAGGAATCTATAATGAAATACTTCTTTAAAAATATAATTTCTGACCTTTAACTATTTTTTAATGCTTTTATCAGTGATGCTAAAGTTCTTCTTTTTATACTTCTTTTGAAATTGCTTGGCCCTTGTGTGTTTAGTCTAATACTGTTTGAATAGTGACATCTTCGTCGTCATGCAATCAAAACTTCTGATTCTATAAAAAACTGAAAAATAAAATCAAACAAACTTTTACTTGCAGTCTACTAAATAAATAGTCTTTAGACCAGAAAATAAATTGCATCTTAAGTTTATTTGCAGTTTTTTCTTCGTTCCGTTCCCTTTTTGATAAAAGAACACAACTTCCAAGAGCTACCATATAATGTACAAAGAACTTCGTTAAACTTTTAAAAGAAAAACTTTTCTATATCCAAAAATTCAATCTCTTTTATTGCTGATTTTGCTATTTAACTTAGGTTGTTGTTAAAGGAGAAGGACCAAGGGTAATATTATTAATCGACATGTCTTTATTTTCTGAAGATACATACATACTTACACATACAAACATATGTATAGTACATACATTCTCATTATATTGGTTGGTTGCTTATGTGTGGATTTATTGTTACCTATTAACCAAGTTATGATATAAAATAAATCCCGACGAAAAAAAAAATTGGATGAAATTTTGTTTGTATGTATTGAAATCCTTTAGTAAGAATTATATATACATATATCAATATATATGTATATACTTATATGAAGTATTATGCTGGTACGTATCAGAAATACACGTGAATGTTATGCAATTCAGGCCTAAAATATGTTAGAAGTAACAACAAAGTACTATGGCTAATTGAAACATTTGTTAGAGGTTTATTGTTAAAATCAGAGGCTATGGTGGTAAATGAAGGACTTTGGAAATAATTTATTTCGAAATCAGATGCATTATATTATTATATTGAACTACTATTCGATGTTTAGGAGAAGACACGAGTGTTAAATCGACAGAAAATCGAAATGCGATATAGGTAGACGAATGATTTAATGAAATATACACACCTGGTCGTATGTACTTGCTTTAAAAAAATATCATGGCCTGTCATTTCATTATGTGACTTTTGGTACTCAAAATGAAGTGCACCGTCCACTGTGCAATATTCTTTGAGTTACAGATAAGGGAACAAAATCAATTCTTAAAATGAGCCAAAAATGGTTCCAATAATGCTTGAAGCTTGTTTTCAATGAGACAAAAGTTGGCTTTTGTAGTCAGGAAAGAATGTTTGTTTCTTTGAAATTGAGAACAGAAAACATCCCACAAATATTGATCAAATAAGTCTAAAAGTCTTAAATTGTTTTGAGCAAGAAGCAACATTAAATACTTCCAAAATCATATCGAAAAGGTTTTTATAGAATGTGGAACCGATATAAGTTTCTTGTAAAATAAAATTAAGTTGTACAAACATTTATTCGTCATGGAACATAACGTGTCTCCACTGGCTTTGTAGAAGCGCATTCATTCACCATAATTTTCCTTGTTGATGGTTTCAGGCCGTAGTTTATGGATTGCAGATGCTATTGTCCTTATGAACTTGCATCGTTCCTAGATTAAAAGTAACGATCTTTCACGGCTCTGCACATAAAATTGTGGCAATACAGTGTCTTCTTCGAGAGAATGCTTTACTACTCAATTCCTTTTTTAGCCCAAGTAAACAGCGGTTAGCAATAGTAATTCTTCGCTTGATCTCAGCCTCTGAATTACGTCTTTCGATGGTGACGTTTTGACTGAGAAGTTGGTGTTATAGGCCCTTTCTTGATGGCAACATGTACTTTATTTTGCCTCATTAATCGTTAAACAAATGTTTGACGACTCCGTCTCAATACTCACAAAAGCCACATTGACATCACGCTCAATGCTGTTGATTATGGCAATGTCATCAGCATATGCCAATAATTGGACAGACTTTTGAAAGATAGTGCCTCTACAGCTGCCGTGCGAGCTCTGTCCTATTCTTTTAAGGACGATGTCTAAACCCTTCTTTAACATCAGTAGGTTCGGTTATGTTGTTTCCAAACTTTTTTAGAACAACCTGAACTTTCAATGATCATTCTGCAGTTTGAACCATGTTCAACGCTATACTGTTGGTCCTCTTAGATGCTGTCATATGCGGACTTGAAAACGATAAAACGATGGTGGGTGTCAATTTGATGGTCTTCGACACTGATAAGAACATATCAGGTTATACATATCAGGTTTATAGGTTCACATATTATTGCGGAGAAGATTTTGTGTGCGTTTTATGCGTTTCAAGGAGACGGATTTCTCTATTTTTGGTGGGGTTTAGAGAGTCTTCTTTTTTTCTAAATCAGACGAACAATACTGACCATATTTTACAGATAAGTTGGTGCATACTCCTAACCAAATTATCTGCAGCTGGTTTAAAAAGTTTTGCATTTAAGCCATCTGCTTCAACGGCTTTGTTTGACTTCAGTTTACATATATGATATAATGATTTCATAATTTTTCATCAAAACATTAGAAGCATTAGAAAAAATTTTGATTCTTTTTGTTCTTATCTGCAAAATAGTTTTGTTAAGTTACCTTATTTAATTGTTTTATCAGAAATCTGGATATTCAACCATGAAATAAGTTATTTTTCGTTGCCGGGTTATAATCTCTTGGCTAATTGTAATAATACATACCCTTCGGGCGGAATAGCTGTTTTTGTCAAAAAGACACTTGTTATAGAAAATGTTTTTACACCGAATCTTGAAAGTGCCGACTGTATTGTACTTAAGGTAATTTTAAATACTTTTATATTAAATGTCGTTTGCTTATATTGTCTGCAGTTTGTTGCTAGGGAGGTCTTCCTAAAAGACATCGAAGATATTATACCTTTATTAAACAATGAAAACACTTGCATTGTGGGTGACATAAATATCGATATTTTGTGTTTACCGTCTAGTAGCGATAACTATTATCTCCTTTTGTCCTCGGTGGGCTTCGAGTCACTTATAAATGTTCCTACTAGGTATTATCTTCATATGAAAAGTAAAAAACACCGTTATATTGAAATTACAAGTTTTAATTCAACAACTTCTTTATTCAAAATAAACAATTTTTTATTAAAAGAAACAAAAATTAAATCTATTTAAAAAAAAAAAAAATTATTGTGAATTGAGCTTTATTGAATGCATTTCGGCTAGTCTACTAGCCATCATCAGCAACACGACTGAGGGGGAAGCTGTTACAAAATTAAATTGCACAATCGTATACTTGAATGTCAAAAATGAATAAATACAAACAATACATTTACATAGTTTTTAACAAAAAAGCTTTTAAGATAGAGAAATTATGAAAAGCTAATAAGAAAAGAAAGAAAAAAAGAATTTTTACAATAACAATAACATTACAAAGTAAACAAATAAGACTCTATATTCCCCAAATCTGCATTCAACGCTGAGTCATCTCTATGTATGTAAAGGCTTTCGTATGAATCAAGTCTGCGACTCTCGTTCACGCATTTCAAAAGCTTTACATTATTGATTGTTGTTGTTAGATTATGTTCTTGTAATGCGTGCAGTGCAAAGCCAGATTTTCTTGGTTCATTGTTTTTGATGTTGTTGTTGTGCTCTTTAAACCTCGTTTTAACACTGCGTTTAGTTTGACCGTAATATTTTTTGTCGCATTCATTACAATTGATAATTGATTCATTACAATAATCTAGAAGTAACTCCTTTTGTACTTGATTGGGATATTACTGACCATTATGCTACCGGTGTTTTGTTTCCTGATCTGTTAAATACTCTTGGTAAAAGCTAAAAATACTGCAATAATACAAATTCAACAACAAAAATTAACTTTGGTGCACTTAATGACTATCTTTCAAAAGAATCCTGGTCTCAAGTATATAGTTCAAATTGTCCTTCAGCCGGTTTTGAAAGATTTATCAAAATAATTAATCATTATATAGATAATTGTAAACATAGCTCCAGAAAGTCGAAGCTAGTTAAATTAAAACCATGGATGACGGATGCTCTATGTAAAAAAATTAATGAAAAGAATATTTTCTACAGACGAAATAAAAACAATTTTCATATATTACCTATTAAATTGTATTATAAACAACTGAGGAAAGACATTTTTGAACAAATAAATTATCAAAAACAATCTTATTATAAACGTCAATTTGAGTATAATGCGAAAAATCCTAAACGTCAATGGCAAATAGTAAACGATATCCTTGGTAAAAGTGTTAGTGAAAACTGCATACAAAGTTTACGACTTAGTAATAATTTAATTGCTACGGATAACTTACTAATATGCAACAGTCTCAATGAGTTTTTCAAAAATGTAGCCGTTACATACAAACAAAGCTCCTTAAGATCTACCGGATTAGAAATAGAGCCTTACTTAGATTCTCAAACAACCTCGTCATTTTTTCTTGGGTCAATATTAGAAACCGATATAGCGAAAGTCGTATCTAATCTGAAACCAAAATATTCAAGTGGACCTGATGGAATCAGCAGCGTGATCTTGAAAAAAATTTATCCGTATATAGCTGCTCCCCTTTCATTTTTAATAAATAAAAGCTTTGTATCAGGAATTTTTCCTGAGTGCCTTAAAACATCAATTATAATACTTATCCACAAAAAAGGCGCCAAGTGTGACCCGAACAACCACCGGCCAATATCCCTGCTATCTGTGTTTTCAAAAGTTTTTGAAAAAATTATTTTCCTTCGAATGATCAAATTTATTGATAAATATAAGCTTTTAAATGATAGTCAATTTGGATTTCGGAAAGGGAAATCTACAGAAGACACGATTATAGCGTTTTTAGAAAATATTTATAAAACATTAGACAAATCTCAATTGTCAGCTGGTATGTTCCTTAACCTAACCAAAGCATTTGACCTTGTTAACCATAAGATCTTGTTACGTAAACTTTATAGATTTGGTTTTAGAAGTAATATCCTCTGTTGGTTATCCTCGTATCTTTCGAATAGAAAGCAAAATGTTTCTGCAAATGCAATGATGAGTGAGGTATTACCCTGCTCAGAAGCTGGCGTTCCCCAAGGGTCAGTGCTTGGCCCTTTGCTCTTTTTAATATATATAAACTCTGTTTTCAATTTGCCTCTAAATGGAAATATTATTGCACTTGCGGATGATCTGGCTCTTGCCTACGCTGCAGTTGATATAGTAAACTTTAAGCAACAAATAAATATAGATCTTGATTCATTGAACTGTTGGTTTAAATATCATAATATGGTTCTTAGTAGTAAGTCTAAAGGCATGCCATTTTCGCTCTCAAAAACTCTTAATCTGGATGAAATAGAACACCACGTCACAGGTTGTGATCGCTTAAACCGGAATGAAATTCATTCACTACGTAATTCAAACTCTGTTGTAGTTCCTAGAGTAAGGACGAAACACTATAGACGGTTTGTCACTATAATTGCTCCCTTTATTTACAACAAGCTACCATGGGATATACGCAAGCAAATAGATAGTAAATCAATTTTTTTCAGCCGTCTTCGATCATGGCTACTTAATAGTGATGATGTAGAAATATTGATACAAGTATTGAACTAACTTCGCATTACAATCCAAAATAATTACCTTTTCTCTCCTAAAAAATAAATTTAAAAAAAAAAAAAAAAACTTTTTCGCCTCCATTTCAAATCTCAAAAAAACAATCGCTTTCTCTTCCTGCGCGGTTCCGTATGAAATATTAGTTTTTATAAATCTTCTTAAAAAAAAAACACTTGATACTTGCACTTCTTGCCACAAAGTGTATTAGTTACAATTATTGTTCATGGTTGAATAACTATGTTCTCTTATTTAATTTTTCCTTGATAATTGATACTGCATAGAAAAATTGTAAAATATATGTGAAATTTGTAAAAAAAAAACAAAAAAAAAAAAAAAAGATATAGAGCAATCTTTACTTCGTCGGTCGGTGTCGGGAACACGGGATTGTTAGCTGCCGAAGTTATCCTTCCATATCCTCATTATTGATTGCGGTTCTACTATCATGTTTCCACTTTCGTTTTTGCAGCTTTAGGTTCAAAGTTTATGCACTTGTAAATTTCGTTTCACCTGCTCCTATAACTTTAAAATTACAGTCATCACACCTGTGGCTGTTTGAAACCGAGCGCGCCAAAGGTGGCATTTTTGTTCGTAATATTTCTTTTTTATTATAAAGTTTGAAGGTTCACATTATGTGTGAAACACTACATCATTTAAATGACCACCACGCGATTCCTTTGTGGTAATTTTCGACCACTTTTTGAGATGTATTGGGCGGTATCTCAACTATAACTAGGTAAATGTTTGTTTTTAAGAGCTCAAGAGTTAAAGGTTTATCTGCATTGACACGGTCTTTTGCGTAGCCCGACAAAAAAAATTCCAACGGTGTCAAATCGCTTGATCTTGGTGGCCAGTTGATATCGCCACGACTAGAAATTACGCGGTCAGGGAATGTTTCCTGTAATAAAGCCATATTCGCTCGAGTTGTGTGGCATGTGGCATCGTCTTGTTGAAACCACATATTTTCCAACTCGTATTCTTCAATAGCAGGCAAAAAAAGTTGGTTATCGCATGACCATAACCTCCGAATTGCCGGTGACAGTCGATCCATCGTCGTTTTCGAAGAAGTAAGGTCCAATCACACCACCGGACCAAAGCCAGTCCTAATTCCTGAGAACGACGAGGAATCGACACATTCGGGTCTTCGGCAACACTTTCACTTTCAGCAGCGTTTTTTTTTTTTTTATTGGTAAGAGCGAAACAGCGAATCGATTATGCATATAGGCCTTACAATATCTGTAACCAATCCAGTCTCTTTAAATTTCTTCCCAAATTCGCCAATTTCTTGCATAGTTAGACGATCATGTAAACCATAATCTGCTCTTAAAGCACGATGTGTGGCTGTGACAAAATCACCATTTTTGTAATAGGTTTTAACAATTTGTCTGCGTGGTGCTATAGTTAAGCGATCCATTTTCGTAAATGTCAGACTTTCAACTAAAAAAAATTGGCTTAACAACTTAGTTTGACAGATTTCGAATTCCAGCCCTATACTTTTGAAACCGCAAAATGGATAACCCGTGACAACACTTTCATCTATGTCAAAAATCATATTTTTTTATCTTAAAACTGTTCCGAGCTGGACATTCCACATTAAAAATTCTATTAGTAACATTTAACTAAAAAATTATATCCTAAACCCTTTCGTTTAAACAAGTACATATATTTCTAAACCTTAAAAATCCAATTTTTATCTTAATTTGGGATCCGAATCAGTGTTCTAACTCTTTTTAACTTGATGAAGAAATTAGTAAAAACTCAATGGAGTTATTATGTTTAAATAAACCTAGTTTTAGAGATTAAAATTTAAATTGGATGTTCTCGCTTTCGAGCACGTAAATATAAATACAATTTGAATGGAGTTTTGCAAGTGAAATACCTGCTTATTTCAGTGTTTAACAAATTAAAATCAATATTTTATAAATAATCTTAATTTTTAAGCTTTAGCCGGTAATTATTTATCATTATTTTTGAAATATTGTTCAAGAATTAAAATTGTGTATCTTTGACCCTTAACTTTAAATCTTCTATTAATTTTTTTGATTTAGTGCTTAAATGTAATCAAATTAAATTTTTCTCTAAACATTATGAAATAAGATTAATAAAGTGCAGTTGGACATTTTACAAGGCATTTTAAGGTTAAATTATAGAATTTCTTCGAAATTGGCTATTTAATCGACACGGTTTAAAAGCCGTGCACGTAGGCGTATGTGTACTTTTTTAATTTGCATTTTAAATAAAAAATATTTTTTATTAAATATATTAAATCTATTAAAATATACAGCTCCAAAATGTTCAAACTATTTTCTATTCTCTCTTCAAATAAAACATTTCACACTAAAAATCTACATATACAACTTCACTATCTATAAAAAAAAGGGTACTAATGATTACGTGCTTCATTTCACACGACAAATGAATTAAAAAGTGAATAAAATCAAAACAAAATAAAATGAAATCACAATCAATGTTCAACCATGTGATACTCAAAGCTAAAATGCATATTGATATTCTCTATCATTTCATCAACAATAATAATCAAGAATAATTGAATTATTCTCATTCTTAAATTCAAATAAAATCATACAGAAAAGAAATTAAGAACAAAAGGTTTTTTCTACATTGTTTTAAATGCCAACGATAAAATTTCATTTTTAGTGCACAAATTGATAAAGAGAGTATTAATTGTGCGATATCCTTTTTTATTGAATTAAAATATAAAAACATACGTACCTGTTCATATGTACATATGTATGTGAAAAAAAAGGATAAGTATTCATACTAAAAATAGAAATTAAAATTACCTTACCTTTCTGCATCCATACTCATTCGAAATACCGACCATGTATTCGATTAATATTTTTTTTAGAAAACGTAAATTTAAATTCAAAAACTAAAATACTGCACCTACACCTATTATACCAACCAGAGAAGAGGGATAAAACAATTATCTCAAAATTAAAAACAAAAATAATAAAGCTACATTTAATTGACGTTTATTTTGTTTTATCCATTTCACATGATTTGATCCTTTTTAGTATAAGGTGGTTCACAAATTCCATCACCCTCACTTTGTTCGATCCACATGAGATGGAAAAATATAACTCAATGTGGTTGTGTGATAGAAGTCCTTTTCTGTACCAGCTAAAATCTATATATGTATCTACAGTCTACATATACATTCATGTTATGTATAAAGGAAGAAGTCTCATAGTAGTCGCATGTGCTCCTACGTGCCATTGTCAAGGCGAGTTCATGACCACCACAAAACGGATATTAAATGAGATATCGGTAATCAGGTCAATTTCCTAAATATCCAACGGTATTTGCTCTTTAGCCTGCACTATTGTCCCAAGGACTCTCTGGGCTCTGTGTTGTCTGTAGGTACCCTTCTGCTGTTTCTATATATGTATGTATGTACAGCACATGTATACAATTCTAGTGCATTGTCGACTTTGTCCTTGGAAAGAAATTTTTGCAATAATGAAACTTTTGCTTCAGATGGAAGAAACAAGAAAAATTAAACAAAACAAAAACCAACAACATCAACATCAACGAACAACGAACAAGAGCATATCCTTGCTAAAAGGATGTCTATTTCTATAAGTTTTGTCTATACTTATAAATACATACATATGTACATAACATACATATGTACATAACATATGTACATACATATGTATATCTAGGTAAACGCTTTGGCCTCCTCTATTTTGCGGACTTGGAATTAAAAGTTTATCTTTTGCCATTGTGGTATATATCTAGTGGCAATTACCTGCGGCCAACAGCAGCGGATGGAAACTTTTCTCCGACTAAACCTTCTGTGGGCTATTTGCTTTTGTTGTTAAGGTTTACCTCTCGGACAGGACATCCTAGAGCTGAATGAACAGGAAAAGGTGACTCCTCTTCTACAATGCTACAGGGATTAAAATAATCCCTAAATTAACCGTTGAATGCTAATGTATCTATAAAAGCTTGAAGGAATCTTTAAAATGTTGTTTCTGTCGTAGGTACATACTATGTTTGTTTTCAGAACACGCAATATTTTGTAGAGGGACATCAAAGGCCCACGACCATCGCATCGCAACTTCGCAACACCAATGAACCTTTAAAAAGAAAAAAAACAAAAAAATATAATTAAAAGGCTTAACAGGCGATGGTGGTTGCGCGGCGCCCCGGCGGTGCGCCTAGCTTAAGCTTTGCTAGAGAAGCAAAAGTCCATAAAAATAAAATAAGGATAAATAAAGTCAAACGCGATGATAAATATATAGACACAGAAACAAACACAGACACACAAACGTTCTTTGGAGAATAAAGGAGGAAATATTAAGTTTTTGTTGATAAATAAAGTTTGCTCCAACTATGTGCAAGAGAATCCTTCGAAGTTCAGGAATTCTGATGGGATTGGGAAGACTATAATAAGAAGAACAAGCAGTAGAAAAAGAGATAGGAAATGGTTTATGTGTGTAGTATAACTTAAAAATTATATCAAGGAGATCTATTTGCCCTCGAGGAATGTATCTAAGAGATATGTTGTAGGAGTCGTTGGTTGGAAATCGTTGGAATGAAATGAAAAGAAATGGAATGGGAATGAGAATGGGAATGGGAATGAGAATGAAACACAGAAGCATAACCCAAAGTTTTGGAATATTTTAAATAAGTTTTTCATTTTCTCGTAGATTTATTTTCACAACTTCAAACTCTCTATAAAATTCCAAAACTGTGAATGATTTTGCTTCTTGTTCATTTTTTAAAAAAGAATGCGTGAACTGAAAAATTTTATTTGCGGAAAAGATTTTAAAGTTTTTTTTTCGTAATTTTTGTTGTTGTTTATTGAGAAAAAGTTTTATTGGGCTTAAGATTGTTCGGTTAAAATTTTGTTTTCGTATAAGATTTAAAAAACATATACATTTTTATGACTCAGTTGAAAGGGTTAACGGAACTTTATGACGGACAGTACAGTGTATTTTCTTTCTTTATTTCTTCAAAGTTTGAAATTTGGATGACTTATTCTTTCTTTGGACAATATTTTTGAGGAACCTTTAACGAAGTTTGAAGTACGAGTAGAATAAAATGTATTAATTTAAGTCGATACAGACATTATCAAATGAGATATTGGAGATCTACCGAAATTTGTGGGTTTTTCAAACTGTTGTAAAAAAACACCCACTCAAAGTGTTTTCTTTACACTTTGATGCTATTATCAATAAAACAACATTTATTTAAAGTCATTATCCATAATATAGATTCTTGATGTGCAGAAAACGAAGAAGCATATCTCTAAAAATTATAAACTTGGATTCTAGAGACCTTAAATTGTTGAAATTTAAAAATGTTACCTATTACAGTAACTTAAAAAAAGAGGCTGGGATGCGACCCACACTGATAACTTCCCATGCCGTCAATCGATTTGTCTTGCTTAAAAGTTTGTCTAAGGCCGCGGCCACGCAGTAAGCGGCTGAGTGGCTGAGTGGAAAAAAAAATATAAAACATATGAAATCACATAGAAGCGGCCACGCAATGAGCGAGCGGCGAAACAAAATTCTGAGCGGCTAAGCGGCGCCGTTCAGCAACCAAACCTGTTTTAATTTTCTGAGCGGCAAGAAGTAAAGATGGCCAAAGTAAACATTGAGTTGTTAATTTCGTGTGTGCAATCTCGACTTTAACTACTAATCGCTCAAAAGCAGTCGCTCAGTGCCTGGCCATACGTCGCTTAGAGTTGCCTCTCAGCCGCTTGCCGCTCATCCGCTTAGCCGCTCAGCCGCTTACTGCGTGGCCGAGGCCTAAATGTATCAATTCTTACCAAATTTGCGTTCTATTTTTTGTAGATTTTATTTTTTTTATGAAAAAACAGACTGTTGGATTTTTATAAAAAAATTACTGAATATAAAAAACAATATTTTCTGTGAAATAAAATAAGTTTGAAGCCAATGTTTTTAATTTTTGAAAAGCTATTTGAGCCGAAAATCAATTTTTACCAACTTTTATTAATTTTTTTGTTTAGGTTTTTATTTTTTGTAAAAAAACTGTCAATTCGATTTTTCTCAAAATTTTTCCTAATGTTGAAAACAATATTTCTTATAAGTTCAAATTAGTTAGAAGCCATAATCTCAAATTTTTGAAAAGATACTTAAGTCGAAAAGCAATTTTTACCAACTTTTGTTAATTTTTTTTTTTCGGTTTTTAATTTTTTGTAAGAAAACTGTCAATTCTATTTTTTTCAAAATTTTACTGAATGTTGAAAACAATATTTTTTGAAAGATAAAAGTAGTTTAAAGCCAATATCTCAAAGTCTTGAAAAGATATTTGAGTCAAAACTCAATTTTTACCAACTTTTTTTTTTATTTTTTTAGGTTATTATTTTTTGTAAAAAAACTGTCAATTCGATTTTTCTCAAAATTTTATCAGATGTCAAAAACATTATTCTTCGTTGCACAAAATTGTTTTGGAGATGAAATCATATTTTAGTCGTAAAATTTTCGAAGTGACAAATTTTTTTTTCAGTTTTTTTGATTTATAAAAAAAACCGTTAATTGAATTTTTTTCCAAAAATATAATTGTTTTGTATCACGTTACAATATATAACATAAAATTTAATTCAAGTCTCTAGCGTCATTGGTTCATGAGATATTTAGGGTTAACCAAAATTTGCACCTTTTTTTTAAATTGCTATGGTAAAAAAACCACCCACGCAATTTTCTTGAGAGCCCTTTCTGCATCTTTCTGCCTTATTATCTGTATAACAAAATTTATTTGAAGTCGATATCTCTTTTGGTTCTTGAGCTATGGACGACGAAAAAAACGTCGCGAACGTACGGACGTACGGACGTACGGACATACGGACGTACGGACGTACGTACACACGCACGCACAGACATCTTTCTAAAAATCTTTTATTTCGACTCTAGGGACCTTGAAACGTCGAGAAATGTCAAAATTTTCAATTTGACAAATCGGACCCATTACAATAACTTCCTATGGGAAGTTAATAATATAAAAACCATAACAGTTTTCAAAATAAGATTCTCAGAATAATTCAACCCAAAAGAAGAGGTTAACTTTTAATGCGGATTCTACTCAATGATTCCATTTTTTAACTAAATACAAATCTTTATCTTCTAGATACAGTTTACAACATTTTAGTATCCCACTCAGTTTTCTAAATTTCTCATAACTAATGAGATGACTTTATTTGATTGTATCTGAAGTTTTGAAAAACCTTTTTTAAAAGTTATTAACTTCCGATAGGAAGTTATTGTAATCGGTCCGATTTGTCGAATTGAAAATTTTGACATTTCTCGACGTTTCAAGGTCCCTCGAGTCGAAATAAAAGATTTTTAGAGAGATATCTGTGCGTGCGCGTTTATGTACGTTCGTCCCGTACGTTCGAGACGTTTTTTCGTCTTTCATAGCTCAAGAACCAGTAGAGATATCGACTTCAAATAAATTTTTTATACGGATAACTAGCGGCCCGGTACGTGCTTCGCTACGTATAAGGCATAGTTATATAAAAAAAGTTATTATTAAGTTCATTTATTCAAACAAAAAAATATTTTAAATTGCTAGCTATTTAAAAGTCCAAATGATATATTGTTTATATTATATTTATCAGCAAAGAGTAAAAACTAAAAAATAAAAAAGAATTGGGTACTCTTACTATGGTGGGTCTATATGGGTTAGTCTAAAACAGTTGGATAAACAATATTTTTTGTTTTTCCATTTTGAGCATGAATAATTAAACAGTTGGGGGTACCGACTCTGGAACAGGCAACATAAAGTTGGCCATGTGAAAAACATGATTCCTCCAAATTGACACCACAAACGTGAAGTGTTTGCCTTAAGCCTTATTTATGCCTCATCTTGATTCATAACACTGTCAATTGATTTATATGTCTTGACTACATTTGGCAGTTTCGCTTGAATTTAAAAATTAATGGCATTGATATGAATATTCTTCGGTGCAAAAATGGCGCGTTCTCTCAACCAATCATGATTTCTGTAATTCTGAAGAATATTCGGAAAAACACATTCAATCAACTCATCAATAGATTGCGCAACTGTACAAAAATTGTTCGGTAAAGTGATCAATCCGTTGGTACTGTCGATTGGTATTTTGCCATCACCAATTTCTAACAATTGTTTTGAAAACTCATGGGCAGTTGCATCATTATGTAGGTGTATACGCATATTAATGTTCAGTATCAATTTTCGTACATGTCCCAAAGAACTGATGACTTCAAACAGGTGTTTATTTCATCAGCAGGAATTTATCGAGGAATGACAGGCAATTTTTGACGAAAGTCCCCTGACAGCTATATCAGAGCACCACCAAAAAGCTGTTGATTACCGCGTAAATTTTGCATTGTTCGATTAAATGCTTCTATTGATTTTTTATTCGCCATTGTGCACTCATCCCATAAAATAATTGACGTTAATCGCAGAACTATTGCCATAGCAGAATTTCCCGAAATATTGCAAGTTGGAGTTTCAATCACCTGTACATGCAATGACAATTTTAATGCAGAGTGTGCTGTCCGACCACCTTCTGATAATGTAGCAGCAATTCCCGAAGATGCAAGTGCCAATGCAATTTTCTGTTCCGATCGAATAGTCGCTAAAATCAATGGTACAACGAAAGTTTTGCCTGTACCAACAGGTGCACCCAAAAAATATAATCCACCTGCGTTATTGGAAACGGCTTGCATGATTGTGTCATATACATGTTTTTGTTGAATTTGGAATCTCTAATAATTTTAGTAGCACCAAAAGAAGTCATTAGAAAAGCCGAATTGTATTGTTGAATATTACTCAAAAACTGCTTCGACGTTTGAGATGTCCCAAAAATAAATAAATACAATGGGTGGAGTTTCTAATGTTGGCAATCTCACATTAGCACAACACATGCCGGGCTTTCACCTTGAAAGTTAGCCGCATCACAATGTGGACATATTGCGTCCATCATTCCAATGTATCCGTACAGCACGCAGCATTTCATCCAAAACAGCACGATGTATTCGTGAAGACCAAGTACAAGTACAGGGTCAACAGGTCTATTCTGTGCAGTACGTTCACGCTGCGATGCATTAGCTTGTGCGCGTTTATCTGTAGTCTGAGATCGTCTTAATAATGCCACTTGATTTGCATTACGCGTTCGCCGGCCTATGTTTGGTCGTCTTGCTCGTGGCATTTTACTTTCACTCAACAACTCAACAATATTTTGAAAAATATAAACAACAAACCAATAATTATCGCTGATAAAATGAAATGACATTTGATGACATTAAATTTGTTTGACAGAACTAACGTCACTTTTTTTATCTTCTATTGTTTTGCCAAAGGTTCAAATTGGCTTTTAAGTATTAGTACAAATTGTTTGTATATGCGAGTATAGAAAATGTTTATTTAACACCTTTTCAAGATTTTTTTCAAAATTTCTCTACGTACAAACCTTCTCTGGACTTCCACGAATAATTCAAGACCAAAATTATCCAAATCGGTAAAGGCATTGTTGAGTTATAACATTACAACGAAAAATGGCATCGATTTTTATATATATAGATAATACAAAAAGATGCAGAAAGGGCTCTCAAAAAAATTGAGTGGGTGGTTTATTTTACCATAGCAATTTAAAAAAAAAGGTAAACATTTTGGTTAACTCTAAATATCTCACAAACTAATAACTCTGGAGACTTGAATTATATTTTATATTATATATTGTAACGTGATAAAATAAATATATTTTTGGAAAAAAATCCAACCAAAGGTTTTTTTTATAAATCAAAAAATTGAAGAAAAAAAATATTTGTCACCTCGAAAATTTTATGAACAAAAAATGATTTTATCTCCCAAAAATGTTTGTGCACCGAAAAATAACCTTCTCACATCCGGTTAAATTTTTAGAAAAACCTAATTGACAGTTTTTTTTACAAACAAATTAAAACCCAAAAAAAATTAACATAAGTTGGTAAAATTTGAGTTTCGGCAAATATCTTTTTAAAAATTTGAGATTATGGCTTCCAAATAATTTTGTCTTAGACGAAATATTGTTTTCAACATTCGATAAAATTTTGAGAAAAATCGAATTGACAGTTTTTTTATTCAAAATAAAAACATAAAAAAAATAATTCAAAGTTGGTAAAAATTGATTTTCGACTCAAATATCTTTTCAAAAATTTAAGATTATGGCTTTCATCTTCCAAGATATATTGTTTTCAACATTCAATAAAATTTTAAGAAAATCGAATTGAAAGTTTTTTTTCCACTTTTTTCCACTCTGCAGAAAGTTTTTTTGTTTGTGCAAAAAATATAAACCTAAAAAATATTTTATAAAAGTTAGGAAAAATTGATTTTCGACAAAAATATCTTTCCTAAACTTTGAGATATTTGCTTTAAACTAATTTTATCTTTTAAAAAATATTGTTGTCAACATTTAGTAAAATTTTGAGAAAAATCGAATCGACAGTTTTTTTTACAAAACGTAAAAACCTAAAAAAATTAATCAAAGTTGGTAAAAATTGATTTTCGACTCAAATATCTTTTCAAAAATTAAAAATATTGGCTACAAACTAATTTTATGTTATAAGAAATATTGTGTTCAACATTCAATTAAATTTTGAGAAAAATCGAATTGACAGTTTTTTTAACAAAAAATAAAAACCTAGAAAAAGCATTACTAAAAGTTCGTAAAATTATCTCATATCTCAGAGATTGATTTTGAAATCGGAAATCTTATAAAAGTTATAATATAAATGCTACCTAGTTGACCTTTGTTTTATTACATTGTTTAAAATATCTTACAACAAACCGAAGAGTGATAAAGAGAAAAACATATATGTACATTTTGCAACTACTCTCCCAATGGAAAACCTACGGAACTGAATAATTTGTGTATATATTTTTATCTGAGAAAAAGATTTATTTTAGAACCACCTAACTTGACTTCTTTAATAAATATTCACTTAACAACAATAATAAGTACATAATTGAATAATCATAAGGGAACTAAAGTGAAAACAGTTTAATCATAAATCAAGACATATCTATTACCTAACCTATGAATTCTACTATCATACGTTTTATCATCAATAATTTATTTTAGTTAACTTCTTCAAGTATATCTTTGCTACATATATGTATGTATTGTATATACTGTCAAAAAGATAGGTTTTCTGTATGATAAATGGTCTTATATGTACCTATCTATATGAAGACAAAGATGAAGTTTTAGGTGAAGGTTTAACACATGAATTATATAATACTTGTTCCTAATAGGTAGATAATAGAACAGGTACAGATGCAGGATGAATATCCGTAGATAACATCCTTAATCCTTATGCCACAAGCAGGAACATAAACATTGAAATTTCTTGGGGAGTAATTCATTTTTTGATTTACTTTGTTAGTATAAGAAACAGTTTATCATCTAATTTTTTGTTTTTCACAATTCTAAACATTTTTTAAATTTGAGGCAACGGCCTAGTCACTGATAAACCTTCGGTTCCCATCGATCACCGAAATCATCTAGTCGTTCAAGGTGCTGTGTCCTCTACTCTGTACATTTATGTGCTTAGTAGTATGTAATGTAATGTATTTCTTATTTGAGACTGCTTTTTTTGCAAAAACAGCTCGATCCCTAGCTAGCTGTCCCCAGTTTCGCACGCCAAGTTGGTTGAGGTCTTCACCCACCTGAGTGCGCCACCTGAGTCGCGGTCTTCCTTCTTCCTCTACTGCGCCGTCCTTCGGGATTGGATTCGTACACCTTTCGGGCTGGAGCGTTGATGTCCATTCGCTCTACATGACCCAGCCATCTAAGCCGTTGGACTTTAATTCTGCTAACTAGGTCAGTGTCGCTGTACAGCCCGTACAGTTCGTCGTTATATCTTCTCCTCCATTCTCCATCCATACGTACGGGACCAAAAATCACCCGAAGAATTTTTCTCTCGAAGCATCCTAAGACGTTCTCATCTTTTTTTGACAGGGTCCAGCCCTCAGCGCCATAAATGAGAACTGGGATGATGAGTGTCTTATAGATGGTGATTTTAGATGCTCGAGAGAGGACTTTACTTCTCAATTGCCTTCTAAGTCCAAAGAAGCAGCGATTTGCAAGAGTTATTCTTCGTTTGATTTCAGCGCTGGTGTCGTTGTATGTGTTAATAGCGGTGCCTAGGTAGACAAAGTCCTTAACTACCTCAAAGTTATCTTCTTAGACGTAGAAGGAGCTTTCAACAATGTCCTAACTGAATCCATCGCTGAATCACTTGCAGACTTCGGTGTTGAGAACTACATTAGAAGGTGGATAATATCCATGCTAAGTAATAGAAGGATTCAATCAAAGTTAGGATATTCAACGTGTACCAAATATGCCAGCAGAGGAACACCTCAAGGAGGTGTATTGTCTCCTCTCCTATGGCTTTTGGTCATGAACAGCATTCTGGTGAAACTCGAGAGCAGCGGAGTGAAAGCGGTTGCGTACGCCGATGATTTGGTCATTCTAGTTTCAGGAAAATTTCCAAGCGTGATCAGTGAAATCACTAATATGGCTTTGAAGAAAGTAAGCACCTGGGCTGCGAGCTGTGGACTAGGTGTTAACAGCAACAAAACCGAGTTGATGCTTTTCACCACCAAAACCAAGGTACCACCCTTCACTCCACCTCGGTTAAACGGACAAGCACTATCATTGTCTTCCAGTGCTAAATATCTGGGCGTAATACTAGATACCAAATTAAACTGGAAGCTTAACATCGAAGAGCGGGTAAGAAAGTCGTGTGTCGCCTTCTACGCCTGCAATAAAACATTTGGCAAAAAGTGGGGCCTCCAGTCAAAAATGATAAAATGGACATACACAGCGGTTGTAAGACCGATACTGTTCTATGGTTCCATTGTGTGGTGGCCCGCTCTCACCAAAGCCTACATAGTAAACAAGCTTACAAAGGTGCAGAGAAATGCATGCGTAGGGATATCAGGGGCAATCAGGTCCTGTCCAACGGATGCACTCAACGTCACCCTGGGCCTTCTTCCGATTGACCTCTTTATCAAATATCAGGTTGTTGCGGTAAAATTTACCACAACAAGTTTCACTCGCCTATTGTATATCCTTTACCCTTTTTAACCTTCCGTTCTTCGTTGTGGCTCCAAAATATTCTAAGAGTTCAGTTGAATCCTGTCTTCCATCAGTCAGTGGCCTGCTCTTAGTATATACTGGAAAAGCAACCAAAAACAGGTGCGGACAAAATGGTGCATTTGTGTGACAGGCGGTCCACAAAAGACTGGGTACGACGGATGGTCTACACGAATACCAATCATGGTGACAGACAGGTGGTCTGGTCACCAGAACAAACAAAAAAAAAGGCACGAGCGACACTTGGTCCTCGATTGCTGATGTTACTCAGATGAGAATGGCTGCATGCCCGACATAAACCAATCGCTTATTGTAAAAGATGGAACGTTAACACGAGTCCCTAATCCCCTAGTCTGCGCGAAAGTCCAACGACGAATAGAGTAGAATCGCGAGATTAAAAATCACTGCCAACTTCCACACTCCGACAGTTAAAACAAAAAAAAAAGAAATTGATAAGCTTTCTTCAATTTTTACTAAATTGTAATTTCGTACGAGGGGAAAAAATGAACGCGTTAAACACTTGAGTTTCATGCAACTTATCAAAGTTTCTCCAAAATTATGGGGGTGTGAATAGGGTGGCTGAATGCACCCATTGAATTCCCGCTCACTGGAAGAAGTACCAGAGGTCGGCGAATCCAATGACGGTGGTAGTGCATAAAGCTGGGGTGAAACGTGCGAGTAGGAAAAGTAGTGGTGTCTCAACTGCGTTCGCTCACTCTTGCAAATATGCTAGGTGTAGCTGAATTAAAACGCGAACGAAACCCACACTTTCTGATTGGCCGAAAGCATGTGGGAATGGAATACAAAGAAGAGGTCTTCAAGGCAAGGTGAAAGCCTGGAAGATCACTTTTTTGCGATATTGATTCTGAGCCAGAGGTTCAAGAGATTTAAAGAAAAAGAAAAAGAAGATAAAGGAAAAACTTTGAGAAGGGAAAGAAATTCAAGTGTTGTTTGAAGTGATATAGAAATTGTAAAATTTTGAGGAAAACGAAAGTGAAAATTGGAGGAAGTTAGAAAGGAAAAAAAAAGGATTGGGAAACAGCTAGGAGAGGGAAGTTGGCAGGACATCCAGAGATAAAAGCTAAGTATTTTATTTGGTATTTGGAGAGTAAATTTTTTTTTGTGCGTGATAGTTATTATTGAGAATTGTTTAAATAATCGTTGGGCTTTCGTTTCGTAAAGAAAAAAAAAGGTTATTCCGAAAAAGCGGAACTCGCGACCCGTGTTTAAAAATTGTCTTTGTCCAGTCGGGACAAAAAGGTTAACGGTCCATCTTCGGTGTTATACACCATTTCTTTGTCTTTCAAAATTCTTAAAAGATCTTGGGTTTTAATCCTACTTGTAAGGTTTCCCAAGCAAAATTTAAAATCATTAAAAATACTTCTACCTGTTTAAAACATCTTCTTTTTTTTATTTGTTCACAAATTGTCTTATTTGGTTCCGCTCCAAAAGGTTTGTGATTTCCTTTTTTTTACAAAAAAAATCACTGGCGCCCATTTTGCTTCTTTTATTTTTTTTTTCCATATATTTCAGGAACACCCTTTATTCAAAGTCAATAATCCAATTAATTTGATAAGGTAAATCATTACAATTAATAAAACGTACCTTTATTCCCAATTAATCGAACCCACCCCACAACTGAGCTATCGGACGACAGCACTGCTTTTGCTGTTTGTGTGGAAATTAACAAACAAACCTATTCGCGTTTGACAGTTGTCTATTATTTTTATTTCATTTTCAATTAATCACAAATAGGTACTACTCGTGCGCGCCGGCTACCTATTTGATTAAATTATAATTCGTTTGCGATTTGGATAACTTTGTTTTTTTATTATTGAGTTTGCGGACAATCACTCCGCCATCGTAATATTCATCCTAAATTAAAATCGTAAATTCGGTTGTTAATTTTCATTACAAGGTGTCCTGCAGTATCTTGAGACTCAAGGAAATAGGCTGTTGGAAACCTAGATCTTACGGGCACTGCAACCAAACAAGCCTGATACCATCAGACATCCTATCCACAACCACCGATTACTGCATCCCTACCCTAGACACCTCAAAGAAGTTTAGAGTCTTGCTCCCGTCAAGAACCGACTGGGAGGAAGGCGTTGTGACGGAAGACTTTGACACAACTATCTTCACGGATGGTTCGAAGATGGAATGCGGTGTTGGTGCAGGTGTCTTCTGTGAATCTCTTGAGATTTCAAAAACCTATAGACTTCCCGATTTTGCCAGCGTGTTCCAGGCAGAATTGTTGGCGATAAGGGAAGCTTGTACAGCCCTTAAAAATATCCGTCAGAACCAAAATGTAGCTATACTTACAGACAGTCAGGCAGCTATTAAAGCCATTGATTCAGCTTTATCATCCTCTAAACTGGTCCAGCAATGTAAAGAGGCCCTAAAGGAACTGGATATGAGCGTCACTCTTATCTGGATACCGGGCCATAGGGGCCATGAGGGTAATAAGAAGGCAGATGAGCTAGCCAGGCAAGGATCAGCCCTTCACAACTCTCTGGCAGTGAGAGTATATGCTCCTCTTGGAGTTGTGAAGGGCAATATCCTGACCAAATACACATCAGAAGCAAATCATAGGTGGAGGAGTTTAACGAGTTGCGTTATATCCAGGAAAATCTGGCCCGCCTATAACAAACCAAAATCAATCAATTTAATTTCCAAACCAAGGCATGACATAGCCAGGATTGTCGCTACCTGCACAGGGCATTGGCCTGTAGGGGAGCATGCGGCAAAATTGGGTATATCACATAACTCTTTCTGCCGTAGCTGTGAGAACCAGGATGAAAAAGAAACAGTCCCACACTTTCTATGCCATTGTCCGGCCCTGACCAGGAAAAGAGCACTCCACTTGGGTAAGGAATTCTTCAACGGTATTGAGGAACTCTCAGAATTCAAGATCAAAGATTTGATCTCATACCTAAATAGCACAAAGTGGCTTTAATCCCCTCCCCCCTTATTTCTCCATCACTAAATGGTACTATGAGATAATAGGCCGAAGGGTAGGAGAATAAAACTACATTTTATATTTTACATAGAACTGCACGTGCGGAACGTGCACCACCAATAGCCCATTTTCAAATCCATTCAGAATCTCACGAGGTATGGTATCAAAACGGCGCACTCAGCGCTTTTTGTGTCCTGCGCGAAGCAGGACAGCCATTTCTACCTACCCTACCTCAAAGTTATAGCTGTCCATGGTGACGTTTTGTACAAGACGTCGTTGTTCAATGTCCTTTTTTGATGACAGCATATACTTGGTCTTGCCCTCATTGACCACTAAACCCATCTTCTTCGCTTCCGTCGCAATGCTCAAAAACGTTCCACTGACATCACGCTTTGATCTTCCAATTATATCAATACCATCTGCGTATCCGAGTAATTGGATGGACCTTTGAAAGATTTTGCCTCTAGTGTTGACGATTGAGTTTTGCACGATTCTTTCCAGAACGATATTGAAGAAGTCGCATGACAGTGCATCGCCTTGTCTAAAACCTTTTTTCACATCAAATGCATCGGTGAGATCTTTTCAGACCTTGATGGAGCAGCGTGCATTCTCCATCGTCATTCTGCACAAACGGATAAGTTTGACAGGGATGCCAAAACTAGACATTGCTCTGTAGAGCTCTTCCCTATGGATGCTGTCATACGCGGCTTTAAAATCGATAAAGAGATGGTGGGTATCGATTTGAAGCTCCTGGGTTTTTTCCAAGATCTGCCGTAATGTGAATATTTGGTCGATAGTGGACTTTCCTGGTCTGAAGCCACACTGATAAGGACCTATCAGGTTGTTGATGAACGGCTTCAGACTTTCACATAGTACGGCAGAAAGGATCTTATATGCAATGTTAAGGAGACTGATCCCTCTGTAGTCCCCTTTTTTATGTATCGGGCAAACTATGCTGAGATTCCACTCATCGGGCATGCTTTCTTCCGACCATATTTTGCAGATGAGTTGGTGCATGCTCTCTACCAAGTCATCGCCTGCTGCTTTAAATAGTTCGGCAGCGATGCCGTCAGCTCCAGCAGCTTTGTTTGACTTCAGTTTAGATATAGCTATCTTCACTTCGTTTAGGTCGGGTAGCGGAATTGTTGACCTGCGTCGCCTTGGTTGAGTGGTTCTATCTCCCTTACAGCGGAATTCGGTTCGTCATCACCGTTATATAATTTGGAGAAGTGGTCTTTCCATATTCTCAACATAGACTGTGGTTCTACTACGATGTTCCCCTGATCGTCTTTACAGGCTTCGGTTCGTGGCTGGTACCCTTGGGAGGTTTTTTTACCTTTTGGTAAAATTTACGAACCTCATTCCTGTTGTGACATCCCTCTATCTCCTCGTTCGCGCGCTTCTCGTGCTCTCTTTTTTCCATCTAAGAAGCCGGTGTTCCTCTCTCCTCTTCTGCTCGTCCGAGTCAATGTTAGCCCCTCGGAAAGTTCGGATATCCTGTATACTGGAGAAGTGTCGTGCGTCGATCGCAATGTGGTCAATCTGGTTGACAGTTGATTGATCAGGAGATTTCCATGTCCCCTTGTGGATATTAAGATGTGTGAAATGCGTACTAGCTACCAGAACGTCTCGCCCCGCAGCGAAATCGATCAGCCTGAATCCGTTGTCGGAGGTCGTGTCGTGCAGGCTATATCTCCCGATTGTGCCACCAAAGATCTGTTCTCTTCCTAGCTTGGCATTAAAATCTCCTAAGATAATTTGAATGTCATAGCCAGGGCACTGCTCATAAGTCTTGTATAAGAGCTCGAAGAATATGTCTTTGGTGTCTTCATCTTTCTCCTCTGTTGGGGCATGCGCGCATATTAGGCTTATGTTGGCGAATTTAGCCTTGATGCGGATTGTCGTGATGTGCTCGCTCACACTGTTGAAACTCAAGACTTTTTGCCTGAGTCTAGTCTAGTCAGTCGCCGCCGTAGTATATATCGCAGTATTTTAGTTTGCGTTTTCCCGGTCCATCCCATCGCACTTCTTGGATGGCGGTAATATCTGCCTTGCAGCAGTTTAGGGCTTCCGCTAATTGTTCGGCTGCACGTGGTCTGTTAAGGGACCTTACATTCCACGTACAGATCCGAAGTTCGTTGTCCTTATTTCGTTTGCTTGGGTTGTCAACAGTGAATCCGCCCGTATCCGAGGCTTGTTAGTGCTTCGCAACTAGAAGATTTTTACGTGGTCAGGAAGTCACCCCGACGGCACAACCCCCAACCTTGAGGGCCAGATCCTTAGTATAACTCCAAGGACGGGAAGCCGGATAAACCGCTCCTTATAGGCTCCTTATGTATAGTATGTACTCGTAGGTATTCTTAGTTATGTAAAATGAAGAAATTTTATAAATTTCCTCAAATGTCAGATTTGCAGATATTTAATTGAACAATTAAAATAGTTATCGGTTTCCTACTTTGTAACCATTTAACAATATATTCAAAGATAATATAAATTAATATGTCACTATCAAACCATAACCATTAATACAGAATGAAGTTGTGGCCAAATTGAGGGATCTTTTTAAAAGTTCAATAAAATGAACAAGAATCCATTTTGTCATAGCAAGTGCTATGGCTATATTGGTAAGAATAAACATTTGCATTTGGTATATGTAGCACTACGCAGGCCGCCGTTGACTCGACTGTCTTCGCAGTAGTGCAGAAATCGTTAAAATCCAAGTCTTAAATTTCAGTAAACAAAAAAGTCAGTTAAGTAACATGAATATGCCACGCCCACTGAAATGCTCTTGCCAAACTATTTTCTGAGGAAAATAATGCAATGGCCCAACACTTTACAATCCACAACAAATTCTCACTCCCTGTAGATGCATTGACTTATCAAAAAAAAAAAAAAAAACACGCAGGTTTTCCGACTCCTAGGTGCGGCAATTTGGTTTGTTAATATAGTCGCCGAAGGCCCAAACTGCAAAACGAAAAGGAAAAGATTTTCAATGAATTACGCTTAACACTTTCAGGTATTGTAGCCATATTCTCGTCGATGCCAAGATCGACGACGAGGACCATGAGTGTTGTCCACTTGCACATGTGATGCCTTTTTTCCACAATCTTTTGTGCAGCGCCTTCTGCATTTGGTGGGTGCTTTAATTCTGCAAAAAGCAGAATGGAAGAAAAATTCATCAAGAATTAAAATGTTCCTATTATCATCTAGGGTTATGAACATATTCTGATAAGAGACCAAACATAAATATTAAATCTATTCTTTTGATCTTATTGTTGATGAAATAGGTACAAACTATCGTGTATCTGGTAATACAACACCTGATTGCAACTTAACACTTTAATCGCATTTTAAGAGACATGGCATTAAGTTCACGAAAGTTGAAAAATTTTTTTAGTTTCATACACTTTAATATTGTTAAAGTAAACGAAAATAAAAAACGAACATTTCGCTAAGCAAAATAAAAAAAAAAAGAATTTTTTTATATTACAGGTTATTTATTTTGCGGTTTGAAAAGTATACGGCTGGAATTCGACATCTGTTAAAATTCTGACATTTACGAAAATAGATCGCTTAACTATCGCACAACGCATTGCTTAAACGTATTACATAATCGTCATACTACGGAAGTAATTGGCAAAGTTGTGAAGAAATTCGAAGAGTCTGGATTGGTTACAGATATTGTAAAGCCTGTTTCGATCGTACCACAGTAAATTTCGCTGCTGTTAGTGAAAGTGTTGCCGAAGATCCGTATGTGTCGATTCGTTGCCATTCTCAGGAATTAGGACTGTCTTACGGTATATTATGGCGTATTTTTCATTTGGATCTACACCTACATCCTTATTATTATTGTCTCTTGACATTTCCTAAGGAAGAGTAATTTCTCGTTCGTGGAGATATCAACTGGCCATCAAGATCATGCGATTTGACACCGCTGGACTTTTTTTTGTGGAGCTACGCAAAAGACCGTGTTTATGCAGATAAACCCTTAACTTTTGAGCACTTAAAAACCAACATTCGTCAAGTTATGCGGCTGAGATACCGCCCAATATGTGTCAAAAAGTGGTCGAAAATGTTGGTGACATCTGTCAAATATTTTGTTTATTATCCGGTTGCTTATGCCAAATCATCATGGCAAATTACACGATTGAACAACACGTTCATATGATAAAACTTTATTATCAAAATGAGTGTTCGTTAACGCAAACGTTGCCCGCATTACGCCCATTTTGCGATAAACGTGGTGGCCCTTCACACTCTACTCTTCAACGTTTGGTGGCCAAATTTGAGACGACCGGTTCAGTAAACAATCAACCAACAAGCCAACACTAGTACGTTCAAGGAACGCAAGATCGGCCGAGAACATCGACGCGGTCTGTGAAAGTGTGCAGCAGAACCCGAGGCAGTCTATTCCTCACCGAGCACAAGAACTCGGACTTTCGCAGACTTCAACTTGGCGAATTTTGCGCCGGGACTTAGGCCTACACCCGTACAAGATCCAATTGACCCAGGAGCTCAAAGTTCATGACCATAGACAATGCCGTTTGTTCGCTGACTGGGCTTCAAATCGTTTAGAAGAGGACCCCAATTTTTTGCTAAAAAATCATCTTTAGTGACGAGGCGCATTTTTTAAAAAGCAAAATTGCCGTATATGGGACGAAACAAACCCACGCGAGGTTCACCAGGTGATAAAGCATCCTCAAAAAGTTACCGTTGGTGTTGATTTTGGGCCGGCGCGGCGGCGGCGGCGTAATTGTCCGTACTTTTTTGAAAACGACGTTAGTGAGGCGGTCACAGTCAACAGCGAGAGCTACTCGTACATAACGATGGTAACTAATTTCTTATCACATTGGTCTAGACGACATGTGGTTCCAGCGGGATGGCGGCGGCGGCGCTGCGTGCCACACAACAAACGCCACGATTGACATTTTGCATGAACGATTAAAGGGTAAGGTTATCTCTCGCAGGGGTGATGTGAATTAGCCACCAAGGTAATGCGATTTGACCCCGTTAGACTTTTTCCTGTGGGGTTTCTTGAAGTCGCAGGACTGTGAAAATAAACCACAATCGACCGGTGCCCTAAAGGTGAACATAACACAGGTCATCGCTTAAATTCAGCCGAGTCCTTTATAAAACAAAAGAATCCGAATAAATACTGTACTAACGATGAAAAGACGTTTTTCTAAGAAGAGTTTCTTTAAAACTCGTTTAATGTCAAAACTAGATTTAAAGGAATTTCGGGATTTAATTTTTTCTAAAAATGGATTCTGATGTCAATCAAATGGAAATAGTTTTTGAAAAAACTCAATTGTATTTTTAAATAAAATTTCTAAAAAACCTAAAACTAGAAACCATTTTAAAAATACATTATCTGTAAAACTGGTTTTAATTAAACTCAACAATTAATATTCGCGTAGTGTTTCAGTTTTCAAAACAAATTCTTGTTCGCATAGTACAACACTTTTTCAAAGTAATAAGGGACCAATTATTTTCAAAAATCAAATCCCATAGATTAGCTTCTTATATTTGGCTAGGACAAGAAGCAGTATGAGTCCTCGTAGCAGTTTGATTTTGAACCAAAAAAAAAGTTTACCACTCAACACTTTTTCATAGATTTCAAGTGCACAGTTAGCTAGTGAAAGCAATTTAAAAATTGAATTTTATATTTAGGTACCTATCCCTTTAAAATTCTCAAAGTTCGAGGGACTTTTCATTGATTGCTATGGTTAACTTGTCAATCAAAATTCTATTTGTGCACTAATTTGTGTTTTGGCTACCATCCGACCTTACCATCAGTTACTTATGTTCCTTGCTGAAAAATAGTCCCGAGAGTTCCTAATTCTATAGCTGACTTGGTAACTTATCCATAAGTACATAAGTATGTAATTTCAGTACTTGTTCACATTGGTCACAGTGCCAATTATTTGACTTGCGTTCTAACATAATTTAAATTCTACAATAGTTAGCTAGATGTCAGTCAAACCAATCAAATAGCGCTGGACAGGACATCATTAAATTGGATGCATTCGATTTGGCAAGGAAGCTTTATTTTGAATATTTTTTTCACTTATTGGCAATCTATTGTGTTTTAAATGAACGAGTATTTCTGTGTTCTCTCTTTTTCCAATTGAATACGAGTAGATTCAATATCTATTCAATTTATTTAGCTAAAATTTGTTTTGAAATTTACCATCAAAGAATTAAAACATCAATTATTTCCAAAAACTTTGTTTTATATAATTTTTATTGTTGTTTAATAGATTTTTCAGTTTGGTTTATTTGTTTTGTTTTGTATTTTTTTATCTTATTTTACATTATTTTCTCGACTCTTAAATATTATTCACATATACATATACTATAAGCAGCTTTTATCGTTAAACCTATACTATGCATACAAATTTTAGTATCTTTCATTTGAGGAAAGATACACAAAAATAATAAAAAGATATATAAAGAAAAACATAAATATTATTTTTTTTTTTGAAAATAGTATTTCTTTTGTTTTGTTATTGTTAATTAATCTTATAAAATTAAAATGTGATGGATATGGGGAATTCTTTTATTTGTACAATTACTGATGTGTATTGACCAATTTCCATGTATATTTTGTTTTCTTTTCTTTGGCATTTCTTACTATAAAAGTTTCTGTTTTATTTTCATATTTTTATATTTTGTAACAAAAATTATAAAACTTAAGCAATTTTATTATGATTTTTGTTTTTTTTTTTTTTAATTAACTTTATTTCAACCTTTTCAATTACAAGTGACAAGTTTTAATGTAGGTATGTATGTATATAGTTTATTGTAATGTATATAAATAATTTAAGCGACGATATGGTTAAATGTGGAGTAACTATAGGAGCCTATTTAATTTATATTTATGTTTTCTTTTTTTTTAAATTATATATAGCTATAGCTTACATTTAATGTTTTTGTTTTTATTAATAACTTAATTTATTCTATTTATTTGTCTGGAGATCTTACACCTGGTCTTATAAACTATTTTAATATACTGAACATGTACATATATAGGTATATATTTATATATATATATTTTTTATTTGTATTTTTTGTGAATTTTTTAAAAAACGGTTATAAATGATTGACTTAAAAAATAATAAAAACACCTACATAACTATGACTAAGAAAATTAAGGTTATACATTTTAACTTTTAATTCAATTATTTAATACCATGTGCTTTAAATGAGGAATTTTAAGTTAAAAACTTCATAAATGTACTATGTATGTAAGTGAAGCAGATAACATTATTAATAGATTATTTTTGAAGAAGCATTTTAAGTATGGTGCGTTGAAGAGGACGGATGTATGACGTCACAGCCAATATTTAAACTTAACATCAACTTTTTAAAATATTAATACAAAATTAATTTGATAGAGTTTTATAAACAAAGACTTCGAACAAGTAATAAATTTGTACTTTTGTGAGTTATGTTCTAAACTTTTTCTCAAAAATGTATAAAGACAAAAACAATTCAGCGTCTCTTTTGTAGTAAGTAACCCTCTCTTTTATTGTTAAAATATGTTTTCTAGTTGAACAGATAATTAAACAAAAAATCTGCATTTAAAAAGTAGATTTCTTTTAATTACGAATTTAACTGGCGCCCAACATGAAACTTATAAATTTTCAACAATTGATGTGACAATTTAAGTATCTCTGATTTGGTTTGAAAGCGAGTTACGATTTGAACGTGATATAATGACAGACAACTTTTTATAAGAAAAAAATGCTTCTGAAAGATTTGTCATCATAATTCTAGACTTACAGTTAGGCAAAAAGGTACATTTGCCCATAACTCATAAATGTAAAAAATTCTTACAACAATAGGTAAAAATTTGTTTCACATCAAAACAGAAATTTGTTTCATGAAATATCAAAACTTCTTTTACTCAAAAAGAGATCACTTGAAAATGGCGCCCAACGTCGGCCTCTGATATGCATGCTTAACCGTAGCATTAAAATTAAACATTATTTATTAAAAATCATTAAATAATGTTAACTACAGTCCATATTTTTTATGTTTTAATTATTTTTGGAAATTGAAAAAAAAAAAATAGATGGCGACCAACAAAACATTTCAAAAAAATATCCTAATTGTATGTTTCATTTCCTTTGCACAATTTTTAATACTGAATACTTGCTTTAAAAACTCCCAAAGTAATGAATTTTATTAAAATGTTATCTGCTTCAGCAAAAATGATATTATATAATAATAATAATAAAAAAAGTCATTCAAAATACATACTCTCACTGACTGAACACATTCATTCGATTCATTTACTCAATTAAAAATATCGTTATACGTTTTGTGTACAAATTATACATTAATTCATATTAAATCATAAATAATACACTATTTTTAATTAAAACAAAAATAATTTACTATACCAATCCCCTTTACATTACCAATTTTACTCGCATATTCTCACCATATAGGAAATTAATTATCATCATTTTCTATTTACAATTTGATTTATTTTTATATTTTTGTGAATTATTTTCATTTTGTGCAAAATTTTATGAAATGATATGAGGAATTTTTGTTTTGACTGAAATGTGTGCGTATTTTTTTTTGTTTGAATAAAATATAAAATTAAATTAAAATAAATAATTGAAAAAAAAAAAAAATAAATAATAAAATAAAAAACACTGCGCTTCAAACTACAGATGCGATGGTTGTGGTGGTTCTTACTTAAGTAAGTTCGGCATTAGTGATTACTGCTGTTTGTGGTGATTTCAACACAACAGCCCGCCTACCACTAACTATTGTCAACGTATTTTGGTCATTACTGTTACTCGTCGATACCGCCGCAGCAGTTTCTGTGAGTGGTGTCGCTGACGATGATGACGACGACGACAACGACGTCACAGATGACCCTTGTTCTGCCGTCGCATCGGCACTTGTATGACGATTTTGATTTGACAACGATGACGATGACGACGGCCGGACGGTATCGACGCTGCAGCTCGGACGCTTTGTAATTAACATTTGACTTGATTTCACAGCAATCCACTCATTGCGGGAAGCGTCAAACCATGTCAAACCCAAATTGTATCTACCATTTAGATTCGCATGCTGACAATGGGAGAACCACCACCCACCCTCATAGTTAGCAGCACAGTGTGTATTCGAGATGTCCCTATCGACGTCTATCGCCGAAAACTGCATCTCATTTTGGTAATCGAGCGCATCCGAGGCGTTTCCACTATAACCCTTGATGTGCAACCGATAGCCGTCGTCGCGTGATGATATATAGAAGTTCTTGTATTGGGCATACCACGTATTGTCATAGATGTCCTGCATGACAATTTTCAGTTCCGTGCAATTGTCAGCGGTCAGATGATGAAGCATCTCATTTCCAATCCAGTATTCACCAGATGGTGACCCAAAACCACTAGCGTACGCCTCCCAGGAGCGATTAAAGTCAACGCTGCCATCGAAGCGGCGCTGAATTGTCGTCCAGCCATCACCGCTGCAGTGAGCCATAACCGGCTTATTTTGACCTGCGGGTGCAATCAAATACAACCCAGACGACCCAGTAGAGCCTGATGTAGATATACCTGGTCCCGAGCCAAACGAGCCCGCTGAGCCTGATCCTTTTTCAACTTGGCTGCAGTCGTTGGGCAATTTGTTGATTATCGACTCGTATTGCAATTCGACGGATTCCAATTTCTCAACTAAATTCTGTGCGGCCATTTCAATATTCTCGGGAGCTGGCTGATGGTTGTTGTTGTTGTTATTTCTACTGCTGATGCTGCTGCTTTTGTTGACATTGTAGTCGTCGGCCATCACAATATTGGCATCAGCCTTGTTCACTCTCTGCAGATCCAAGGCAAGCATTGCTTTCCGTTTTGCCTCCATTTCCATCTGCAATGACACAAACAAAACAAAAAACCGATTTGTTCATTAAAATTCAATTCAGTCGATTTGTTCACAAAAATAAAAGGAAAGGAAACCAAAGAATAAAAAAAAAGTGCCTGAAATGTTCATTTCAGGGAAGAACGTGAAGCATGCTTCGTTATTTGATTTCGCCTAGAGACTGCGTAGCTAGGTCCCAGGAGGGGCATTTCAATAATTTATTATATTTTTTGTCCGGAACGCGGAACGGGTATGTATGTATGTATGTCGATAAATCGACAAAATAAAAATCCAAATGGGAAGGTAAACAGAGCTTTTATTCAGAATTTTACTTATTTATCCTCGTCCGATACATTTTTGATATGTCCATGGAAGTACGCTTCGATCGTTCGATACATTCTCGTATCGTATAAAGATACACTACTCACATCAGATAGGTACCTTTTCACCCCATTTTATTTATAAAAGAAGAGCATCCAGCATTAGGTGCTTTTTAGGGGAGGTGAAAAGTCGATTGGGAAATGGCAACGTGTCCGTCCAGAGAGAGATTTCGGTCATTTGGCACGTTTTTGCCTTAAATTTGCTTGTTTCTTTTTTGTTTGCTTTTGCTTTTTTTTTTAATGATTTTGATGCATGCAAAACATGTGCCTCTTGTTATCATTTAAAATGAATCTGGATCTAAAAAGCAATCTGAGCAGGGTTTTTTATTTTGATACACAAAAATAAGACAATTTTTAGAAAAATGTGGAATGTACAAACAGTACTATATTGTATACGCGTACAAAGAATTTGCATTAGTTAGATTGATTTTTTGTTGGTTATAGCTATGCACAATTATGTTTACAAACAAAACGTTGGTTTATTATTTTTATTCGCTTTTTCTTGTTCGTTGGTTTGAAGCTATAAAAAATATTGAACCAACAATATATTTTCTCTTCAGAGTAAAAATCCAATTCAAACGTTGGGCGCCATTTTTTCGTATATTATTTGTGATTGATTTCCTGAATGGAAATATTTAGTCAAAATAATTGTATTATTTAATATTTAAACAAAAAAAATAGGAAAGTATAAACATATGTATATCAAGTGACTTTAGGATCCACGTTGGGCGCCATTTTTTTCTAAATCACCATGAGAAAAATTAAATGGATGGAAATTTTAGGCACCATTTTTGTTCAAAAACTTAAATTACTTTTGTAAACTATACTTCTTTTCTTGATCCTTTTTATCTTTCTCTAAAGATAATGACAAAAAATAAGTATCCAAGGATCTCTCCCATCAACTTTCAACTTTCAGAAAGTGAACATACATTCTGGAACCCAACCTTCGGATTAGGAAAATACACAATTTTCGAGAGTAAATACTCCATGGTGACACAAAAAAGAGTAAAAATATCATCACATATGTATGTATGTACCCGTATAAATGTGTGTTCCAGGATTGAAGATTTAAAAATAAAAAGAACCAAAAACTGATTCGAAGATAATCTTTTATATTTCTTTGAAAAGTTCTTCTCTTTAAAATGCACACATCTTTTTGCTCGTTTTTTTTTTTTTTGGCTTGTTTCCTAATCCGCCCTGAGGATCTCTGTGAGGGAATGTGCAAGCACTCAACTCAACATCAACACACACTCATCATTGAAAAGCTTCTACAAGAACTAACTTAAATACATATACTTTTTTCGTTTTTAACGCGCCTTCACAAAGGATGATTTCAGGATATCTATACTAAAAGCCAAAACAATTGTCTGTCAAACAAAAATCCTCTCTCTCTCTTGCTTCATCATCGTGGTGCAAACGAAAAAGAAGACAGCGAAAAGAATGTCAACTACACTGTCAAATTGCACTTAGCATTCTCCGGATATGTGTGGGAAGGACACACATATAAAAATGGCAGGACATGTCCGAATGCTTGTTTCTTCTCGAAATTTCAAAACGTCAACCACAGTCATGCAGTCATGCTTTAAGATTTTCTTTTATATAAATCCCTTTTTCCCTTCTTGGTTTTATGTTTTTATGTTTTTGTATTTTTCTAAATGCTGCTGGTTGGTTGTACCAACATCATTTCGAATTCATGAAGGATCTAGCTACTGACCAAACCTATCCACGTTTTTCACACAGAAAAGTCAGAGGGTATATGTGCATATAAACAATGGCGGACAACCGGAGAACGTTGCCGGAGGAACGAAAATTGGTATGTTCATTATTTGAATACAATTCGAATTGAAATAGGAAATACATACTACTCGTAGCTATACAAATTTTGGTATTAAATCATGTCTCTTACCTTTTCGATTCTTCGATGAACAATTGACTTTTGTAGTTCGGTTATGCTTTGCAGACGTTCAACATCTTTCCGCAAGGTGTCAACATTGGTTTGCATATCCTTGAACGAATCACGTTCCTCTTGCAATGCACTCACACTCACTGATATCGCTTGAACACTGCGTGCCACATTTTGACCCTCCTCACGAATCAAACTCTGTTCGGAGCTTAATTGTGCTGTGGTGAATTCCAATTTGGAAATCTCTCGCCGCACATCCGGTAGTGTTTTGTCCATTTTGTTGTGTACGCCTTCGACATCTTCCAATAGTTCCAACATGGAGGTGTGCAATTTATCTAGACTGGCGATTTGTCGACTGAGATTGAAATTGGCGCCAGCAATGCGGTGCTGTTCGATTTCTAAATTACGTACACGTTCGCCGATGCGATGGTATTGCAATTCGTTTAGTTGGCGTTTTACATCGCGTTGTGCTAGTTCGAGTTCGTGCAATTGCTGACGTTGGAAGCGATGATGGCGACGTTTGTGATCTGCTTCGGAATCGGTATTCAATTGAATGACACTATTGGTGTTTGTCTGGAATTGCAATGAAAAACGAGAACAAAATAAATCACGAATCAATATAAATGGAATGAGAAAAACAATTAGTTCAATTATTTTGGCAATTATACGAGTATACGGAACTGCCCCCTCTATCTCTCTCTCTCTCTCTGTACTTTTGGCATGTTTCCTACTATTACGACACTCACTGGCATTATAGGTTAGGGTACACCGAAGTGTGTAAATTGGAGTGATTACAAATGGATGAGATGGGCTAAAATTTAGCACACGCTATAAATTGTTACAGGAAATCATTAATGATTTCTGGAATTGACAGAGCTGATGATTCTCTTTTGTGTGGATGTTTTGGGAAATTTGCTGAAACAAAATTGCATTTTAAGTGGATTTGGCAATTTTGGTATACCCTTTAACACACTTTTATGCTTTGCTCATAACAGCGGAAGCAAACAATTAAGAATTTTCCAGAAATTCAATGAATAAAATATAATTTTAAACTAATAGGAAGAATACTCAGAAAATTATGTTCACTAAACGGCTGTTGTATCAATTATTACAATTTATTTCGAATAAGATCCAACGCTGTCTGGCCAAAAATAGAATAGCAACCATTAAAGTTTAAAGTTTATTCAGGAAACTTTGTATTTTCTTGTTTCTGTATTTTAAATGTTTCCCCCTTCTGAGTTTTAATTCTCTAAATTCAAAACATATAAAAGCAAACTGTTAAAGTTGTTTACTCTACCTTTAATGAGATGAAATTGAAGAACCTTGCAAAAGTTTTGCACAACAAATCCAAATTTTATGCAAGATGATTCAAACTTTATAATTCAAAAACCAAAAATAAATGTTTTCGAAACTTAATCTTTTTTATTATATTTGGTGATGAGACGTGATTTTGATAGAATTAAATTAAAGAAAATCAACAAACTGTAATTTTTAACATTCATTAAAAAAAAACAATTGTGTGTGTTATGTTGGGTTGTTTTTGATGAGATTAAGTGGGAATAAAATTACTTTACTGGTTTATTGAAAACTGTTGGTTCATATCTGTTGGGCGCCATTTTGTAATTTTATTGCATTGATCAAGGGATGATTAAATATAATTCTATTGATTGTATATAAACCACGTTTCTAATAATACAGACATACAAATGATTGATTATTTACCAGTCTGCTATTGGGCGCCACTTTAATGGGAGCTTAAGTAATTAATCTCACAAATTATATATTCAAGTTACTCGTGCCGATGACTAGTGCTATTGTATCAATTATAAATTTGATAGAATTTGTATACAAATTCTCAACTAAAAGGTAGCCTGGCATTGGGCGCCACTTTTTCAGTTTGAAATCTATTTAAATTTTTTAGTATTTTTGTAATTGATTACTGTAACTGATTTCTTTTTAATATATAGGTACACGAATAGTGATAAAATGGAAATACATTTCAATAATGAGTTAAAATTAATTAAAACCACAGTAAACAGAACTGATGAATATGTAAGTATATTGGTGTGGATAATATTAAATTAACGAATCATAAATGAGTGTTATGTTAAAAGAAAAACACTCTCAAACCCCATTTGTAATCCTCCATTTAATAGTGCGTTGATATTCGCATGAATTTTTTAACGATAAATGAAGAAAAACTTTTTTTATGGATACAGGTTACAGGTATGAATAATATTCATGGATGTTGATATGAGGATATATAGTACACTATGTACACTATATGACACTGAACATGAGTGCACATTTAAAAGAAAAATAAAAAAGTAAAAAAAAAAAAAACAGTTCTATACTTGAAATATTCTTTCCTCAGATACTTTTTTTTTTCAAAATACACATGCACATCACACACTCGTATAAACCATACACAGGTTAAGCACCTACTATAAAAACACAAGCAGAACAGCAAAGGAGTACTTTGCTATGTGTTCTGTCTCATTAAGGATAGAATTCAAGTTGATCCTTTAGATGCCATTAGCAAAATAAATTAGAAAAATAATAAAGCACACGCAAGTCGTATACATGTTACGGTACATGTACAAAATATATATAAAAAAAGAAAAAAACGTTAAAGTAACAAAAATAATTTCAATAAAAATTCTGGATTCTAGAAATCTCTTGATGCACTCACACTAATGAAGCTTGTATTTTATGCGTTCCTGAATGTTTGAGGTTATATATTTCAAACATGTATTTAGATAAATATAAGATTTATAAGTGTAAGTATATTTCATTTTTTCTACACTTGGCATTTGATGTGATGAAGTTTACTGAAAATCAACATTAATGATGAAACTGCTCATTGCCCATTATACAAACATACAAAAAAAAAACAATTTTATTTTGACTCTTTAGGTAGGTACTTGGTTGGCATTGGGCTCAACTTTATAGTTTTAAGTTGTTATTTTGGTATCGCGTTAAAGAGTCAATTGAAAATAAGTGCCAGCATTACATTAGGAGCCACTTTTTTTCCAAAATGTATAACAAAAAGCAAAGGTAATTTAGTTCTAAGTTTTGCGTTGGGCGCCACTTTGTTATTTTGAAAATTTGAAATGGATCACGAAATGGTTATATCTTATTTGAATTATCAGAACGTTTTTAAAATTAAACGGCAATCTAGAAGTTATCAAAACTCACATACAAAATTGTAAAAATGACTCATATTGGGCGCCATTTAACTTTTCTTTTTTTTTAAACTCTATTCTTTGTACTATGACAGTTTTAAACCAATTCCTTAAGTTTATGTAATCAAAACACATTTTGTGTTTTGCCATTACATCACATCTACCCCCCCAGCAGTTTAATTTCATAGAACACAATATAAACTCTGTTTTGCTATGCTATGTATTTTTTTCTTCCACCAAATTATATTTCATGAAATTCTATTTATTTTTATTATTCTACGAACCAAGCTAACCATTTTGAAAATATTCAATCCTTCAACAAAACTAAAGAAATATTAGTTACAGTGAAATACACCCCATGTGGTTTAAACTAATAAAACTTACATACAAAAAAGGAAAACAAAATAAAATTTCGAAAGGACTATTAATTCGCGAAAGAATCTTGAATTCTTTCTCCTTTTTTCTTTTTCAAGGGAAAAACTATTTTTCAAAATAAAACCCCATGCACAAACTTTTTCAATAACAAAAAATGACCTAGGGTTTCTGTTTTCTTTCTTTTCATTCTGTGAGAGTGAATATTTTCAAGATAATAGAATCCTCTTTGTGCAAACTTAAACAGATGAGACAATATCATCGCAATTGCACCAACACACAATTCATGCAATTTCATCTCTTTCATCTTAGTCTGACCAAAAAAGACTAATAAGAAACAAACAGAAAGAAAAAATGTAAATCCAAAGTGCATGGAGAGAAGAAGAAGTAACAGAAATTATAAGCGTCCAAGAAGAGAAAAGCACAAAATTGTAATTTGATAAAGTCGCCTTAACCCCATGAAACTATAAAGGATGAACAACGCCAGGGCCAGGGCCAGCGCCAGTAGCAGCGGCGGCGGCGGCCAAATTTCATAAAGATATTTATTGCAATGTCAAAGTTGATGGTAAAACTAAAAAACAAACATCAAGAAAAAATATATATGTACATATATGTATTATAAAATTGCAAAAGGAGTATTATAAGTTTGCACAACAATGTACGCCTTAGGGATCAGTCGCTGCCCCCAGGCTCAGGGAAGCCTGTAAAAAGATACTAATATACATATATACGAGTATAAATTTATAAAAAGAAAAAAAAACAACATTTCAAATAAGGATTCTCGATCCTTGAGAATTTAAAAGTTTCGAAATTTAATACCCTGAACAGTATTTTCCCATCAAGTAGTCGCTTCGGTTCAGTATTAGTAATAGGATGGTGGTCCAGAAAGTTGCCTATTGAACTTAGTTATTTTTTTTTCTCTTTCTTTCATTCTTTCTTTTTTGTCTACCTACTTAACTTAACTTTTATTTTTTGTCTTGTTTGATACCAAGTCAATGATGGCTTTCTCCTTATTGGATCCCTACATCAATGTCGAGGGTTAAGATTTATTGGCAATTGATGTACATATTGAGAAGAATTTATATCTTAGGTCGGGTTGAGGCAAAGATTATGTGATTTTTTTTTGTTCTTAGCTTGACACTTGACAATGATTTAATTAATTGCTCATTGAGCTGTGGAAAGAAATTGAAGTGACTCTGACCAGGCCATATGATGATTAAGATGCATGTTGGATAATAAGGAGAGAGCGAAAGTATCAATTTCATACATCTATCTACTATACAACCATGAAGCCAAATTAGTGCTATTAAAACACAAAAAGGTAATTTTTCTATCGAAATTAACCTATTCACAAGCTGTCTTACCTTTTATATTATAAAGGGTTTTACAAAAATCAAACAACACCACATCACGCCACAAAAGAAGAAAAACAACATAAATTTATTTTGAACTTCTGAAACCCCTTAAGATGTCAGCATACTTTTGCAAGTGACAAGGGTTTTCTTTATACTAAACAACAAAAAAAAAAAAAAAAATTAAAAAGGAAAGAAAACAAGAAAAAACATAATAAAAACTGAGGTAACTAAAATTGAAAGAAAAAAAAATAAAACTTTTCTCAAGCCTATTTCAAAGTTTTATTCTTTACTTTTAATTGCTTTTTCTTCAAAACGAGGATTGTTGGTATTAATTTGAAATGAAAAAAAAATAAATACTTTGATAATTTAAAAAGATAATTGATTGAAAATCTCGTATTAAAAACAAGGTATAAAGTCACATATTTAACGATTTTTCTTCAAATAATAATTTAATTAATCAATTTTCACTAAATATTCGAGTCTTAAGACCTCAGCAAAAGTATTATCACGATTTTGAGTTTCAATTGGGCGCCATTTAAAAGTTGTCTATTTCATACTATCGATTTCCATGGTAATTTAAAAAGTAAATTGATTACAAATTTGGTAAATAACGGGTTATATATTTTGCGATTTCAAAAGTATAGGGCTGGAATTTCACACCTGTCAAACTAAGTTGTTAAACCAATTTTTTTTTGCAGTTGAAAATCCGACATTTAAGAAAATGGATCGCTTAACTATCGCACAACGCATACAAATCGTTAAAACCTACTACAAAAATCGTGCAACATATCGTGCTTTAAGAGGAGATTATGGTTTACATAATCGTCCAACTACGCAAGCAATTGGCAAAATTGTGAAGAAATTTGAAAAGACTGAATTGGTTACAGAAAATGTAAGGCGTGTGCATCATAGTTTCGCTCGACCCGAATGTGCCATTCCTTGTCGTTTTTAGAAACTAGGACTGCCTTACGGCACAATATGGCGTATTTTGCATTTGGGTCTACACCTACATCCATATAAAGTCCAGCTCACACAACAACTGAAACCAGCCTTGACCGTGTTTATGCAGATAAACCTTTAATTCTTGAGCACTTAAAAACCAACATTCGTCAAGTCATAGCTGAGATACCACCCAATATGTGTCAAAAAGTGATCGAAAATTACCTCAAAGGAATCGATGCTTGTAACAATTCGCGTGGTGGTCATTTAAATGATTTATTCTTTCACACAAAATGTCAACATTCAAAATTTATAACAAAAGAGAAATATCATGAAAAAAAAATATTTAATATGTATTTTATATACGTTTACTTTTGAAACCTCAAAATGGATTAACCTGTATTATCGACAAAATACTTATCTTAATTAAGACCTCATATTTAATACAAATTTCATTCAAATCCTGATTAAGTAAATTGATTTGAACTCGATATTAATGTTTAAATTTCTTCGCAAAAATATTATCAACATTTTGAGTTTCAGTTGGGCGCCATTTAAAAATTAACTTTTCCATACTATTTATTTATTTGGTATTTACAGCATTTCAAGTTCCAAAACTGAATTTTAGAGAAACTTTAAATACAGTTATGTGTATTCAAAAATTAGGTTTAAATACAGTAGTATAGTAGGAACAAATAAGATTTCATGTATTAATAACCAAATTATCCAGGTGTTTAAACATTTTATGTAGTTAATTTTAACAGATGCATTGTTGAAATAACAACAAAATTTAATAAATTCGAACTATTATCAAAATAAAAAAAAGGAATTCATTGAAAATTTTAAGCCAATCTGTAAAATCTTCGAAAAGTTTATTCCAAATTTGACTTTCATTTTTTCCTAACTTAAGTTTGTTAGGAAAAAATGAAAGTTAAATTTGGAATAAACTTTTCGTTCTTAATCTTGTTTCTATAATGTTCTATCGTAAATATACCATTTTTAATAATATATCCTATTTTAAAATATTCAAACAATTTTTAAACTTAATTTTTGGTATATTAAAATATAAAATATATATTTTTGTAACTTAAAAGTGAAAAGTAATTGCAAACACAAATGAAATGCAATTATGTCATTCACATCTCACAGCTTCATCACTTGTCAGCTTCAATTGTTTCAATACTTTAATGTCTTCAATTTTAAAAACTGTGCCCATTAACGAATCCAATCAAAAGGAAAGAAAGAATCCAACCAAAAAGTTACCATTTCCATTCAAAAACATCATATTACGAAGTCAGTTACCATAAAAATAAAACAAAAATAAAAATATGTCTGTACTTACATATGTATTACGACCCGTGCCATAAATTGCTTCAAATATATTCATAAACATCTCTGCATATGCAATTAAAACCCAACAAAAAAAACATATTTTATATTATTTTTAACTCTTAACGATTCAACTTTCAAAAAAAAAATGAAACGCCAAAACAAACAAAAATTTAAGGACTTACTTATGCGCTGAAGAAAAAAGAGTTAACACAACATTGATTGAATACCCTGGCTCTTGTACTTATTTAAATGTAGGTACTATAGACCTCTTTTTGTGCTGCTCCTCCTCGCCAGAAGTCGAGCATCCGAAGCAGAGGGGTGAGGAGAGGAAAGGAGGGGAGCTGATGCGATGGCTTGACTTGCTGAGAAGACCTACTTCAGTCCGACCACAATTTAACAATTTCACACATTCTGGCTTTCACTTGTGTGCCTTTATGTAGTTACGCTTACGTATATATTTTATTTTTAACAAAATTGTATACATATATACATACAATGTATATGCGAGCCTTATACCTACTTGTGAAGAAATGAAAAACAAAAAAAAACGATGTGCATTTTGCCAGCAAATTACATGCTCACATGCCTTGATGCTTCTATAAAAGTCCCCGTCAATATTAATTAAAAGCTCCGAAGCAGTAAGAGCTGATGCTGGTAAAAATATACATAGTACCTACCTATACGTATATTTGTATATCCTGTGATGGTATATCTATTATTATATAGGCATAGTATTTTTGTATAAAAAACACATAAGCCAGGCCTGGCCATCAGCCACTCACTATATTATACAGCTATGGCCAAAATAATGGAAACACTCCTTGGATGGCTAATTTTTGTTATATAAATGGGAACATTTTTGAAAAGTCGTTTATGTTGACATACTACAGATTATTGCCTAATCTAATATGTTCTTAGATGACGTTTTCAGCAGAATAAATGCTCTAAAAATCCTTAAATCTTAAGGAAGCTCTGATTTCAAAGGAACAAAATTTATGTTTTTGAGTGGTATTTTCTCAATCTGAGATAGTACATAGGCATAGTCCTTCTCACAAAACGAATCTTTCAAAAATTATCACTAAAATGTGGTACCCATTTCTTTAAGAAAAACATCAGTACCCAGTTAGCTCCGAACTTATCTAAAAAAAAAGGCACAAAGTGTTAAAATTCATCAAGTCAGCAGTGAAATTAAATATATTAATATTCCGGTACCTCAAAGTTCTGTATTGGGTCCAATTTTCTTTTTAATCTATATTAACTTAACTTGCTATTTAGTTTGAATTTTAAAGGTAGTATCACAGCTTAAGCAGATGATGTAGGTTGTTTTTATGGAGCGGAAAGTGCTATGGACCTAATGAGTGATATTAATTGGGATCTCAACCTATTGCGATGGTGGTTGTTACAGAACACTGTTTGATTATAAGTTCTAAAACAAAAATTAACGTTTTAAACTTCAAAATTTTAATTATACTGTAGGTTGCCTTATTGATACTTTTTCTAGTAGTTCCAGTTGCTGTGATGATTGTTTTTTGGTCGAGTGTTTTAATGAAGTGAAATATTTAGGGCTCTGAATCTGGATAGATTCGAGGATGAGTTTTTATTTCCACACTGAAAGTTTGAACAAGTATTTTCGGTGCGCTGTTATAGACACTTGTTTTAGTTGCGATCAATTTGTTCTTCTTTTCTCCTGAAAAAAATTTACTACGAAATTTTTCATTTAAAGCTTCTATATGGGATTGCTTGTTGGCGTGGTACTGTCCAAAACAAAATTCGTCCACTTTTAATTTTACAAAAATCTATTTTAAGAAAAATATGTCTTATCAATAATTGATATCAACCAAGTTTTCTGTTATTCTATGATCAAAAAGTTCTTCCTGTTCGTCATTTGTATTATTTTAAAGTGCTAAAGACAATTTAAATGCGGTCTGGTAATATGCATTTCAGATTATTATCCAGCCAAGAAGTTCGTGGTAATCACATGAACTTCGCATCTGTTCGTTCCTCGCTTTCGAACTACTGCTTTTCGAAATTTCTATTCAGTTTCATCTTGTCGCATTTTTAACAAACTTCCACAGTCAATAAGTTCTTTAACAAATAATGGAACATTTATTAAACAAGTAAGACTTTGTCATTTTACCGGACTTTTAGCATACATTTCAAACACTATATCATCAAACATAATTGAAGTTTGAAGAAATAATTTCCAATTAAGTGTTCCTATTTTTTCTGGCAACAACTGTAGCGTACTGCATAAAAACATACATGAAATCTTTTACTGTGTAGTGATTACACAACCCCCAACATTTTCACTCGCACATTGCACTTTTGTTCATCGTCTCGTGTGATGAATACATCATCCTACTGTATACGTACTACATACTACATTCTTTACAGCTTACACAGTAGAGTCAGTGGATTAATTTATTTTATTTTTATTTTTATATTTTTCATTTAGGTACATATTGTATTAAGTTCTTGTTTGTTTAAACTAAAAAACAAAAATCTTTCAATTTAAAGAGTTTGTGTTTCTGACTCTTTTTTTCCATTTTATTCTTTTATTTTCTTGACATTTTATTTTTATACTTTCATGTTGCGCAAATAGTTAAAAGAGTTAAAACGGTTTATTTTATATAATTACAATATTTATATCTCGTTAAATCAGTTTCTTTTAAAAACACACAAAGAGACATTCATGATAGAAAAAATAACATACATTTGATAAGTAAGTTAAGTCCCGTCCCGAGCAAAAGAAACTTGAATGAATCATCAACATTATTATAATTAAAAGCGTTTTTGAAAGCTTTGGAAACCCTCTATTCGGTTTTTTATTTATTTTATACAAAGTAAAATTTTATCCCATATAGGAAACGACGGCATTAAAAAAAAATATGTGTGTATGTTGTGTATTATACCTTAAAATTTGGTAAAGAATTATTTCAAGTTTTTTTTGAAGCTTTTGACTTTGATAACGATATAAAGACGGACTTAAATTGAAATTGAATTCCAAAAAAAGGCTGGGATGCGACCCACACTGATAACTTCCCATCCTGTCTATCGATTTGTCTTACTTAAAAGTTTGTAGGTTTTCGTGTTGTGTTAAAAAAGTTGTCAGTTGAATTATTCTTAAAATTTTCAAAATTACCAACAATATTTTCATATAATGAAATAGTTTAGTTTTAGAATCTTAGTTTTGTGAAATTGATTTTTAGTCGAAAACAAATTTTTACCAATTTTAGTAGCATTTCTTAAAAAAAATTTATTTCTTATATAACCAAATACAAATTGGATGAATGAAATTAAATTAAGATATATCGAGAACCGAACATCAATTTTTACCAAATTTTCGTACTATTTTTTGTAGATTTTATTTTTTTATGAAAAGACGGACTGTTGGATTTTTATAAAAAAAATACTGAATATCGAAAACAATATTTTCTATGAAATAAAATAAGTTTGAAGCCAATATTTTTAATTTTTGAAAAGATATTTGAGTCGAAAGTAAAAGTTTACCAAGTTTTAGTAGGTATGTATTGTTTTTTTTTTTAGGTTTTTAAATTTTTCTCAAAATTTTTCCGAATGTTGAATACAATATTTCTTATAAGTTAAAATTAGTTGGAAGCCATAATCTCAAATTTTTGAAAAGATATTTGAGTCTAAAATTAATTTTTACCAACTTTTAATAATTTTTGTTTAGGTTTTTATTTTTTGTAAGAAAACTGTGAATTCAATTTTACCGAATGATGATAACAATATTTCATAGAAGATAAAATAAGTTAGAAGCCTCTCTCAAAGTTTTGAAAAGATATTTAAGTCGAAAATCAATTTAAAAGAACTGCCAATTTGATTTTTCAATTTCAAAATTTTACCAGATGTTAAAAACGTTATTCTTCGTTGCACACAATTGTTAATTGGACTTTTTTCCAAAAATATACTTGTTTGGTATCACGTTACAAAATATAATATACAATTTAATCCAAGTCTCTAGCATTATTGGTTCGTGAGATATTTAGGGTTAACCAACATTTTCACCTTTTTTTTTTGAACTGCTATGGTAAAAAAACACCCACTTAATTTTCTTGAGAGCCCTTTCTGCATCTTTCTGCTTTATTATCTGTATAACAAAATTTATTTGAAGTCGATATCTCTTCTGGTTCTTGAGCGAACGTACGGACGTACAAACGTACGTACAGACATCTTTCTAAAAATCTTTTACTTCGACTTTAGGAACCTTGAAACGTCGAGAAATGTTAAAATTTTTAATTTGACAAATCGGATCCATTACAATAACATCCTATAGGAAGTTAAAAACAGTAGTTCTAAAAAGTGATTTGAATAATATCAGAATCTTTAAAGTTTAATAAGAAACTTAAAATTTAAATAAATCGGATAATATTGAAATTCGGTTCATTTCGGATATAAGAGTTGATAAGTGAGTTAAGATGACTTCATCGTTTTAAATATGCGGACAATTAAAGGAAGGAGACAGCTAATATCCAGTTAATAGACGCAGCACGGTTAATGTCGGAATACCTAAATGAGACAGCTCATATTCGAAAATTTGTCTCATTCAACTATCAACCTTTAAAAAGACTTCATACAAGGTGTTTTTAGCAGCTGATAAATCCTCGATGGGTTAATTCAAATTAATTTGACATTCCTCAGCAAGATCTTGCCAGTCTTTGTACAAACTATTTTGATCTTGTATTGCTTTTATGGCCACTCTTTTCACGACCCGTGAATCATTTAAAAAACGTTAAACAAGAAGTCCGCATATAACTTCAATGTTCTTATAAACATAGGAGAGAGACCTGTTTCCAGCATGATAACGAAGTTTGGCCTAATTTGTAGTAAATAAAATATTCTTTTTATAAAGTGCGTAAGGAGTTTTTCAACCAAATTGTACTTTTTACATCCCCATACCTGTGATCCATATAAAAGTATGCTCTCTGCTACTGCTTCAAAGACTTTAAACTTGCTACTATGCGCTAAACACTTATTCATGAAGCATTGTTTCCATGTCATATGAATAGCAGTTTTCGCCTCAACTAATTTCTTCTTCAAGTGTTTCTCTATATTCAAATTATTTGTAACACTTATGCCAAGGTATTTATAGTATCGCACACATTCAATATTTTCGAGATGAAAGCTTCCAAAGTTATTTTAATAACTTTAATTACATTTCCAAATTGTTTGGGGTGAATGTCAAAATTCTGTATAGGTCATACATAATACTAAATTTAAAATACTGTATGATAAAATTCTGGTTAACCAAAATTCTCTGGGATAAGATTCTGTATTTCAAAATTCTGTACTTCAAAATGCTTTAAATAGTCTGAAAAAGTAAAGTCGGTTTTTCATTTTAGCCCCAATTTTGTTGTACAAAATTTTAAATTACTTAATTTTTATAAACTTTACTTGCAAAACATTTTAAGTCAAAAACATGTATTCAATTCTTTTTAGAAAAACGTGAATTTTTATGTTCCTAAAAATGTGTTATTTATCAAGTTGTAAATGATTTTTTTCATAAAAATATCAATATTTTGACTTTTTAAATAGTCTTTTTTTTGAAAACTTTTATAATATTAGTTGAACACATTTAATGTTTTATAGTATTTATCATCCTCAAGGTATAAACCTTTTTATTAAATTCTGATATAACATTTGTTTTGGTTTTGTAAAAAAAATGGATTTAAAAACAGGATTTCGAACCGCTCACGTTTTGAATATATACAATACAGTCTTATTTAAAAACGCTGTATAGAGCCTACATAAAGTTATGTAATCTCTATAATGCCTCTAAACGCTATTTCTAAAACTTATGCAAGGTTGTATAGTCTCATAATAAGCTAAACGCGTTTTGAGGTTGAATAAAGCCTACATAAGGAAATTATTGTTATTATTATTTCGTAAATGTCATTTTGATTTCTCTCCATTTTTGAAATTAAAATAAAAACAATAATGCCTCTCCAGTTTAGCTCGTTTATTAATGATTGAAAGAATTTAAATCGCGTTTTACCGACTCCAAGAAGGCGGAAAGTTTATAAAAAAAGGTTCAACCCAATGAGCCTATAAAAAACGAAGAATTTTTTAAAAAAAATATAGATTTTCGAAAGAGAATATCATACAAATAATTGAAATTATTTTTGTATATTTTATTTGTTATGAAAAATTTATAGCAGAATTTTTATAAATAGGAATTTTCGAAACGTTACATAGAGCCTACATAAATCCTTTTGCACTGTATAACTATTCATCTGTTGAAGTGAATTCTATTAAATAAGACTGATATACCTCTATTTGAGGTCATCTTTTTGACATTCGAAATTTAAAAGCTGAAACAATAATAGAAATGGAAAGATAAATGGAATCGTTTAAAGATCTTAAAAATGGATTTTTTGAAGTTGTCATGGAAATTTGGCTGATGTCGTTTTGCATTGTTAATGACATTAATTCCTTATTACGACGAAATATGCCCCATTGATTTCTTATAAAACTCGTTTTCTTTTAATATCACCATGAAACCTCGTATTGGAAAACCTTACCCTAGCTTTTCTGACATTTTATCCAAACCTGATGTATGTGCTTTGTCTTAACGTCAAACAATAACTTATTCCCCTTCTAAGTTTTAGAAATATCTTAACCTACCTTTCTATGTTCTTTCACATAATCTTTCCTTATTTTGTAGAAAAAAAAATAAACCCTCTAAATTGGTATCACTGATAAGAGAAACTTACACAATGATTTTCTATTTTAATTCAAATAATCACTATGTCAAACCCTTTTCGAAACTTTATTAAACAATTACCATGGCTACATTTTATTTACAAGTTACCTTAACATTGATTACAAATCACAATTACTTCTTTAAATATTAAAACATTAGAAACAAAACAAATAATTACATACATAATGTCTGTCTATATGTAGAAAAAGAATTAAAATCCCCAAATCCCTCTACCCTCCCCCCCCCCCCATCAAATTCTTACTAGAAAAACGAGTAAAAACACAAACATTAAACGAACATACCTAAGCTTATCCCTAAACACACGTTACTTAAGCAATTACCTATTGTAGGTAGATTGTTCTTGTTGTTGTTGTTGTTTTGGCAAAAAGAAAAGGATATCTTTTTCCTACAAAATATATATGTATAATGAAACTGTGATTTAACTTGGTTTAAATAGGTAGCTTATGCCTAATACCTATACATACATATATGTACAATGTACATGAGTATTCTACATAAATACATGTTTATAACTTTTGTCTATTACTTTGTAAATGTTTGTGTTAACTATAAATATGTTTTTAGTATGTGGTAATGTTATGACCGACAACGAAAAAAGTTGAAGTACCTTAAAGGACATTTAATCAATTTCATTTGTCATTCCTGTCAACACACTATTGCCACAAAGGATTTAATTCTATTTCCGCATATACAAAATCTGATATACACAACACAACAACAAAAATTATGTTTATACACTTGTATAGGTATATATGAATGTTTAAATATTATACATACTCGTACTTCTATTTGAAGGACGAAGGACTAAAGGTGTGCGTGGTAGAGTGTTGGTTCTGAGAAAAGTAGCAATACAAAACAAAAAAAATAAGAGGTAGGTTAGGTAGGTAGGTAGCTTTAATATGTAGAAATAAAGGATCACAGACAACAAAAAAAGGAGGAAAAATTACGAAAAAGTCATTCAACCGGAAATGAGGAAAAGCTTGCTTTGCTTGGTTGGTTAGTGCGGGTTGATATGAATTGGGTCACAAAAGACTTCACAAAATATTCTGAACCTAAATATTTTCGTTTTTCTTTTTATTTTTTGTACTTTTCTTTTGTAGACAGAAATAGCAAGGTACATTGGTACCTTTGTATGTTTTGTATATATGTATGTATACAAAAAAGAAACTAATGAATTAATTAGAGGTAATATTATTTTTAGAAGGAAGGGGCTATGGGAAATTTATGACCTACCCAACCCACACAACCCTATTTTTTGTGTCTTACTTTCTTTTGCCAATTCAATTATGAAGTTAGAAAATATAATTCTTTGTCTGTTATTTGAATTTTTCACCTTTTGAAAAAAAGGTATTGAGTATTTGAAGACTGTGTAAAAGAAAAGGTTTGGTTTATATTTAATTGCACTTGGTTGGGTTTTGCTTTAAGCAATCAAACATCAGAACATTTGTAGGAATTAAGGTAAATTTGAATTGTTTAATAAATTTCAGAAAATTTCTATTAACACAAAAATTCTGAATTATCAAGGCCTTTCAAAAAAAATTTATAAAAATCCCTAAAATCATAGAAGAGTCTACAAAATTGGTTTTTTGTACATACCATCACTTGGAACTAACACACCTAAGGTACCCTCAATAATATCAGCTAATGAGCTTATTATTTATCATTTTTCTTTTGTTTATTAATTCTTTTTGTTAAATGAGTCTTAAGTGACAACCATGGTCTGGTCAGGACAGTGATATGTACTGAAAAGTTGTTATTAAAACCCAACACAATTTGTATAGGTACATGAATAATGAAACTTTAACTTTAATAGACTTTAATTAAATACTCGTAGAAAGACTGGTCTGTTTTGGAATGTTTGCAAAACTTTTGAGAGCTTTTAATACAAAAACATATGTACTCGTATGAGCAACTTCTTATTTACCTTTGAATGAATGTACGTACTTTCCTTTATAAATGAGTGTTCTTTTATTCTATACATCTCCATCATTATATTAAGCTTTCTATTTTATATTTATTCAAGAATTCCAACCATTTCAAGCTTGAAGCAATTCCACTTCATTCTGAATGAAAATATAAGAGAAACCCGAATTGTTAAATCGATTTTTGTTTTCTTTTCAAATATAGACACTAATTTCAGAGTTTAATTATTGATTATTCTATATTTCTAGGCGTTTTATTTTGTCAATTAAATTGTATTTTTCTTTAACATGAAATAACTTAGCAATTAGTTAATGAAAATACATTCATATATTCATCAGACGGAGACAATTTGATTGCTTGAAGTTTAATTTCTGTTATTGTAAATAAAACTTTTCGAAAGATAAACTAATTTCATGCTATTTGGTATTTGATTTGATTTTGAAATTAAGTACATTCAGAAAAAGAACTTGTGTCTCTTTTATGATTCTATTCACATCAACATGATTTGTTTAAGAGAAAGGATTTTCCAATAAGAAGTTTTAATTTGATTTTTATTAAAAGAAGGTTATTTTAAAAGTTGAATCAATTGATGAGTATTTCATTATAAAGGGGATGGTATGCCATTAGAGATACCAGCATGCAACACCACATCCTTTTCATGAAATTCCATGTCTTCGCCAGTTTCACGTATTTCTTCTTTAAGGGTTTGGATCAATGTGAATCATAGCCATAAATATTATCTTTCACTTGACTCCAAATGAAAAAGTTAATAAGTAATGTGTTAAAAGATCTCGATGGTAAGTAAATTGCATTCAACTCTTCAAGAAATATCACGCCCACATGCCTTTAATAGTGGCGAAGTTTTACTTGTAATCTGTAACAGAAATAGCAGCATCAAAAGTGACAGCTTCAAATAAGGAGGCTTTTTCAAATGGCATCTCACATTTTAAACTCCTTATTTACTTTTCAAGAGGAATTACAGCAATCCCTGATTGAACATTTTGATATTTCTCGACGTTTTAGGGTCCCTAGAATTTAAATCAAAGGTTTATAGAGAAATGTCTGAGTTTGCGTGTGTACGTACTTTCATACGTTCGGGATACTTTTTTATAGTCATATAAAATAATAATAATATATAACATCCATTTTGCGGTTTCAAATGCATAGGGCTGGAATTCGACATCTGTCAAACTAAGTTGTTAAATTAATTCCTTTTTTTAGTTAAAAGTCTTACATTTACAAAAATGGATCGCTTAACTATCGCACAACGCATAAAAATTGTTAAAACCTATACTACAAAAATGGTGATTCTGCCACAGCCACATATCATGCTTTAGGAGGAGATTATGTTTTACATAATCGTCCAACTTAGTAAGCAATTAGCAAAATTGTGAAGAAATTTGAAGAGACTGGATTGGTTACAAATATTATACGGCTTGTGCATCACCGCTTCGCTCGCACCACTGAAAATATCGCAGCTAAGTAAAAGTGTTGTCGAAGACCCAATTGTGTTGATTCCTCGTCGTTCTCATGAATTAGGACTGTCTTACGGCACATAATGGCGTATTATGCATTTGGATCTACACCTAAATCCATATAAAGTCCAGCTCACACAGCAACTGATGAAGCCAGCTGACCATTCATAACGTCGTAGATACGTCGAATGGGTGCTTCGACGGGCGAAGAAGCACATTTCTCACTCGTTGGGTATTTTAATAAACAAAATTGTTGCATTTAGGGATCTGAGAATCCTCAAGTAATTGAAGAGAGGCAACTACATCCACAAAAAGTCACTGCTTGGTGCACTCTTTGGTCCGGAGGTGTGATTGGACCTTACTTCTTCAAAAATGACGGTGGAACGACCGTCAATTCGGAGCGTTATGGTAATATAATTAACGACATAGAATATGTGGTTTCAACTAGACGGTGCCACATGCCACACAACTGCAGCATATATATGGTTTTAATACAAGAGACATTTCCTGGACGCATAATTTCTCGTCGTGGCGATATCAACTGTCCACCAAGATCATGCGATTTGACACCGCTGGACTTATTTTTTTGTGTAGCTACGCAAAAGACCGTGTTTATGCAGATGAACCTTTAACTCTTGAGCACTTAAAAAGCAACATTCGTCAAGTTATGGCTGAGATACCGCCCAATATGTGTCAAAAAGTGATCTAAAATTACCTCAAAAGAATCGATACTTGAAATAATTCGCGTGGAGGTAAATTAAATGATGTTGTGTTTCACTAATAATATTTAATGTTAAAACTTTATAATTGAAAAGAAATATGTATCATGAAAACAAATATTTTATATGTGTTTTATTTACGTTAACTTTTGAAACCTCAAAATGGATAACCCTGTATTATTATATGTATGCAAAATATTGTTTTTATTTTTAAGTTAAAAAAATAAATAAATTGGGTGGCACACACAACAGTCCGTTGAGAACTAGGGCCTAGTGACTTACAGCTCTCAACCATTCCTGTGTGCGAGTACTGTTGTCAGGGATGGAGGAGACCTACAGTTTTAAGACGAATCCGAATGGTTAATTCGAGAAAGCACTTTTCATCACAAGAATTACTCTTGGAGAATTTGTCAATTCCTCACAAGAGTCAGTACCGGTGAAACAAACTTTAGATGGCATAGGCAGGTATCGAACCCAAGACCTCTGGCATGAATGCCAAACGCACTAACCATCATGCCACGGGTACTACAAATTTTAAGTTAAGTTTTTATTAAAATCCAATAGACAACTTTTTTTTACAAAACACGAAAGACAAATAAAGAACAAATAAAGACATCGACTTCAAACTTTTTATATGTTACACAAAATATTGTTATTAATATTTTTAAGACTTTTAGGAATATCGACAAACGGGCATTAATGACAAGTTATCAGTTTTCTATTCTATTAAAATTAAAAATAGGGTGAAAGTGCACATTGATGTGTTCTCTGAATGCATTTAATTCTGTTTTTTGATTGGAGAAAGGATTTTTGACAACTATGAATTTCTTAGAATTCATCCCATTGATTTATTTTTCTTTAAAAAAATCTTAACATCTGTTAAAAGCATTTCAACAAAATACCTAAAATTTAATTAATATAAGCATCAAAGTAATGCGTATTTAATTTGCCGACCATTCAAAATTATGTTACCACTAATTAAACCCAACATTAATATTTTATTTTTGTTGGCCTGGCCTCATCAAGTCGACCCAACCCAAAAACAATTTGCGCACACGACTTTGCAAATTTGTGAATCTGGTCTTTAATTATATATTTTTTTCGGGTTTGTTTATTTTGTTTTCTCGAAGGAATTTTTTTTGTATAGGACCAACACTCCACTTTACTCCAGCTACCCCCCTGCCCCCTTTAGGATGAAATAAATTCCAAGAAAAATATAATTCCAATACGAAAAAATATGAAACACCTGTTCTGTTCACTTGATTGTCAGAAATACCAGAAAAAAAGAGCTCAAAAAATACCTTCACACAAAAAAAACCTTTAACGATTTGTGAATTTCTTGAACTTTTTTTGTATTATTATTCGCCTCTGGATCAAAATTAAAGAGAAGGGAACTTTTGAGATATCGAATCCATCTGCTATCATCTGGCTATGGAATTGTTTGGTAGGTTGTTGTTGTTATACCCTTGTATAGTAGTTGAATCCATTAAACTACCAGAAGTGATATAAGTTGTTGTTGGTGTTCGGTTGGATTGAAACAGAAAGAAGCAGGAAACATCTGCAAGATTAACGAAGAAGACATAAATGTTTGGGTTGTAAGTTGCTTGGTGCTGTAGCTGTATACCTCTACCAAACATGTGTCTAAAGGTAAAGAAAAAGAAAAGAGAACTCCTTACGCGGTTTTTACTTATTTTTTTGTTTCTTTCGTCTTCTCCGCAGGGTTTAGCCTTAAACCTATGTTCACTTTTTTCGTGTTGTTGTTGTTGTTGTTTTTGTAGCAATAAAGCAGGTCTTTTGTGGGATCTGGAATTTTTGGTTACATCTGCTGAATGTTGGTAATCAATGTAGTCAAGTGATATAAAAGGGTTGCGTTCCTCATCACAGCCTTGTGGGCATACATACCTTTTAAATTGTTCCTCGATCTTGAAAAACGCTCTTTAAGTAGGTCGTTTTTCGTTTATTTTTTGTTGCGAGTAATGGCGTGTGAGCATCAAGCTTATATTTGCTGTTAGGGCATTTTGTACTTTCTTCTTGATTTGAGAAAAATTATTGAAAATAATAATTGCATACATATATTGTCCTTGTTCTCATTGCGAAAGGTGATTTTTATTATAAAGATTGACAGTAATTTGGGATGGGTATCTAAGGCTTGAATTCTGATGTACCTAAATTTGATACAGAGATCCCTAAGTTCACAAGTGTGGAATGTTTGACCTTAATTTGATTTCAACAGTGAATTCTTGTGTTTCATAGTTCACATTTTTTCAATCGCATACAATTAAAAATTGTAAAAGCTGAATACAATACAAACAAAAAATGGACAACACAAATCGAAATTAAATAAAACGAAATTGACGATAGTAAAAAGAATACAATAAAAGAAAAAAAATTCTAAATTAAAAACAAATAAATACACAAATTCAAATCAGAGAAGGACGACGCAAAAGTTTTCCCTTTTACCATTCGTGTGTCTATATAACCCAACTTTGTGTCCTTTATGAATCCGTTCCATTTTTCGTCTCTCTGGTTATTATTTGTCTTTGAGTTTCGTTTCGTTTTTATTTTATATTTTATATTAATAAAGGAAAAAGTAAATTCAATTTAATTTCTACAAAAAAACCACTTTTAGATGAAGAAGTGTACAAATATTTAAATTGAGAAACAACACATAAAATAAGGATTTTTCAAAGGATCTACACTCTTATTTGTTCATTTTAATTTTAAATAATATGTACAAAAAAAAATAATAATAAACGAGAAAACAAAAGGGTGAGAAATAACAATCAAGGTCTATGAATTAATAAAACTCAACATAAATATTTATTAAGGCCAACAAAAAAAAAATAAAAAGATAAAAGTTAATTTGTAAGAGTGTTGATAGAAGAGCTTAGGTTTTGGGTTTTGTTTTTGACACTTGGTTATTTGATTAGGTTATGGTGGCGATGCTGATGGGGCTTACAAAATTAAATAGAAACACCCAAACATCACCGGATGCTTAATTGATTTCACTGATTGACCTTTGTTCTGATTTAATTTAGAAAGAAAATGTAAAAATGGAGAGAGTTTGAAAAAGATTTTAAAAATTAATTTATTCCTAAAGTCAAATGAGAACATTTTTATAAAATCACGTATTCTTGTAACAATTTTCAAATTCACACCTAAGGCGATTTTTTTTCCCTCCGCTAGTCATATTTTACATATTCTTGTGGTCTTCTTTTTATTTTTTTTTATCGTTAAATGGCGCCCAACAGAAAATTTAATTAATTAAAAATAAAATGTGATGGAATTTTTCTCCATTATTTATGCACACACCAGATGTTATGCATTCTAAAACAACCCTTATTGGCTTAACAAAAATTACAAATAAACAAATTTCTTCTTCGAAAACACAATTTTTCACCTATATAAAATTTCGAACATTAAAAAAGAAAAAGGAAATCAATTTCCCATGCTAAAGTAATAAATATATATACATAATCCTATAAGTATGCTATAAAAAATTATACGACCTATAAGTGGTCAAAGAGAAAGAATGCGTTCTTCCAACAACAACAAAACCAAAAAACAAACCCACACACAATGCTTTATATAATCCACACGAAAGTAATTATAATTATCTTTATGATTCTAACGTTTCATGATTCCAGATGAAGTGGCTTATTGTAGACGACTCTTGGTCTATCTATCTATAGGGGAACCTGATTTATTCTAGCTCTTGAGAATGTTCATCTTTTTGTTTTGCAGAGCAAAGAGTCGTGGTTGTTCTTTCTGGCTAGCTTTATAGTGCTTGTGCGGGAATGGCTGTATTATCACAATAAACAATAAAGTAGCGTCGTTAATATTTAGTGTCTTTTAACGTGTCTTCTTGAAGAAAAGAAAAAATAAAATAAATATATTGAATGAAGAACCATCCCTTGGGGGAATAAAGCTGTGTACACTGTACAACCAATAGAGACCAACACCAACCCCCCCCCCTAGGAAAGACTAAGAATTAGAGTGAGAGAGAAGGAGAAAACAACGATCCTTAAGTTATTCTTTTTTTCGAGGATAATAACTTTGTTTCTTTCCCGGCCTTTTTTGTTTTGCTTCTATACCTATTCCTATATCCTCTACTGCCATAATGCCATACTTATACATTTAAAGTTGAATCCTTGTGTAGTGTGCTTTTCTTATTTACTATAATCCAGTTATTCGTATATTTTGTTGCTGCTTTCATGCTACGGTTACGTATAATAAACAATAACCACAAATCCCACTTCTCCAAAATTGTAGTTACCTACCACCCTAAGGCATACTTTTAGCTACTTTTTGTATAATATATATATTTTATGTTATTTTCTAGTTCCACTATTCGCCGCCACCGGTGCCAGCGCCACCATAACTACAGGCCACCACCGCCGAACGCGGACGGGTGCCGTGTCTGATGCCTTTGTTTATAAAAATGTATGTATAGGTAGTTATATTGGCTGGCACATTCAACTTGTGCTTTTGGCATGTGGCCATGGTTGCTGAAGTGTAATGGCTTTAGTTTGGTACTACTTACTTCGATGCGCCACGTTACACTATAACCATAACTACCGCACTATATACATAGTTCAACCACCCCCACCCCAAAAAATTCCAGGTCGGTCGTAATTAATACAGTCGAAACCGCAAAAATTGAGGTATGCACGTTCATGTATGTGTTTACCTTGGGAAAATACATTTCACAACGTTCTCATTTGCCAGCTTTTTTTTGTAGAAAAAAGAAAACGCAACACACTAATTTGAGGAATGGAATTTTATGAAAAAGCACCCATCAACCCACCAACAACAACATCGCATGCGATCCTGATAGAAAATGAGAAATATAAACCGAGTGAAAACTAAATGACAGCACAAAGATATTATCCAGTTCACATTGCACAATCCATTAAAGTATTTATGTACTCGTATGTACATTTGAAAAATATACTCTTTGCATTTTGGTAAATGTTATGTATCATCCCCTTCAAAAACATTTCTCAATTAAAAAGTAGCGAACATATATAGCACATTTTTAAGCTGCTTCATATACTTTATATACTTGTATACATGTTTGTATGCTACTGCTGCTTCTATAGATACCAGCTTTACTCCTGTCAAACTTTATCATAATACATGGTTTACTAAAAAACACAAGGAACAAGGTGTTTTCTGAGATATCTATGATATACTTCTACAAACATGGGAATACGTGTTTTCGATGGAGTTTTTTTTGAAATTTTAAAATTTATAGTTGAGTAAACTATACTGTGTTTTTCTTTTGTCATGATAGTTAACATTTTTTAAAGCTATGATACATATATATCATAAGATATCATAAGAAATACAATTCAAATGACGCCCTTACAAAGTCTGTACATTTAATTAATATTAACAATATATCTTAAACTAAAACCGAACTGAATGAAAATGGCGCCCAACGCAAAGTCTTTACATTTCATTACAATTAATTTTCTTACTTCTTTTTGCTTAGAATAATAACCCGGTTTCATTTAAATTTTTCCTACCAAACGACAACAAACAAAATTGCTCAAACTAAAACTGAACAATGAAAATGGTGCCCAGCGCAAAGTCTGTACATTTAATTAAAATTATTTATCTTGCTGCTTTTTGATTAGAATGATATCCACTATTCATTTTAATTTTTGCTTCCAAACGACAACAAACAATATTGCTTAAACTAAAACCGAACTGAATTAAAATGGCACCCAACGCAAAGTCTTACAAAGTCTGTACATTTAGTTACAATTATTTTTCTTACTTCTTTTTGTTAAGAATAATGACCAGATTTAATTTGAATGCTTCCTACCAAACGACTACAAACAATATTGCACAAACTTAAACGGAACAATAAAAATCGCGCCCAACGCAAAGTCTTACAAAGTCTGTAAATTGTTTTAAAATTCTTTTTTCTCACTGATTTTTGCTTCGAATAATAACAACGTTTCATTTTGATTTTTCTTACCAAATGACAACAAACAATATTGCTCAAAATAGAAACGAACTGAATGAAAATGGCGCCCAACGCAGAATATAACGTTTTGTTAAGCTAAAAGTACAAATTTTATAAGCTTTTGAGGTCCAAATTTTAAGTGTTTGAATAAATACTCCATATCTTTTTATTTAAAGTGAAAATGGTGGGGAACACAGCATGTAAATCTTGATCACTTAAATGGCACCCAACGGGAGTACAAAAATATAATATTATTTGCCTTATTCGTAAACTATATTTGTAATTTGTATATTGTTTGTATGGTGCCCGACCAAAATTTAATTGTAGAGTTTGGTTAAGTAATTATTGTAAGACTTAAAAATAATACCTTTAAATGGCGCCCAACGCAGGATTTAACTTTTTGTTAAGCCAAAAGTACAATTTGTATCAGGTCCAAATTTTAAGCGTTTTAATAAATACCATTTATGTTTTTATATAAATCGAAAAATTGTGGGCTATATATCGCATGTTAAGTTGATCACTTAAACGGCGCCCAACGTGAGTACAAAAATAAAATAAAATAGCATAAAAATAACAGTTTTCTGTTGGTTTTATGAAAATATTTATATCTATATTGTAAAGCATAAAATTTAAACGATTTTTAACTTTTAACACTTTCATATTTGTTTATTTTGCTTTTTTGACTTTCAAAAATTCATAAAATTTCTTAATAACAATCTTCTCTTCAAATTTATTGCAGCAAAACAATAACCCTTAAACCATCCTCCAATATCACAGAAAGAAAACCATTTTCCTAAACGAATATTGCTTCCATAAAATAAAAAAAAAATATTCTTAAACAAAATTTTGTATAAATTGAAGCTCATATTATTTTTATAGTGTTGAAAATTCCACGTGACTGAATCATCTCATTTTTTAATGGTATAGACGTTTCATTATACTTCAAATTTTCATCATCACTATGATTAAATTATATATTCTATTTTTTTTTTTAATATTTAGCTATGTATATGTATAAAAAAACAAAAATATATATAAAATTAAATACACTTTTGTATAATTTCCTTGCCAGAAAATTCATGATTTTATCGGTGACAAGTACAAGACTGAATACTGCGTCGGTCGTTTCGTCGACGTCGTCGTATCAAGGACGTGCAAAGAAAAGTGTTTTTCCAATATCTATACATATGAATTTATATGTATAGATGTATATGTATACCTGAATAGCATAAAATATTAACAAAGAAATTGTAAAATCATTGAACGTCAATTGAGCAAGAAGTTAATGGAAAGAGGAGGAAATGAAAATGTAAACAAACAATTTCAATGTGAGAACAAAAAAGAAGAACACTGAACCTACCTACTTAGTAAGGGTGGAGAGGTGCTTCTTTTGGCCTTTAAAGTCTAAAGCCTTCTCTTCTCGTTTTTGTAAGGAATTTCGTCCCGCTTTACTTTTTTTCATTTTTTTGTTACAAACTTAAGATGTTATCGTCACGTAAAGCAGTCGTTTACATTTTCTCACGAATCTCTCCCCATCAAAATAAAGTAGGTCTATACACATATATGTATATACGAAAAAGGACTTGAACTGTGGAAATAACAAATTTACATAAAAATTCAACAATTTTTCTGTTGTTGTTTTTGTTGCTCCTAAAAAATATCCTACCTACCAACATTTTCGCGAAAAATATATTCATACGAACACTGCTGCTCCTTACAGGATAACAAAAATAAGCAAAACAAGGAAATTGGACTTTTTCAATATTCCAAAATAAATCCTTTTTTTTATACACTGAACATCCGAATTATGTTCACGAGACGATGAGTTACAGAGATCATTATTATATTCCTTTAGATTGACGATATACAGTAATTTTATATACATATACAATATGATGTAATATATGCCTTTTATATAAATTAAAGGAAAAATTCTTGACATGTACGAACAAAATCATTGATTTTTGTTTTTACTACCTACGAACTCTGACATAAAATATTATTTTCTCACATCCTGGTTATGGTAAGCATAATCGCTGCTGGAAAGATTGTGATTTTCCATTTTATTTTTTAAAGTTGTTTTTTTTTTAATTTTTTGTAAATAAACCAAAATGATTAACATTTTGAAGGGAAAGAAAGTTAAATAGAGGTAGGTGCCAGCAGCAGCCGCGGCGCGCCGCTATAAGAGTCATGCAAATTTTAGAAGTATCATGAAGTAACATTTTGAAAATGATAATTTTCTTAAACAATTTTACTAAATCCCTCCGCCGAGAGCAACAGAGGAAAAATAATAAAGAAATTTATACTGTTAAGTACTGAAAAGAGTGATTTTTGTATTTTTCTGTAAGTAGATAAGTTTAAGGATTCAGAGTTTATTTAAATTTTAAAAATACTCTTCGGAGAACACTCGCACTAAGTTTATGACAATTTTAAATAATTGGAAACTCAAATCGCAATGGGCGAGTTATTTTGATCATAAGGAAGTTTTAAATCGTTTGTGAGTGAACTCATAACAATGAATGGAATGACAATGAAAATGATGATGATGAATGACAATGATTAAGGATCTCTGGTGAAGACTAAAGTTTTTTATGGTTTTAAACAGATACTGTGCTGTGCAGTGGAGGTCATAAACTGAAAACTTTGGGTTCCAATCGCAGGGGCTTTTTAAAATGTAAACCAAAAAGTAGTGTCCATTTTGAGACCATTAGAGAGTGAGTGAGTGCATATGTATAAGCCATTATAAAGCCCTGAATCTCATGAACCATTAATGATAACGTTTTATTCATTTTCCGGTTTCAAAGGTATAAGGCTGGAATTCGAAATCTGTCAAACTTAGATGTTAAAACATTTTTTTTCAGTTGAAAGCCTGACATTTACGACATTTATGCACAACGCATACATATTGTTAAAACCTATTACAAAAATGGTGATTCTGCCTCCGCCACATATCGTGCTTTAAGAAGAGATTATGGTTTACATGATCGTTCAACTACGCAAGCAATCGGCAAAATTATGAAGAAATTTGAAGAGACTGGATTAATTACAGATATTGTAAGGCATGTGCATCATCGTTTCGCGCGTTCTACTGAAATATTTTCAGTGGAACGCATATATTCACTGCTGTAAGTAAAGGTGTTGCCGAAGACGTACTTTGAATTTTGATCCACACCTACATCCACAAAAATACAACTGAAGCCAGCTGACTATTCACAAAGTCATAGATACGTCCAATGGGTGCTTGAAAAACAGGTGCAGGCGAATGGGTGCTTGAAAAACAGGTGCAGACGATCATGGACGGCGATTTTTCAAACAAAATTTTCTCCAACGACGAATCACATTTCTCACTCAGTGGGTATGTTAATAAACAAAATTGTCGTATTTGGGGGTTCTGAGAATCCTCAAGTAATTGAAGACAGGCCATTGCATCCACAAAAAGTCACTGTTTGGTGCGCTCTTTGATTCGGGGGTGTGATTGGACCTTACTTCTTCGAAAACGACGATGGAACGACTGTCACCGTCAATTCGGAGCGGTATGGTCATAGATAACCTACTTATTTTTGTCTGCTATTGAAGAATATGACTTGGAGAATATGTGATTTCAACGATACGGTGCCACATACCACACAACCCGAGCGAATGTGGCTTTATTGCAAGAGACATTTCTGGGCGTGTTATTTTCTCGTCGTGGCGATATCAACTGGTCACAAAGATCAAGATCATGCGACACCGCTGTACTTTTTTTGTGGGTCTACGCGAAGGACCGTGTTTATGCAGATAAACCTTTAACTCTTGAGCACTTTAAAACCAACATTCGTCAAGTTATGGCTGAGATACTACTGTGTCAAAAAGTAGTCAAAAACTACCTCAAAAGAATCAATGCTTGCAACAATTCGCGTGGTCGTCATTTAAATGATGTAGTTTTTCACACATAATTTCAACGTTCAAACTTTATAACAAAAATGAAATATCACGAAAATATATGTTTAAAGGATGTTCTATTTATGTTTACTTTTGAAACCGCAAAATGGTTAAACCTGTACTTAGCAACTTCAACGAACTTAGAAGACATAAATTGAGTATGCTAAGATCAGCTGTATTACTTCCCTTAAAAAGGATTACTACCCTCGAATTAAGTCTTAATTACAACAATATTTAAAGAAATTTGAAAGTGCTCTCGATTTTTTAACACATTCTCCTTTAAAAATTGTCATTTCATTGGCTTACAATCTTTATATTCTTCAATACTTAACAATTTGATTGCCTTAAACCAAATAAAAGCAACAGCAAATACCTATACATTCCACTAAATGGGGACATGTTTTCGTTTATTATACCATAAGTTGAGTGCTCTTATTGTTGTGTGTTATTTTTGTAATATTATTTTTCTAAGTTCGTATTTGTATTTATTTTATTTTATTACAACAAAGAAAATAACAGCCAATAAAAATACAATATTTCCCATCAAATCTAACGACACTTAAACTGAATATACTTACATATAAAATATAAATAAAGGTAGATATAGATATACCTACATCGATGTTCGATGTTAAGATCAAATTGGTTCAATATCAGAAAAATAGTATTATATTGGGTGCAGATATATACATATGTATGTATATACAATAATATCATAAAAATAAATGGATATAGTCGTATAAATATTTAAGTGAAGAGGCTGCTATATAGATGAAATTACATATTCTAAGAGAGGATGCGTATATTAATACGTTGATAGGTTAGGTAGACCTTATTCCAAACATACATATATAGAGTATTATTGCTACTTTAGACATTTGACTTTTGATGGTTAAACAATTCGTTCGAGATAATAACCATATCCTCTTTTGTTATAAATAAATTAGGGTTTTTGTCTTTTATTTGAAATTATAGGGATAAAAGGACTTTTATATTAAATTCATTTTCTATAACAATACCATAAACATATTAACGAGAGAAAGAATGAAAAAAAAAGTAAAAAAAGAAAAACTTACCTCATCACTTTGGTCACGATTTAACAATATCCTTCGCATATCCTCCTCACGCTGTATCGCATCCTCACGTAATTCCTTAACAAATACTTCAGTTGTTTGTTGGCGCTCCTTAAGTGCTACCAATTCCAATTTGAATTGGTGGAAATCACTTTTGATTGTTGCCAAATCTTCAAAATTCTGTGTACGTTGACTAACGTCCTTGGATGCCTTACTAGCTATATTTTGTAATTCGCTCAATTCTTTACGTATTTCGGCTATTGACTGTGAAATCCATTCGACAGTGAGTTTCTCTTTATTGCCACCAATATGACTATCACGTAATGTTTTAATTTCATGCCTGATAAAAAAAGAAATCATCATCATTATCATTGTTATCATCATCATCGTCGTCATAATAAGGCATCATCACATTGTTAAAAGTAAAGGAAATAGATACATGAGAATGAAAAAGCATTGTATAAATGATGATAGTAATGTGACAAGCATTCATCCGGCATATACGAAGAATAACATGAAATGAAAAAGAAAATAATAATAAGGATAGAAATTAGTCATTTTTTGACATTTAAATTTATTAATTTTTGTTTGTAAAATTTGTATGATAAATTAGAGAATTAATTTTGTCGGACCTTAATTTTAGTTCCTTTATCATCAACTTCAAAAATATGAAAATTTAAATCATGGAATAGATCACAATAAAATATACAAATTCATGTATTCAAATTCTGTCACCAGGAAAATCTTTCAAAAATTTCCAGAAAAATCTTTCAAAAATAAAAAAATGAAAAACAAAGAAACGGAGGTTGATAAATATCGATTTTCTTTAGAGCTTTTCAAAAATCGTATTAATTAATTCCAATGAATTTCCTATTAAAATAATTTTTGAATGAAGGGATAAATTCTACACCCTGATGTTCATTTAGGAAGATTACGATACCAATTCAACTCAAATTGCTACTATTAAAACAATGTCCTTTCATGTTAACTGCACAGTGATTTTTTTAATTTTATTTTTGAAATTGTCTTTCCACTGAATTAATAAAGTTTTGTTTTCTGGTGATTATATTGTTCAGTAGAAAGTTATGTACACATGACAATATGCACTTTTAATAGGTATTTAGTAGGGTTAAACATGTTAAAGGATCAATATTTCAAAATTTGGTTTCTTATTTTGATTGAATGTACAATTATTTTGAAAAATAAAGTTAATTAAATGTTTTATTTTGTTGTGGTTTTAAGAAGAATTTTGAATGCTTATATTCCCTGAAAACTAGTACTGGATCTTTTTTACTTTAGATATTTCACTAAATTAAAGCTTGAATTCAAAGTTAATTGAAACATTAGATTATTATAAGACCTATAAAACTTAAATATTGGTTGGTGAATTAATTAAAGGCAAACAAAATAGTAAAATGTTAGGATATATTAAATAAAGATCAATCTGTTAGAAAACTTCTGTATGAAAACTTAACATAAAAGTAAACATTACTTTTATTAGAACTATTAAAGGGAAACAATTCTGTCATGTATTATTTTAGCAAAATTTTAACCGTTTTAACAGCGCAAGCAGTGGAAGCTCTCAAAAGGGAACAAATTCCCGATTTTCAAAAATCTTAGTCTTAGTGTGACTTTATAAAATCTTAAGCCTTCCTCAATAAATGGGTTATCTAACACACACTGAAAGAATTTCTTAAATCGAACCACGAGTTAATGAAATTAGCGCGTTCAAACAAACAAGCAAACGAGCAAACAAACAAACAAATTCTTTAGATATCTAATAATAGTGTGGATTCAAAACAAAATTATATATTAATTACCCCAAAAAAACCTGACAAATAACGAATATGATATGCCTCGAAACCATTCGTGTTTTTTAAGTTGTGTATTTTTGATCTATACTGGAAGGAAACTACATTTTCTACAAAATAATTCTTCTAAAACTTGTAAAAGTTACTTCATTGTTAAAATTAAATATGATGGTATTCTAGAAATTATGGATGACATACAAAATTGTTCCCGGTTGTGTGTGCTATGATTCATTTGATTATTTTACTGAAATTTTTGATTAAAATCAAATTTTTGGTTGAATTAAAACCGAAAAATATCATCCTTCATAAGACAAATTCGTTTTAATACATAAATGTTTTCGAGCTCCTAGATCAACTGAAGATGCGTTGCTAAAGTTTTGTTATAAAAATTTGAATAATAATTTATTTACAGCTGGAATCTTCATTGATTTAACTAAGGCTTTTGACTTAGTATACACCATGGTATTCTTTTGAAAAAATTACATAATGCAGGAATGTGTGGATTCATCTATAATTGGTTAGATTTTCATATATCTATCTAATAGAAATCAACTAGTTAGAATAGATGGTAACCTGAGCAATTCATAAACATAAGTATAGGCGTTCCGCAAGGTTCAGTTTTGGGTCCCTTGCTTTTCCTGATTTTCATCAATTCTATTTTCAGCCAGAATTTTAAAGGAAGAATTACTGCGTTTGCTGATGATAATGCTTTTTCTTATGGTTGTAAATCCCTGCTTAACTTAATTTTTCACATTTTTGACATTTGTTCATTCTAAAATTCAGTATGAAATAGCTTGTTGGAGAGGGGCTCTTATCAAAACAAGCCTTTAAACTTACTCTCACAGAAAATATTGTTTTCGATACTCAATCATTTTTTTTTATAAGAATCCAACAGTCCGTTTTTTGATTAAAAAAAATAAAATCTACAAAAAATAGTAGTACGCAAATTTGGTAAAAATTGATGTTTGGTTCTCGATATCTCTCAAATTAAATGCATTCATCCAATTTGTATTTGTTTATTATAAGAAATAAAAACTTTTAAGAAATGCTATTAAAATTGGTAAAAATTGGTTTTCGACTAAAATTCTCGTTAACAAAACTAGATTTTGAAATCAAACTATTTCATTATATCCAAAATATTGTTGGTAATTTTAAAATTTTTAAGAATAATTCAACTGACAATTTTTTTATACCACACGAAAACCTACAAACTTTTTAGCAAGACAAATCGACAGACGGCATGGGAAGTTATCAGTGTAGGTCGCATCCCAGCCTCTTTTTTTGTAAATAATTTGGTTCTGGTTTTTCTTAATTTTAATATGTTATTTAATTTATTGTTATTGTTATTTGATGTACCTACCAAAAAATGAAATATAAATAATTACAAATACAAATACAATACCCCATAAACAGATAAACCAGAAAATTCATTCTAAATCCATTTAATGTTGATTTTTTCAAAAGGTAAGATTTTTATCGATCCTTTTTCGCAGCCTTCAAATAGGTACAACACTTAAAATAAATGTCTATTTAATTTCACTGTAGATATTTCAATAAAAATTCATCATCGAGTTGATAATAAATTTAAACGGCAATTTAAATAAAAAAAGGAAACTATATATGGGTAAAATTTTATATTTATACAAAATACAAAAAAAAACCTTTCTCAGACTCTCTACTATCCCTTTCCATTTCTGTTTTCATGTAATACAACCTCTAAACTTCCATTAGTGGTTATATGCCATTAAACACTTATAAAAAATTCATATGTCTATATGTCGACTAAAACCACATTCCTCCTTTCTTTTTTTTTTGCATATGTATAAACACAGCCATACATGCATACAAATATATACATATAGTATGTATAGATGTTGGTTTATATGCAATTTTATATCAAAGCACGTATCATACCACATATTGAAGGCAAACCACAGAAAAAGGAGAGAAACACCATCAGGATTTTATATTTATATCAACAACATACAACTCTATAGGTAAAGGATATAGAAGTTTTATATGAAGAGGAATAACCTTCGATTTAAGGATATTTCTGTACGAGAGCATAGTGGCCAAAGGGCTATTGAAAGAATGAATATCGTATCTCTTTTGTATTCGGACAACTTTTCAAATAAACCAAAAAATACTTCCAATAAATGACGAACCTTTCGAAATATTTACACTGCATATCGATATAACTAAATATACCAATACCGGATATGAACTTTATGTCTGGAGTTGTTTTTCTGTTCGTCCTTTTTTGTATAAATCGATTTTGTGTCATGTTGCAAACGAAGGAAAGAATTGGAGGTTTTAACGAAATCTAAATCGGTTTTTATAAAATTAGACTAAAAATAAGAGAGGTATTGAATTTTATTTTGTCTGTTAATGAATTCGCAAAGAGTTAGGTTTTTGAAATGTCTTAAATTTTCAACTTCATATTTTGTAATTGACAACTGCATTCCCTCCACTCTTAATGTTAACTTATATCGGCATCAAAGGGACAGTTTCCTCTAAAGAAAGACCTTTTTACACCGAAGAATTGTCGTAATTTTTGTTCACAAGACCTGAAAGAATACATATTTGAATACTTTTTTCGCAAACCGAAGACCTCAAGAAGAAAAGAATGGCCAATTAGCAGTTTTTCTTTTTCCATCGTTTAAAGAATAAAAAGAGATACCAATTTTTAATATTTGTAATATTTATCAAAAAAGTTCTGTGGACAAAAATTCACGATTTTAAAACTTAAACATTACTCTGAGTACTAAGGGTCATGGGCGTCAAACTACAAACACAAAAGTTTGAGATGGATAATTTGTTGGTTATTCTTATTAGACTTTGATTATTAAATGTTATAATTCAGATTTATATATTTATTTTGTATAAGGTTTCCAATTGCACCAACTATAGAGGCATCAATCTACTTAACATCGCTTACAAAATGTTCTCTGCCGTAATATGTGAACGTTTAAGCCCATCATCACCAATCTGATAGGTCCTTATCAGTATAGTTTTAGACCAGAAAAGTCAACAGGCGATCAAATATTCACATTAACAGAACCTTTTGATGTCAAAAAATGCTTTAGACAAGGTTATGCGCTGTCATGCGATTTCTTTAACATCGTCCTTTAAAACAATTTTACAGAGCTCCCACGTCAACACTAGAGGCACCATCTTTCAAAAATCTGTCCTATTACTAGCATATGCTGATGACATTGACATAATCGGAAGAACTCAGCGTGATTTCAATGGATCTTTGCTTTTTTGAGTATTGAGGCCGAGGCGGAAAAATGGGTTTAACGGTTAATGAAGGCAAAACAAAGTACATGCTGTCATTAAGGACCTACAACAGGGAGCGGCTCGAAATGCTGTATTTTAAAATACTGTATGGTTAAAATTCTGTATCATACTGTATGATACTGTATATTCATAATACTGTATGGTTAATATACTGTATCTCAAAATGCTGTGTTGTCAAAATACTGTATCTGATAATACTGTATCTCAAAATTCTTCTTCTCAAAATGCTGTATGAGCAAAACATTATCTAAAAATATTGTATTTTTGCAAAATTCCGCTCTTAAGCTTCCATTATAGAGAACAACAAAAGCAGAACTCGATTTATGTATGTGTTTACATTATATCATTTATTGCAACTCCAAATTTCACTTAATTCTTAAATTTGCATTAGCTTTTAAATATCAACGAAATGAACGAACACGTGGAAGTTTTGACAGATCAATAAGTTCGGTGTAATTGTTTATGGAATTGTTGATTGTGGTAACAACAATTCATATACAACTGTGAGAGAAATAACAATTAATGAGAATAAAATGGGAAGAGAAAATAAGACGAAGATACCATTTATTTGTTTTTTTTTTTTTAATTAATTCAAGGACTTATGAATTATCATATGTTATTTTTCAAGGGAAGTATATATTAGAACATTATGCCAATGAAAAAATATTATGATGTATTCTTTATAAAAGTAATCTGTTTTTATAATTCTGTATTTCAACATGCTGTAAATAGGCTGACAAATACAAATCGTTTTGATAATGTAAAAAAGTGCGCACTTTTTTACATTATCAAAACGATTTTTATTTGTCAGCCTATTTACAGCATTTTGAAATACAGAATTTTGGTATACAGAATTTTAAGATACAGAATTTTGAGCTACAGTATTTTGATCATACAGTATTTTGTACATACAGTATTTTGAAATAAAGTATTTTGAGATACAGTATTTTAAATACAGTATTATGATCCATACAGGATTTCGAACCCAACCCCCTACAACACCGTCGTCTCGGTCAAAACTTCACCATCGACAGACGTAACTTTGAGGTAGTTTAGGACTTCGTCTATCTAGGCTCCGCTATGAACGCAGAAAACAACACCAGCGCTGAGATCAAACAAAGAATAACTCTTGCTAACCGCTGTTTTTTTGGGTTAGGAAAGAAATTGAATAGCAAAGCCCTCTCTCGAGCGACCAAAGTGTCGCTATATAAGACCCTCATCATCCCCGTCCTTCTATACGGTGCAGAAGCATGGACTATGACAAAAGTGGATGAAAGCACCTTCGGTCGTTTCGAGAGAAAAGATCTTCTCGCGATCTACGGGCCCGCGTGCATAAAAGGGGAGTGGAGGAGAAGATGGAACGAGGAGCTTTACGGACTGTATAGCGAAATAGACTTTGCCAGAAGGTTAAACGTCCTACTACTAAGATGGCTGGGTCACGTAGAACGCATGGAAACCAATGCTCCAATTTGCACATCGGATAATACGTTACTAAGCACAATTTTCGCATTGGAACTTCAAGAATGATTATTAAAAAACCTCTCCATTACTCGATTCACAACGTATCACTGTTTGGCGTAATTTTTGTTCTTAATGGCGGTGTGACTTATTTGAAAAAGATGCTGATGGTATTACTGTAACAGTGAATAATTGATGATTGCTTAAATCTGGATTTAGGCTATATTGATGTAAACTTTGGGAATTTCATAATCAACAGAGCAAAGAAATAGCCACAATTTCTCAAGACAAATTTTTGATCGTGTTATTTCTTCATACAAAATTAAAACAATTGGCCACCGATATTTTGTGATTTAACAATTTTAGACTTTTTCAATATTAAAATTCAACCTCTCCTTGGAAAACCCTGTAATAATATTAGAATAATTGTAAACAACAACAAAAGTTTTTTAATTTGTTTAAAACTTCTAATATCTCTACACAAAAAATCTTAAAATTCAATTATTATTGATTGCTTATTTCTTGAAGTATCTAAAATTAAAATGGAAAGTTATCAGTGTACACGCCCCATCATCCTAGTCTCTTTTTTTGTACTTACAACTCAAAACCTCCTCGCCTACGTTAAGCTCCCCATTTTATTTGATGAACAAAAAAAATCCTCCAAAGACTTGAATTTTATTTCCTTTGATTCATCTTTTGTGCGTTCAAAATATTTTCATATTTTTGTTCTTCCTCATTTCTAATTACTATAATAATTATGATCCTCTTAACTTAAAGAACAAAATATTTTAATTAAATTGTATAATTTCAAGCTTTTGATATGGAAATGCCCATAACTTTGTTGTTTCTTATAAAGGTTAGGTATCTTATATAAATTAACTTCAAAAACCAACATTTTCCATCTGTTTGTTGATGGTTGTTCTTGTTTTTGTTGTTTTTCTTCTGTTATCTTTAAGAAATTAGAAAAAAAAAAACAAACAAAAATTATAAGGGCCATAATGAGTGAAGATGAAATTTCTATTTCTTCATTTCCTCCAAAAAAGTCCACCCTCTTCACGATACCTACATACTTGTAATATAAACCGAAACAGAGACCAGAACCAGAGGCAATATTATAGTAAGTATACGCCATGTCTTCCATTCAAACAAAACAAATGATAAGTCCCTTTTTGAAAATATTACATTTAGAATTTAGATATTTTCTTATTTGTATGAATATATGTATATACTATCCACAGGTTACAGAGAGGTTAGGTATGTAACCTTTAAGAAAATCCTAAATTTATGTAAATGTATTTAAATTGTCAGGGATTTTCACCACCATTATCGTTTTGTTGAATTTAACAATTTTCAACGAATATTTTTATTTTTCGTGTGAAATTTGTAAAATAAGAATCTTGTTTATTTTGTTGGAAAGTTATATAGTTAAGCCTCAAATATAAATTCAGGATAAAACATAATTTACAAAACGAGAAAAAGAAATTATCAAAATAAAAAAGAGAGAATTCTGAGAAAGCCTTTGGGCATCGGTAAGGTATTTTGTTTGGTTTTCGACTTATAGATTCTATGAAATTGTACTAATAATTAAAAACTGTGTAATACACAAATTCAAACACATAAATATTTTTTTTTTAATTTTCACATGCATACGTATGTATGTACTTCCGTATTCACGTGAATTTATGTTGTTAATAAATTTAATATAATACAAAAATTATTGTGAATTAATCAATTTTGTTCACTTAATGCATAAAATACAGCCGAAGGGTTTAATTTGAATTCAGCAACGCTTCAGTAATTTCATCGAAATAAATTTAAAATATTAAAGGTCCTTAATTATGTAGTCGTAGAAATGGATTGTTTTGTTTTCGACTTAAACAACAATTATTGTTACACTGATGCGTTGGAAAAATTAAAGCAACATAAAATATCAATTTAAGAATGATAAATCCTTTATTTTCAGAATGATTTATTTTCATAGTATTATTAAAATCAAAATGAAACAATTATAAAACAAATTAATCAGAATAAAGAACGAGAAGCTAATGGTGGGGTGTTATTTTTAAGGATTCTAAAGGGCAAGCTATTTTTATACGAATACTGAAAATCAACAGAGATGGAAATACAAATTATTTCTTATTTGGCTATTTAATAAGACTTAAAAGTAACAAATTGAATTATAATCTTCAAAATTATAGCTATTTTCTTGTCTAACTGCCTTTCCCTAGCCTTTATTATAAGAGCATAATAACATCACATAAATCAATGCAGTCTTCTTCTTCAAATTTAATTGCTTTTATAGCTTTAAAATACTTAATTTTATTAATACTTCTATATACAAGTTTGTGAACAAAATATATATTATAGTATCTCCTTTCCACATTCTCATTAAACAACCAATTTTAGTATTTTGACCCTGAGCAATATGTTTGAAGGTATTTTATTGAGTTATGTATGTATGTATACAAGTGAAACTTAATTTATTGCTCCAAAATAATACACATTAAAAGCATCAAGGACCTTGCCGTTACACTTTCTCCCTATCTATCTATGGTATATGAAGGTTTTTAGGAATCAAAGGTAAGTATGTATGTGCCTACTACACAATCGGATATATCCAATTTGTTGAAATTGAGACATCTTAATGGCTAACTGCCATCACTACAAAAGGTTATTTTGGTGATTTCTCTTATTTGATGACAGTTGTTGGAGTTTTCTTCATTTTAAGACATTAAAAACAAAAACAAAAAGAAGTATAATTATTTTAATGAGTCATTTACAATTTTTGTGTTTGTCTTTATTTTTCTGAGGATCCTCCTTGAACCATAAAAAATAATTTAAGTTTATAATTTTTGTTTGTATTTTTCATTAATTGAATTGACAGATTTGTTATTTGATTGTGAATTGTTTGATGCAAATTGTGAACAAAAAAGTCCATTAAGAAACGAAAAGCTCCTTTTAAAATAGGCATTAACATTTTAAAATTTTAATTTTTTTTTCTTGTTAGGTTTTGTTTAGGGACAGGAAGGAAAAAAACGGCACTTAGTAAGTTTCAATTATAGGAGGTATCAGTTTAGACTCAGTTTCCATTGTCGAGAGTAATTAACTCTTAAGTACCTAATAAAAGAGACCAAGATTATGTTTCACAGTCACAGAAGTGGTACTTAAGTGAATAATAGAGATAGACTAAGATCCTTATTTTATTGTTCAAAACTTTTATGAATAAGTATAGCACCTATAAGTCTTTGCTATGGAGCACTTAAATGACACTAAATGAAGCTAAAGGTTTGTTTTTTTTTTCATTTCCGTGAGACTGACATTTGAAACTTATTCGTAAGTATCACTTATTTGTATGTGGTAAACACTTTTAAACTTGATTTTAAGCATCTTAAAAAAAAGCCACTTAAGTGTCACTCTTCTGACTGTGTGTGGCAATTGAAGATCATATGTAGCTAGAATGCAATACAAACTTAAATGTTTTCTTCCAAAAATAAATCTACATAAAATTGCAACAACAAACAAAAATTGTATCATCAACCGTTGGGCGCCACTTTTAAACACCATACACAGTTAAAAAGGGAATATAAAGTTGTAAAATATAAATCAATTTAAGAAAAATAATAAAATAGCGGTTGTGACGTTTTCCTACTTATAAGTTACATAAAGATGTAAAAACTTACAAAGAATTCTTCTTGATTTATCATCAACTGTTGGGCGCCACTTAAGAAAAAAATAATTCAGCTAAAAAGCAAATACAGAAGTCTTAAATATGAATCAATTTTTAAAAGAAAAAGACAAATAATAACGGTTGTGTCTTTTTCCTATAGCATTTCGAGTATGCATAGACATAGTACTTGTACTTGACGAAAAATAGTGTATATAAACAACTTTTCTAATTTATCGTTCTTTGTTGCAAGGAAATTTCCGCGGACAGAATTTCCAATTTTTTTTAAGCTTCTCACTGTCATGCAAAGTAAAATTCCAAACTTGGCTGTACTTTTTTTCGTCCATTCGTATATAAAATAAAGTCCTAATTTTGTTTTGGCGGGTAGGGGGGGGGTTGTGGTGTGTGTTTTGATAGAACAAAAAAAAAAAAAACAAAAAATTAACGAACATTTTTATCTTGTACTTTTATTTTCTTCATAAATTCTACATAATTTGCATCTTTGTCTTTCTTTGAATGACCACTTCTGTTTTTTTTTCTCTTGTGTTTCTTTCTTTCTTTGAATATATATACATACATATATATATTTTTCATTTTTATCAAGTTCCTCAATTAAAAATGAAAATTCATCAAAAGGACATTTGGTCACTTTTTTTGGGTGACATTGTTCCATGTCTTATCGAAAGTTTTGTGTAATAATTATATTTTTTTCCAAGACAGGCTGCATAATAAAAGGAATATTTAATACCAAAGAAAATTAGGCAACATGAAGGGGCAGGGGAGAGGTTGAGGGAGAAAAAAAGGAGTCACAAAATCTCAAAGAATCCATCAACGTTTCGCACTTATAACAATAAAGATTGTTGACATTTTTCCGTACACATAAAAAAGTATACTTATGTACATTTTTATTCTGCTCGTTCACTTTCTTAAGGATATTCTTTTTAAATTTGTATGTATTTTATTTGTATATTCTTTCTTTTGTCTCCTCAATTTATATATTCAATATTTTGAATTATTATGTTCCTCTGTTCTGTTTTTTTATTGTTTTTTTTTTTTTTTTTTTTTTTTTTGCTGAGTAGGGTTATTCAATTTTTTACGACGTTTTCTTTTTGTATTTTCTTATTTTTTGGGTTGTTTTCTTTTCTTAGTCTTTCAAGAATTGAATGTGATGTGAACGATCAAAATGTCTTGTTCTTCAGATTTTAAATGAAAAGTATACAATGAGATGTTTTTTTTTTAATATTTCTTTTTGTTGCTGTACATATTTTAATTTTTGATCCTCTTTTGGGCGGTTTTTACTTTTATCCTTATATATACTATACATATACATACATCATGCAAAGAAATGTAAGGCAAACAATGAGTCCATCCAAAGAGGAACACGAACTGAACACATCATCATATTAAAGGATGTTTGGATTTTATAATATTTTATATCTGAATATTAAGCTCTCCTTTAGTACATAATATATATGTATGTAAGTATAAGCGCTATGGGAATAAAATTATTACTCTTATTGTGGGAAGGGAGCAGAAGACCCAATGGGATTTGGTATAATGTATGTCAACTACGAAAAATCACATGACAATGTCCTTCCTTTTATTATTTTTTGTTGAGTGAAAAATACCCTTAATGCTCTGAAATTATACTATGGCCTTATAAATAAGAAAAATGTAAGATGGATTATTAATGAGAGAGAGAGAGCTTATATATGTATTTTGTATATATATAAATATAAGGACAAGATTTAGTTGATTCAGAATTATTGGGGTGTTGTGCTTTTACGCACGAACTTGTGCGTTTCTTTATTTTTAAATTCTACTAATTCTCTGTGTTGAAATAATAGACTTATGTAAATTTTCTTCTTTATTCTAAATGTCTCGAGTTTAAAGGAAAAATTTTCAAGACAAAAAAATTGAGTTTAAGAAACGCAAATATGTAAATTCTAACGATTTGTATTTTTCTGAATTTTAAAATGATTTTTATAATTTTGAATACAATTTATTTGATTGAACATCATTATTCAAAATTTGCGAATTTAAAAACTTAAAGGGAAAACATCCTACTTTGTGATTTCAAAAGTATAGAGCTGGAATTCGACATCTGTAAAATTAAGTTGTTAAACCAATTTTTTTCTTCAGTTGAAAGTCTGACATTTACGAAAATAGATGACTTAACTATTAACAAAGCAAACAAATTGTTAAAATTTACTACAAAAATGGTGATTCTGCCACAGCAACATACCGTGCTTTAATAGGTATCGCTGCTGTAAGTGAAAGTGTTGCCGAAGATCCGAATGTATAAAATCCGTATAAAATCCAGCTCACACAACAACTGAAGCCAACTGACCATTCACAATATCGTAGATACGTCAAATGGGTGCTTAAGCAACATTTTTCGAACAAAATTTTCTTCAGCGACGAAGTAAATTTTTCACTCAGTGGGTATGTTAATAAACAAAATTTTAGTATTTGGGGTTCTGAGAATCCTCAAAAGAGACCACTTCATCCACAAAAAGTCACTGTTTGGTTCGGAGGTGTGATTGGACCTTACTTCTTCGAAAACTATAACGGAACGACTGTCACCGTCAATTCGGAGCGTTATGGTCATATGATAAAAGACTTTTTTGTGTCTGCTATTGATGAATACGGCTAGGAGAATATGTGGTTTCAATAAGACGTTGCCACGTGCCACACAACTTGAGCAAATATAGCTTTATTGCAAGAGACATTTTCTTTTTTGTGTTTATGCAGATAAGCCTTTACCTCTTGAGCACTTTAAAACCAACATTCGTTAAGTTCTGGCTGAGATTCCGCCCAATACGTGTCCAAAATTGGCCGAAAATTATCTCAAAAGAATCGATGCTTGTAAAAATTCGTGTGGTGGTCATTAAAATGATGTAGTATTTCACATATAATGTCAAAGTTCAAACTTTATAATAAAAAATAAATATAATGAACAAAAATATTTTATATGAGTTTTATTAACTTCCCATAGGAAGTTATTGTAATGGGTCCGATTTGACAAATTGAAAATTTTGACATTTCTCGACGTTTCAAGGTCCCTAGAGTCGAAATAAAAGATTTTTAGAAAGATGTCTGTGCGTGCGTGTGTACTTACGTCCGTACGTCCGTACGTTCGCGACGTTTTTTTCGTCGTCCATAGCTCAAGAACCAGAAGATATATCGACTTCAAATAAATTTTGTTATACAGATAATAAGGCAGAAAGATGCAGAAAGGGCTCTCAAGAAAATTGCGTGGGTGGTTTTTTTACCATAGCAGTTTAAAAAAAAGGTGAAAATTTTGGTTAACCCTAAATATCTCATGAACCAATGACGCTAGAGACTTGAATTAAATTTTGTATTATATATTGTAAGGTGATACAAAACAATTATATTTTTGGAAAAAAATTCAATTAACGGTTTTTTTTTATAAATCAAAAAAACTGAAAAAAAAAATTTGTCACTTCGAAAATTTTACGACTAAAATATGATTTCATCTCCAAAACAATTTTGTGCAACGAAGAATAATGTTTTTGACATCTGATAAAATTTTGAAAAAAATCGAATTGACAGTTTTTTTACAAAAAATAATAACCTAAAAAAAATAAAAAAAAGTTGGTAAAAATTGAGTTTTGACTCAAATATCTTTTCAAAACTTTGAGATATTGGCTTTAAACTACTTTTATCTTTCAAAAAATATTAGTTTCAACATTCAGTAAAATTTTGAAAAAATAGAATTGACAGTTTTTTTACAAAAAATTAAAAACCGAAAAAAAAATTAACAAAAGTTGGTAAAAATTGATTTTCGACTTAAATATCTTTTCAAAAACTTGAGATTATGGCTTTTAAGTAATTTTAACTTATAAGAAATATTGTTTTTAACAGTAGGAAAAATTTTGAGAAAAATCGAATTGACAGTTTTTTTACAAAAAATAAAAACCTAAACAAAAAAATTAATAAAAGTTGGTAAAAATTGATTTTCGGCTCAAATAGCTTTTCAAAAATTAAAAATATTGGCTTCAAACTTATTTTATTTCACAGAAAATATTGTTTTTTATATTCAATAATTTTTTTATAAAAATCCAACAGTCCGTTTTTTCATAACAAAAAATAAAATCTACAAAAAATAGAACGCAAATTTGGTAAGAATTGATACATTTAGACAAACTTTTAAGCAAGACAAATCGATAGACGGGATGGGAAGTTATCAGTGTGGGTCGCATCCCAGCCTCTTTTTTACTTTTACTTTTGAAACCGCAAAATGGATAACCCTGTATTTTTCCGAATTTTAAAATTATTTTTGTAATTTGAATAACATTTATTTGTTTGAACTTGATTCAGGTGGAACAACATCACCACGTGTCAAGTCACAAAAAACATCTGGCCAACACTGGATTTAAAACGTTCAAGGTGCTTGCTCTCTCTAAGCAGATTGCATATAAGCTCGATAATAGGTGTCATAACCGGACACTGTCTAATAGGAAAGCACGCCATGAGATTAGGCGTATTCTCAAATGACTTCTGCAGAAGCTGTATGGACGAGGAAGAGGAAGAAACAGTTCTTCATCTTCTCTGCACATGCCCTGCTCTGGCTCGAAAACGCAAGAATTACCTAGGAGAATTCTTCTTTAACGATCTAAACGATCTAAATCATATCGGCATAAGCAGCCTCTCACGTTTCGTAAGAGACTCAAACTGGTTCCATTGAGCTTAGAAAGAAACCTCAAGATTCATGTTGTATCACAATGGGCCATCAAACTGGCCTAAGTGTGTCCGTTTCCATCTTGGACAGCCACTTCAACCTAACCTAACCCTGAACTTGATTATTTAACAATTGCAAATTAATGCCACAAAAAAGCCACAGTCTGCAATGTATATATCTTATTTCTCAATAAAAGATATTCTTGTAAGGGAATGCAATCATTTGTGAATGTAATCATTGATTTTTATTCAAAGATTGCATTCATATTAATTCACTTTAAAAAATAATGGTTTTTGATGGAAAATATAAGCAAATGTTTTTAAATTATTGTGCGATTTTGTTTTATTGTGTTCATTGGATTAAATTTCAAAATGAAGCACATTTATCAATTATTAATAATTCCCCATTAATTGAAATTTTTTATCTAAAAGTTACTAATCAATGCAGATAAATAAATGCACATTGCCTCGTCCGTTCATAAATGATTAATTTATCAGAAATAAAAACTGTTATATAATAAATCGAATTATATTTCATTTTTGTTTTTTTTTTTTTTTTTTGACTATAAATAATAAATTATTTTTGTTATTCGTTTATCATTGGCATTTTAGATGGGCTATTAAAATGGGAATTATAAATGATGAACAATTGTGTTACTGTTTGATTATTATTATTGATTGATGGATGTAATTTATTGTATATAGATAAAAAAATATTCTCTTCCTTTTTTGTAACCAAATTAAATTTCCTTAATGGAATATTATTTTGTTTGTTTTGTTTTTAGTATTTTGTTCTCCCAAGAGTGATTTTTTTGAACCTCCGTTAACCCATAAAAATATGAATTATTTTTATCATATAGTTTTTTGTTGTTGAATATATGTATTTATATTGTTCAAAAGAGAGGCTTTTCGAAATGTTGAAAAACTGAAATTAAATTTAATTTTGTATAATTTTTTTAACTTTTAACTATTCAACTAGATAAAAAAAAGAAAACGAAAATATGAAACAAAAGAAATAAAATAAATGGTCATTCAAACCGACAAATAAAAAAATAAAATGCAAATTTCTCAGATTCTATGAACAAAATAGATCCTACCTAAGAGATATAAAAAAATATAAACGTTAATTTTGTTTTTGTTTTGTTGGTCCTTTTAAAACTAGAGGCTATAATCATAGAATGTGCGAAACGAAGTATAACTTTTTATAGTCAAATCAAGTTGGGTGTTATTTTTTTCTTCTTCAGCAGTTATTGCTAAGGAGGGTCTTTATTTTGGTGAGTCTTTTTTGTTGTTGTTGTTAATTTGCACGACATACAACAGAAGCAAAAAACATAAAAAAAAAACAAACAAAATTCAGTGCCACACCTCTCTCACCCAACAACAAAGACTGATAATATACATATGCACATATATACAATGTTGTGATGTAAAAACTGTAGATGTAATGTATTTACACAACAGTTATACTTTTTTTCGTCCTTTAAAAACATTGGTTTATACGAAGGATACTTTGTACATTCGCACTCAAAACTGGTTGTGTGTGTTACTTTTTTTTTCTTAAGTGGCGCCCAACAGTTGATAAATATAAAAACAAAAACACAAAACAACAGACAAAATGTTGTTTTTTTATATTTCTTGCTCTATTTCGCGAAGAATCCTTTAAGGGAATCCTTCAATGTAAATTTTTGTTTTATTTAATGTGTCTGAGTGATCAAACTTAAACAAAAACTACACTCTAAAAATAAAACACACTTTACATGGTACGGTGCTTGAGAGAAACAACAAAATAAAGACTGGATTCTTTTCTTTTTCTTTTTGTTATTTTGTATTTTTATATTTTCAAGGATGAAAAACACAACAACAACAACAACAAAAACAATAATGTATATAGGTACATTAAATTTTACGAGGAAGCCGCCTTCCTCTTTAAGTTCAAAAAAATAGCAACAAAATGTTGTAAATGTTCCATCATTTAGACAAAAAAAAAGTAGGAAGGGGTTTGAAATTGTTGTTTTATGAGTTTAGGCCATGTGTTTTCAATGTAAAGGTATAATATGGATTCCTTTAGGCAAGCTTAATTTATAATATAGCTATGCGAAATAATATATCTACAACACACATAATTTGACGATTGTTAATGCAAATTGAATTTTGGGCTTGGGTTTTTGATAATGAATTAATAATATAGGTATGTTATGATGGAATGGTGATGAAATTCTATATATTGGTGACCTCGTATTATAATGATAAGGTTTTAAAATTAATGTAATGTATATGTATATACATATGTATAGGTTCAAGGATCTTAAAATGTTTTTTTTTTCTTATTAATAAACGTGAATTAACAAACAAGTTGTCATAAGGTGATGTATTGATTTCGAAATTTGCTAATTTATTTAATGACTGCAAAACAAGCAAACTCACATTTTAGGGTTTAAAATTTTGTTTACCATGAGTTCGTGAAACTGTAGAAAAGCATTCATATTCTGCCTTCTAATTTAAAGAAAAAACTCAAACCTCATATCATCAAATAATTCCAAGAACTATTAACAATTTTGTATTTGGTTGGCAACCCTGCAATATAAACAGAGGACCAAAAAATATAGACAAAATGATGTCTTAACAAGATGAAATGTATGTATTTTTATATAATAAAGTATTAAATTTCAAAATTTCTAATAATGCTCATGTGTTTTGGCTTAAGGTTATTACCTATACATATCATAGGATAATAAAACCATACATTATATTATATTATATTATATATTATGAAGAACCAAGGATTAAATAAGTGTTTGTTTCTATGGTAAAATCTATTTCCGTTCGAAAGTGAGAACCAAAAGCAATTAAATCATTTTGAATGTATAAATATAAATATTATACCACATGTGTGTGTGTGGATGTAATCGTGAATGTGTTAGATACATTATTTTAATTTAACAGAACGCATTCAAAATAAAAAAGTAAAAGGTGTTTTTTTCAAGATAAGTGAATTCTTTTTTAATCTTTTTGACTTTATGTTTCTAAGATCTTTTGTTAATTTGTTGAAAAACAGTTCTTAAGACTTTAAGTTTGATTAACTTTCGGCAAATTTCTTGACAGAGTTCTAATCTCTAAAACTTGGTTTATCGAGAAATTGGATCCTAATTGAGTTCTTAATTATCTCTTCAATAAGTTCTAAAGCCTTACAAATTTGATTTAGTTCTCAGTTTTAAAATAGAAATTCGATTTATTAGACCTTCCAATTTGGGAGTCCAGAAAATTAGAAGTCGTTTTAGCAACAATTTTACTTCTGTAAACGACTTGCATAAGATATTTGTATTTTATACCATCAGAACTTTGAATGTGCAATGATATTTCATTATTACGACAAAGTGAAGATGATTTCAATCATCAAATGTGTCTCAACCTCGTGACTTGTTTAACGAATCATCATATAGACATGAACACTATGGAAATTACAAGTAAGAGGTAAGGACCAAGAGCCAGCCCTATGTCAATTTGTGCAACCTTAATAACCAAACTTAATTATAAATGTTCACCAATGTTCAAAGATACACCAAGAGTTACTAGATCGAGTTTCATGTTGATTTTAGAATTTTATCAAGAAACTGGTTGTTAATTGTACAAATAAGAATTTGGCTGTTTAGAATTTTTTGACGGTAGGCAAAAAGGACCTAAGTCATAAACTGGTCACACAAATTCAATATAAGTAGTTAATATCAAAACAATTATAAATTTGTCTGTCTTATTGTCTAAACAACCAATCACTATAAAAAAAACACCCTGTGGTATTTTCTTTCACATTACAAAAATATTATTCATGTTTATGTTCTATCATATTTTATATTGCTCCAGGGATATAGGAAAATATCGAATTAACAATACCTATCTCAATTTGTGATGTTGCTTTCCGCTTGTTTTGTTTTGGTTTTTCTTTTTCTTTTCTTGTGTCAATTTATGTACTGCTAAGAAATATAAATACTTACAACATAAATACAGAAACCAACTTAGATACATCCTGCCAAAAAAAAAAAAAAAAACAAAATATAGCTAAATATACGTACATACATAAAACTTTGAAGGATGTGAATTTAACAAGAGCTCACTTTCTCTTAGTTCGTTAGGAATGATTATGTAGGGAGGAAGGTGTACATAGTATAGTACAAGTACGAGAATATGTATGAAAGAATAAACAAGATGGATGAAAGCTCTATGTCTCTGACAAAAACAGGAGCAAACAAAAGAAAAATATACATTTTATGATTTTCAAAAAAAAAAAATACCAAAAAATGGCTTATACAAGGATAATACTGAATGATTAACTAATTTACTTGTCAACTATGATGAATGGCGTATAAATTAGTGTGATATCATAATAAGGAAGAAGATTCTTATGCATTTGACTTATGTGATGATCATTATCACATTTATGCAAATCAAATAAAAAAAATTTAAGGATACATCGAACCAAATCCAGACGTAGAATTGAAATTAAATCCACGAGGGACATTGTTGTACATTTAATGGATATATGTTCATAAGATTCAAAAATTGAATTCGTTGAATAAATAAAATAATTTAAAAACTATAAAACATGTCATTATATTTAAGTCAGTTTGACTTAAAAAGCTATTATTATTAATGAATGTGTTCATAAAATTCAAAACACTTATTAATTGAATTAATAAAATAATTTATCAATTATAAAACATATTGGTTTGATTTCAAAGGAAATTAAGAGGCCCTGGAGGATGCAAACACTTTTAAATTTCAATGCATTGAAGTAAACTTTCAATTCACCGACTTAATTTTTAAAACGACCTTTTCCAAGGATACATGACACAACTATAGAAATTCACAAATCAAGTAAAATAAAAGCTATTGTAGAAAATAATCCTCAAAAACCTCCAAGGGAAAAAAATGATTTGATAAATCCCAAAGAGTTCTAGTCTTTTTAATAGGGTTTCCGGTTTTACTAACTTTTAAGCAGCTGTAGTTAATACTAAAGTCGATATACATAAATTCCAATCCACCAAGTTATCCAATTAAAAATGATATAAGTCACTTAACAAAATACAAAAACAAAACTCAATGTTATCTAAAAATGTCTCCTAATTTCTCCAAAAATATTTATGGAGATACATACAAGCATAGCAATATATCCTTGAGATTGTTTTTTTTTTTTTTTTTTTTTTCAAAAACAAAATAGCCATCTATAGGCAAACACAATTTCATTGCCTTAATTCTCTTAAGACACCAAAACTTTTTCTAAGGAATCTCAAAAACAAAAATAAAACAACGAAAAGGAAATACAAAATTTTTACAAAGTTCAAACAAATCAAATTTTAAATCGAATGATGACCCAACAACCAAATATCTCTGTCCCGTCCTCAAAAAACAAAAAAATAAATAACGACATTTCTCTTAGAAAAATTTCCTCCTTAAAACAAATAAGGAAGAAAGTTTTGTTCTTTTTTGTTGTTTGAAACCTCCTTCAGGGAATTAGCCCAAATAAAGAATGAAAAGTTAAGAAAAAAAAAAGAAAATGTTCAAATCAAAGTTCGAATAAAATACAACCTATCTCCCCCCCCCCCCCTCCCCCAACTCTTGAAAATTGATGATAAAATATAATCGAGTATCCAATGCATATTTGTATTGAAGACCCTCAACAAAATCAAAAAATAAAAAAAGATATAAATTTTCACATCAGTAAACAACGAAAAAGAAAGACAGCAACTAAGAGAAGAATACAAAAAAAAAAAACAATACAAAACAAAACAATTCTGCTTAAGAGCAAATCCCATAAATCACTGAAAGCCCCATCAATTCCCATAGCTGTGGGGCATATTATACAATTACCATAAATAACCTATTTGTAACCCGACGAAATTTTCCAATAAAAAGCAAAATATATAACAAAAAGAAGTACAAAATTGCCTCCAGTTATAACTTCAGCCTCCCAATGGGATCTTAGTTAAACTGCGCAATACATTCATAACCATCACCAACCAAACCCCTACCCTTCCCTGGAGCCTCTTATCACTCTCCAGAAATAAAAAATAACAAGGAGTGAGTAAAGAGATAATGAGGAAAGTAATTAAAAAATAATATTTTCGATTCCATTATCCTTTCAATTCATGTCACATGAAATATACCAATACCTATACTACATACACTACCGCTACTAAGGATGGATGTAGGATGTATCTATCTATCTTCCTTTAAGGACTTATTTTTGTGTGTTTTTACCCACCTGAGTTGATCCAATTCAGAGCGAATATTCATATCCATATTCTCGGCATTGTTCGTTATCCTTAGGGATTTGCGTAGATTATTCTCCAATAGTTCATAATCCTCTCTGCGGCGTGTCATGAGGGCGTTCAACTGTTTTGTTAACAAACGCACTTGATCATTCAGAGGCAAAATCATATTATCCTCTTCACTGGCATCGTCCTTAATGGCATCATCACCGTCATCACCATTGCCATTGTTTGCAACACTATCATCAGCATCACTTATATCACTGTTAGTCGAAGCCGCATATGACTGTAATTTAGCGCTTTTATCATTCATCATCATTGATGATGACAACGAATCATCTTCGCCATTGTCCTCTTCGCCACCAACAATAATAACCGTACGTTGATGTTGTTGGCGTTGGGCGCCATTTAAGCCACCCAAACCACCACCATCATCATCATTATCAACATCAACGTGAACACCATTTCCACCACCAACACCAACAACAACTACACCTTTAGCATTGCTACTGTCACGCAGCATGCTATTCGAATCGAAGCTATTATTTTTTCGCCCATTAATAACACTTGAATTAGACCATCCCATCGAGGCTAACAGGATCACGAGTCCTATCAGAACATTTAAATGACGAAAGTTCGACCACGACCACGTCATTCTGCTGCTGACCGCCAACTTAAGCCGCACAAACAACAAATACAAACAAAAATAAAAACTTAAACACAAAAAGGAGTATCGACAAATAGAAAATAAAATGTATCGATAAAATATGTAACCAAAACGTTACAAAAGTGAATCAAATCAAATCAAATATAACAGAACTCGCGTGCTAGGGAATTATGTCACCACCATAGAACACACAATAGAACACGCGCCGCCTCGTCGTCCAGAAACAACCACTCAACAATCGCGCACAGGAACACACACTATAAGTGAATTCGGTCAGTAGTAGCAACTAGTGTATCCATTCGTCTAAGCATGACTCGTTGCTAGAGATAGAGGTGTGTATAGGTACTAACTATAGAACAAACCGACTTACGAACGCAACGGTTTTATTGTCATATAGAACTCGCAAACGATTGCGAAGGATTTTTTGTTGTCAATTTTCGAAAAGAAATCGCTTCGTATTTTTTTTAAGTGCAATTCCACTGACGGTTTACTGAGAACTAAAGCCGGTGCGAAAATTGAGGATCCTTTTATACCATCGGATACCACCACACCACCAGATATTGTCGACGACCGACCACGCACAGGGGAGTTTTTGGCTGGTTTGTTTTTAGTACGAAAACATAGCGAGAAGCGAGAGTGTGCCAGGCTAGTAGTTGCCACTTTGCCAGTTTCTGTCTGTGGTATTTTGCCTGCCAGAGAAGGGTTTCGAGAAATGTTTGTCGAGGAGCAACGAAGAGGCAAACGAATTTTAGTCAAAGAGAAATATAAAATTCTGATTGAATTGTTGTTGTAATGAAGAGTATTTTTCGTAGTATTGCTGCAAGCAAAAAAGTAGTGAAATGTTGTACTTACATATATGCGTGTTAATACTATTTCTGCAATGCATATATGTATGTAGTACTGCAGAAATAGAAATAAAATTGAGCTATGCCATTAAGTAACGGATTTTTTCAATCTGTCAATACTTTTTTTCGAAATTTGTCTTTTTGACAGCTGTCACTTGATTTATGCTTATAGTTTGATTTCTCATTTTATAATAAATAAATAAAATCTTGCAAATTTGTTTATCAATTTATCAATTTATTGAAGGGAGATTTTGGTAAGCGCATAATCTCGGGTCGTGGGCCTATGGGGAGTGTCATCCAAGACCATGCGATTTAACACCACTGGACTATTGTTTGTGGAGTTATGTACGCAGATAAGCCGTCAGAAGACTGACGCCTTGGACGACAATATTTGGCACATTATTGCTGACATACGGCCAAATGGCTGCAAATTAATCGAAATTTGGTCCGTTTGACTAGAATTTATTCGAGCCAGCCGCGTTAGACATTTGCCCGAAATCATTTTTAAAACATAATCACAAACTCTAAATCATTTTTTTTAATTTGAAATCGACTTTAAAAATGATTTTTAGAGTAAGGGTTGACTCTTTAATCATTTTAAACCAAATGAACTATACTTTAACGCTAAAGCACTCTTCTTACTTTAAAAGCAATAAAATGCCTCTTTATCTTTTTTAAAGTATACATTTTTAATCTTACTGAGATTTGGTTGCGAGACTGCAGTAGATGTGGCTTTTCTTTTAGCTGAATTTTTCGTATTGACGCCACTATCTGAAGTCTAGATTTTACTGCGACGAATTGAAAGACCTGGAATTTTACTAGGTATTTGTTATCCTCTTTTCGACAGAATTTGATTGCTTTTGTTTTCAGTTTTTGAATTAAACTCGATGACATTGAAGACAAATCACTTGATGTGGTGATGTTACCAACTTCCTTTTCTTTTGCGTCTAGCTGATGTTCTTCTTTTGTTTGACTGGGGTTTCAGGAACAAAAGTTACATATTCGCTAACAATGTATTTGATATTATTTTAATACTCCTTAATTTTCGATTCTGTTAGATTTTTTTAGTAGTCAAAATTAGGTGTGTCATTTGATGTCATTTTGTTAAACAGGTTCTTGAGTTAGAAGAGTTGTTTAAAGTGTTTTAATAAAGAACTGCTTAAACTAAAGTCGCCTTACTTGCTTAAACGAGAACTGTTTAAAGTTTTGCACCACTGTTTCAATAAAACATAACATAAATAAAAGTATCAATTTTAGTGATTATGTGAAATTTGTATAAAGACGAATGTTGAATACAAATTTTAGACGAAATAGTACGATAACTACAGCCCCGTTAAAAAAAAAATCCTCAAATAATTTTTGCTTCTTTATTTCCTTGAAAACTGGTTTTGCGATTTTGACTAATGTGAAGCTTAAGGTGTTTTGTCTTTTCCTCAAGCATAAAATATTCGATGAAAATTAGAAAGATACAAACTTGTGCCTTCGAGGGAAGGCATGGTGTCAGTTTTATTTAAAAACCTTGAAAATTAGAAAAGGTACTTATATTCACTTCATTTGCTAACTTAATTATTTCATTTAAACAAAAGTAACTTTTAGAACAAATAAAGTGTATAGGGCTTTCCAATAAGAGGTTTAATTTTAAATAGTCCACTATTTGGTCTGATGTCACTTTTGAAGTCATTTTGTGACATTTGAAAATTAAACTATATAATTGAATATAAGAAACGATACACGTTTTAACAACGCATTGCAATTGTTAAAATTTACTATAGTAGAATGGTGAAGTTATCAAATTGCAATGTTACAAGAAAAATTTCCTACGGTCTAATTATTTCTCGAAGAAGTGATCACAATTAGCCACCAAAATCTTGTAATTTTATACATACAGTTGGTTTTCTTTAGTGCCACTATTAGAAACCTTGAAGATGGAATTTTTGAGAAAGTCATCGAGGACAAACAGCTGCCTATGGGAGGATTCGTCTTTAAAAATGTTTATACAAAGCATGGTGCTCCAATCGTTACATAATATCCCATTGTTAGTGGAAATGTTCATTTCGCTTAAAAAATATGAATATTTTATATTTTTATTTTTTTTTTTAAATAAAACCTTTTACTGGAAGACCCTATACTAGCTTCAAGATAATTCTCAGCCACATCTTCAAAAAAAAAAACCTTTATATTCTAGGTTTGAAGTTCGATTGGAACCTAATAAATGCAAAAGTGGTAACACTTTCAAATGTCACTACTTATGTAGTAGATATTTCTTCTCATTTACTGTATGTTGCCTATAAACCTTTTAAAAGGCACAAAACAACAATCAAAAAGTTCTTCGGCCTTCCCAATGCGCAGCTGCTGTCCAATTCTCGTCTTTTTCTCCATATAAACGTGCTCATCATATTAAAAAGAGTCAAGAGAGAGAGTTAAATTTTTAGAACCTGATGCTTCATCAAAACCGTCAGAAAGGTTGGTTTGGTATTGGTATAGACCTGCTCCTGTTTTCCTATAGAAAACTACTAGAAACACATGCATCAGGATTGTTGTTTTAGTTTGGTTTGGTTTGGTTACCTATTGCATGCATTTTTATTTTTTTGCTGATTAGTTCCACTAAAAGTGAAGAAGGAACAGCTGTTCGCATGATGCTGGAAGCGGCTAAATAGAGAAATCCTTATGTTATCCTCGCTTGCCATACGTTCCCTTATCGCATGCACACGCCGACCAGCTGGCACGAAAAAGACAAATCCCATTGTTCATCAGTCTCCGCAATGCTTCTCCTTCATCTCATCTATATCGGTCCAGTTCCATGCTCCAAGGTTCGGTAATGTATTCAATAAAAAGAAGAAGAACAACAACAACAACAACAACAAAAACAGAAATAAAAGAAGAATAAAACATTTTGACCGATCGATTAACGTCAAGGAGGAGTCGTCGTTGTAGTCATCGTCATCGTCGTCGAGAGCCGGGCCATCAAGAGGACTATGAGGACACGAAATTAAATCACATAGGTAGGTATAGGTAGGTAGGTATAGATAGATAGGTAGGTGATATAGTGAAGAAGCAAACATTTGCACCTGCCGTTTGGATAAAACACGTACATGAAGGCATTCTATCAGAGGACAGGACCATCAGAATAGCATGACGGCATGAGGCATGACCAAGAGACGAAGAAAAACCAGGCGGTGTGGAACCAGTTTTTAAGTGATTTGCTCTCAAGAGGTCAGTTTTCAAGAGGAGAGATACCTACCTTGTTTGTAGTTTGGGATCGAAAATTGTTATGTTAATTGCAACGCGGCACCATGTGGATCAATTTCATCAGAGCATCAACTATTTTTTTTCCATACATATATGAGATACAGTTATAGGTATCTACCACAAAAGAGGCATTGCGGCAAGGACCAAGGACACTTTAGTGCAAAATCTTGTTTGGGGCGCACAGATTTGTTTTCAGGTTAATTTGCGTTTTTTGTGTGTGTGTGTGTCCTTTTTGTGCCTCACGTGTCGCTCAACTAAAATGCGGGTGGTATCTTTTCGCTTCTTGTTTATACTTAGATTGGCTTTGATTGATGGAGATTTATTTTTTTTAAATTATTGTGAAATGAATGCTGTATAAGGGTATAGTATTGAATTTAAAAAAAATACATATATAATATAAGAAGTCATATGAAAATTAAATATTGGTGGTTATTTTAAATATATTTATCTAATTAAATTTAAATCAATTGAGTTTTGGCCCAATTTAATTCGGAATTAAAAACTTATCGAGATCGTAGAAACTATGAGTCTTATGCTTTAAAATATGCTTTTAAATAATAAAGGCAGACTTATGTATTTAAAAAATACTGTTTTTTTAGAGAACTTAGTTTGGGTTCGATTTAGAGTTAAGGGTTTGTTGCAAATGAATACTAATGTTCTTAAAAGATAGGCACATGCATTTGGCAACCTTTTAATAAAAATTAATTTTGGTTATATAGAAAAGCAGTTTAAAAGAAGACCAAATAGGTTGTAAAAATAATTTAGTTAGAGTGGCAACCCAGCTATTGTGATTACCATATAATTTATATTAGATTTTTTAAAATAAAAAATCGTTAGGTGTTCAAAGACTTGTAAGTTTCTTTTTTCGATTTGGCGTTCTCGTTCTCAATAATCGAGTCGGAAGTATTAAAAAACTTTGAAGACTAAAATTGTATTCACGAAATTGACGAACATTTCTGAAACTTTCAACCAATTAAATATTGTGCAGGGCTTTCCAATATGTAATTTAATTTGTATATTAAAATACAACTTGTATTTTTAAGAGAACAATCGCCAATCCAAAAACCGCATCAAGCAGTGAAACAGTCACACGTTGAGTATTGGGAAGCTTTTCAAAAATCATTCTTGGTTTTTCCGAGTTCGGATCAGTTAATAATCCAGCGAAGATACCACTTAGCGTTTTTGTAAAGTGTTTTTTTTTTTAAACGTATGGTTTTCAATCTGGCAATACTTTTTTCGGAGTTGATCTTTTTGAAAGATGTCACTTGATTTATGCTCACTTTGGCTTGTCATTTCATAATGAATAAACTTACTTTTTAACAACGTTTGATAGTTGTGCAAATTTATCACCAAAATAATGATTCGATTCACACGAAGCAACAACACAATCAATTTATTGTCCGGCATTTTTTTGTGAACAGATTATCTTGCGTCGTGAGCCTGTAGAGTGTAGAGTGGTCTCCAGGATCGTGCAAAATTACACCGCTGGCGCTAGACTATTTTCTATGGGATTATGAGAAGTCACACTCTATGCAGATAAACCTGAGACGATTGACGCCTTGGAAAATAATACTAGACGAGTTATTGCTGACCTACGGCCCTAATTGCTACAAAAATTTTGGCTCTCGGCTGGAATTTGCTCGAGCCAGCTGCGTTGGTTATTTTCGGTGTAATGTCATTTGTTTCATTGATATCCTTATTTTAAAGACAGTCGGGAATTTGAACACCTCAAGTTCAAGCCAAAGCATCAATATTTCCAGTTGCCAGACCTTGTAACTTGTACAAACAGCTCAAATTTTGAAAAGTTGCGATTTTAATACGGACGGCGCGCAGCGACCGAAAATTGCTTCAATTTTGTGAGTTTTGACAGGAAATGTTCACCATTTTTCAATGCAAATGTTAAATCAAATATTTTCCCATTTTTAGTAAGCGTGTAGTTTTGACTTGTCAATAATCAATAGATAATATCTTTCCAAATAACGGGCTGTTCAAAATAAAACTTCTAATTGGAAAACTCTTTATTTTATTTTGGGGAAAAATATGTATATTGAATTTTCATGTACCTATTTGTAAATTAAGTTTTAATTTCCCATAGGAAGTTATTGTAAGCGGTCCAAATTTGTTGAATTGAAAATTTTGACATTTCTCGACGTTTAAAGGTCCCTAGAGTCGAAATAAAAGATTTTTAGAGAGATGTCTGTGCGCTCGTGTGTAGGTACGTTCGTACGTTCGCAACGTTTTTTTCGTCATAAATAGCTCAAGAACCATTTGAGATATCGACTTCAAATAATTTTTTGTATACAGATAATAATGCAGAAAGTGTTCTCAAGAAAATTGCGTGGGGGTTTATTTACCATAGCAATTTAAAAAAGAGGTGACCATTTTGGTTAGCCCTAAATATCTCACGAAAAAATAACGGTAGAGAATTGAATAAAATTTTATATTATATATTGTAACGCGACACCAAACTAGTATATTTTTTGGAAAAAATTCCAATTAACAGTTTTTTATAAATCAAAAAACTGAAAAAAAAATACTTGTCACCTCGAAAAATGTACGAACAAAAAATGATTTTATCTCTAAAATAATTTTGTGCAACGAAGAATAACGTTTTCAACATCTGGTAAAATTTTGAGAAAAATAGAATTGGCAGTTTTTTTGTATAAAAAAATAAAAACCTAAAAAAACATTACTCAAAGTTGGTAAAAATTAATTTTCGACGTAAATATCTTTTCAAAACTCTGAGATATTGGCTTTAAACTTATTTTATCTTTTAAAAAATATCGTTGTTAACATTCAGTACAATTTTGAGAAAAATCGAATTCACAGTTTTCTTTCAAAAAAATAAAAACCTAAAACAAACAATACTAAAACTTGGTAAAAATTTACTTTCGACTCAAATATCTTTTCAAAAATTAAAAATATTGCCTTAAAACTAATTTTATATCACAGAAATATTGTTTTCGACATTCAGTATATTTTTATAAAAATCCAACAGTCCGTTTTTTTCATAAAAAAAAAATAAATTCTACAAAAAAAAGGACGCTAATTTGGTAAAAATTGATGTTCGGTTCTCCATATCTAACAATAGAAGATATTGACTTCAAATTAATTTCATTCTTCCAATTTGTATTTGTTATAATAAGAAATACATTTTTTAAGAAATGCTACTAAAATTGGTAAAAATTGGTTTTCGACTAAAAATCGCGTTAGCAAAAATAGATTTTGAAATAAAACTATTTCATCATTGTGCAAAATATTGTAAGTACCTAACTTTAATTTTCTTTTTAGAATAATTATATAATCTGTTAATCTTTTTTAACAAAACACGAAAACCTACAAACCTTTTAAGCAAGACAAACCGACAAACGGAATGGGAAGTTATCAGTGTGGATCGCATCCCAGCCTCTTTTTTCAATTTTCAGTAGGTTCTTATTTTTGTATGAAAAACTCATTTAAATTTCTTTAAAAATGCCAACAGATGTCAAAAACGTTCTTTTTTTGTGTCCAATACTACTGGAAAGGTAGTTTTCAGCTTAAGAAATATCTTGAATCTTATGGTTTATCTCACCGAACAGTGGAACAAATCTTTACATCGTTTTTAAGAAAGTAAGATTATTGCACTTTGATATTTGAAAGGCATTTGATGGGGTTTGGCGTCATGCTCTCTTATCGAAAATGCGTGCTTTTGGTATTGATGAACATCTTCTTTTTTTTTGGGTTAGAAATTACCTTTCGGACCGTTTAATTCAAGCAGTATTGGACGGTTTCAAATCTGATATCAACGCTCTACCTTATTTTTATAAATAATTTTTTATCTGAAACTGCTAACCCACTAAATTGTTTCGCTGATGACAGTTTTTAATATCCTTGTTCTTCGGATGTGAACTACTTGCATCGAGTAGACTGAACAGCTTTAATTTCTAGGTATATGCATCACAAACCATTTGTTGTGGAGTGATCACACACTCGACATCGCCAAAAATATTACACAGTGTTTAGGTTTTTTCAGACGATGCAAGAATTTATTTTACCCCTTCTGATCTGGCTATAATTTACAAAGCTTTTATTCGTCCAAAACTCGAGTATAATTCTCATATTTGGACTTTTGCCTCTATAACGTACTTGAGTCTTCTGGATAGAATTGAAAAGAGAGATTTAAAAATGATAGGAGACCGTTCTTTTACCGAGACATTTGGTTTTCATGAACACCGCCGCAAGGTCTCATGTCTATCATTGTTTTATCGTTATTTTTATAAACAATGTTCTAGTTAAATAGCCAGTTACATTCCTCCTCTTAAACAATTCAGCCATAATACCCATACTGCTAGGAATGCCCATCAGTTTACCCTGGAGACCAATTTCGTACGTATTGTTAAGTACAGGGATTCTTTCTTTAGCTGCACTACACGAATGTGAAATGCTTTACAATTCAATTGCAGACATTCAAAACCAATGTATTGGTTTGGCTCTTAGAAATTAGGCCCCAGGAAATAAGGCCCCAAAAAAATGAAATAAGGCCCCAAAGCTTATACGCAAAACAACAACAAAAATAAATTGCATTTTATTGGGGCATAATTTCACTTATTGAGGCCTTCTTTCATTTTTTGAAATTGGGGTGTTATTTCATTATGAAATACGACCCCAATTCCAAACAATGAAATAGGACCCCAAAACATTTCTTGGTTCGCTTGTCCATGAGAACAAAAAAACTGGAAATATCTGAAACAAATTGATGATAAGAAAATTGCTCGAATAAACAGTGGAATATGTATGAGGGGCATGCTGCCCTCCTGCAACCCCCCCCCTGCTTGGGGGGGTTGGATTTGGAGTAAATGCGAGGTTGGGTGTATGCAAAGTTTCTTTATATATATTTTTTACATATATTTGGTATATATATATTTTCACAGATTGATGATAAAAAAACAGTGGAATATGTATGGGGCGGCATGCTGCCCTCCTGCAACCCCCCTGCTTGGGGTCACTGTTCGCAAATTACGGTCGATACCTTTCTCTCGCGAATGGTATATGCAAAAAACGGCATATGTGTAGATATGCTTCCAGAAGACAACATATTTGCTGAAGAAACATCCAGCGAAGGGGAACCTTGGGAAGGTGAAACAAACGAAGAACAAGTGCCGATTCCTGAGGACAGCGTTTGCGTCATTTGCAAAGATCAAAGAAGCAACATAGTGTTTTTGCCATGCAAACATTTAAAAACATGTTCAATTTGTAGTTTGAAATTACAAGCATAATCGATTGCAAATAATGAAAACAGCTTCAAATGCCCTTGCTGCAGACAGGCTGTGCAGGAAACTATGCAAGTATTTGTATGAGTTTGGGGTGTTATTTAATTTCTAAAAATAAAAACACTAGGAAACAAAATATTGGGGCTTTATTTCATTTATTTCTTGGGGCCTTTTTTCATTTTGTTGGGGCTTTATTTCCACATTAAAAATGGGGCTTTATTTCATTATGAAAAATCACCCAATTTTTGGGGCTTTATTTCATTTTATTGTTTGGGGCCTTATTTCCTGGGGCCTAATTTCTAAGAGCCCATTGGTTTCTCCTTTCTAATCCTATCCCCGTTTTCTGATTGCTCGCATTGTGTAGTCCACGCACAATAAAAGATAAATAGTGTCAATTTTGGTACTTAACATTATTGTTAGCTGAAAAATAATTTTGTTTGCAGGTTTTTATTTTTTAAAATTGCAGTTAAGAAAAACCAACCACCAAAAGAATTTTTTTTTTTTCAAATAAAATTAAATGACAGCTTCCTATCTAGCGGACTATTAAAAATAAAACCTTGTACTGGAAAACCCTATAGTTCATATTTGAAAGTAATAAATATGCTCACGAGCTCAAGCAGTGCTGTTCGAAAAATTCTGATCAAACATTTTATTACCATTTTCCAGATAAGTTCTTGGAATTAAGCAAGGCTACGGGTTTTTTTTGCACTAGGTATAGCAACATGTCATTCAAACACTGTGTAAAAGTTGATGTTATTATCAATAAGAGCTGCATTTGGCTCGTGATAGTAGTCCAATACCAACCGAAGTGATTTTGTGGAAAAAGAAATGTGAAAAATCAGTTCGGAACATAAATCCAATATTTTGTGTCTGTCACGTCTCAATTTTAAAAATTCTAAGAGACTGAAAATTGCTCAACAAACTGTGGCATGGAAATGGAATTTGAAAAAATATCATGAGACCGGGACTACTAGCAAGAAAAAAGGCTCAGGGAGGCCAAAACATACAACCCCAGTAGAAGATCGTTTTTTGGTGTTGTACAGTCGTCGGCATCGGTTCAGGACTTCGGTGGACCTTAAAAACGATCTGTGTCGAGCTACAGGCAAAGTAATTTCGTCAAGCACAGTGAGAAAAAGGCTCGTAAAAGCTGGGCTTAGAGCATTCAAGCCGGATTTTCCAAAAAGAGTCAAAGGAAAACGAATGATCTGGGTTCAGGAGCACCTAAATTGGACTCCAGGCATGTGGAACAATGTCATCTTTTCGAACGAATCAAAATTCAAGCTCTTATTGCATTTTGCGGATGCCCCCAAAAACTGACGGTGTGATGGTGCGGGGATGCTTCTCTGGAGATAAAAAAGGTTGTATAAGCTTTCTAGAATCTAAAGTTAATGCAAAAGTTTACCTTGGAGCCCATGATGCTAAAGCTTTTTGGGGACACTTGCAATTTCATTTTTAACAGGACAATGCTCCTTGTCATACAGTCAAAATTGTAAGTATGAACTTGTTTTTATTTTTACCATGATTGACTAATAAATAAGCATTAAAAAAAGCTAAAACTTTTATGACTAAAAATATTTGGATTTTTTTTTTATTTCTAAGGTTTAAAAGTACTTTGAAGAAAATAATATCGATGTACTAAGTTGGCCTCCCTACAGTCCACATCTCAATCCAACTGAGAATATTTGGTCTATAATGAAACTTGAGGTTGATGTTCAAATGGTAGACATGTGCATTCAAGAGGACACAAGCGTCCACAGGTTTTTCTCAAAACCAACCTCTGTCTATCAACTCCTACTCTCACCTCCCTGTGGTGAACATCGGGTGCCTAGTACCTCAACTGGAGATTGGGTTCCAACCCCAGTGGAAAGTTGTTGGGGGCAGCAAACGAGAGAGGGGGGAGAGGTGCGTCCACTAAGGCACCTCTCCTTATCCAGACGGCAGCGGAGGAATTCCCGAGATGGAATCAACGGTGGCGTCTACAGTTCCAGTAAGGCTGAACTACTTATTGAACACCTTATAGGGCTTCTACGACTTATTCGGAGCCCAGGCCTAAAAGGAGCGGTTTATCCGGCTCCCCGTCCTTGGAGTTATACTAAGGATCTGGCCCTCCAGGTTGGGGGTTGTGCCGTCAGGGTGACCTCCTGACCACTTAAAAATCTCATATTTGCGAAGCATCAACAAGCCTCCGATACGGACGGACGAACGAACTTCGGATATGCACGTGGAATGTTAGGTCCCTTAACAGACCACGTGCAGCCGAAGAATTAGCGGAGTCCCTAGACTGCTATAAAGCAGACATCACCGCCATCCAGGAAATACGATGGGATGGGCCGGGCAAAAAGAGGATGAAAAACTGCGATATTTATTATGGTGACTGCTACCAAGAAAACCAACAGCGCTTATTTGGATGCGGCTTTGTCATTGGAGCCAGACTTAGGCAACAAGTCTTGAGCTATAGGTGCATCAACGAGCGCCTCATGACCATCCGCATCAAGGCTAAATTCGGCAACATTAGCCTGATATGCGCACACGCCTCCACAGATGAGAAGGATGACAACACCAAAGATATGTTCTTCGAGCTTTTAGACAAAACATACGAGCAGTGTCCTAGCTACGATATTAAAATTGTCCTGGGCGATTTAAATGCCAAGCTAGGAAGGGAAGACATCTTTGTTGGACAGTCTGCACGACAACACTTCCGACAACGGATTCAGGCTCATAGATTTTGCTGCGGGGCGAAACGTCATGGTACCCAGTACGCGTTTTCCACACCTCAATATCCACAAAGGAACTTGGAGATCTCCAGATCAATCTACCGTCAACCAGATTGATCATATTGCGATCGACGCCAGACACACTTCCAGCATCATGGATGTCCGAACTTTCCGAGGAGCTAACATCGACTCGGACCACTACCTTGTTGTAGCCAAGGTAGCACTTCGGGTTTCCAGGCCCAAGGCAAAACAGGGAGATGCTGGGAGAAGGTACAACGTCGAACGGCTACAATCGCAAGAGATCGCCAACTCCTTCTCCGACCGAGTTACAAGTAACCTTTCTCGAAGTTCTGTGCCGCCAACACAATGTATAGAAAACCAGTGGCAACATTGTCAAGACGCACTCAGAGAAGCCGCCTCTGACGTGCTGGGTTTCAAGCAACCACCAACAAGGAACCCCTGGTATGATGAGGAATGTCGGCAGGTAAATGCAGCCAAACAACTCGGAACACCGACTTCTCAGAAGGAAAAAGAGAGAGCATGAGAAGCGTGCGGTGAGGTTTAAAAGCAGGAATGAAGTTCGAAAGTTTTATGAACAGGTGAAACGAAATTCACAAGTACATAAACCTAGAACCGAAGGCTGCAAAGACGAAAGTGAAGTGGAAACATCATAGTAGAACCGCAGTCAATGCTGAGGATATGGAAGGACCACTTTTGCAGACTGTATAACGGCGATGACGAACCGAATTCCGCTGTCAGGCAGGATGATCCATTCAACATAGACGACGAAAGCCAACAATCCCGTCCTCCCGACTTAGACGAAGTAAAGATTGCTATATCTAAGTTGAAGTCTAACCAAGCCGCTGGAGCGGATGGCTTGAGTGCCGAGCTCTTTAAAGCAGCTGGAGATAAGTTGGTTAGGAGCATGCACCAACTTATCTGTAAGATATGGTCGGGAGAAAGTATGCCCGATGAATGGAACCCCATTATTGTTTGCCCGATCCTGAAAAAAAGGAGACCCTCTAAACTGCACCAATTATAGAGGAATCAGTCTACTTAACATCGCTTATAAAATCTTCTCTGCCGTAATATGTGAACGTCTAAAGCCCATCGTCAACAACCTGATAGGTCCTTATCAGTGTGGTTTTAGACCAGGAAAGTCCACAGTCGATCAAATATTCACATTACGGCAGATCCTGGAAAAAACACAAGAACACCAAATCGACACCCACCATCTTTTCATCGATTTCAAGGCCGCATATGACAGTATCTACAGAGACGAACTGTATAGAGCCATGTCTAGTCTTGGCATCCCTTTCGATGTCAAAAAAGGTTTTAGACAAGGTGATGCGCTGTCATGTGATTTTTTTAACATCGTACTTGAAAGAATAGCGCAAAGCTCACACGTCAACACTGTCTGTCCAATTACTAGCATATGCTGATGACATTGACTTAATCGGAAGAACTCAGCGTGATTTCAATGGATCTTTGCTTTTTTGAGTATTCAGGCAGAGGCCTGAAAAAAAGTACTAATTAGATATAACATGTTTCTGAGAAGCAATAAAAAAAAACTGCACCAATGAAGTATTTTTCTTTAATCCTTAAAAATGAAGCAGGTACTTAAAAAAACTTATTTTCCGGTATAATCACTATTTGCTCTTGTGAACATTTTAGAAAAATCTCAAAATTCTTACTGTATCATAAAACGATTTGAACCGCATATTAAAACAAAACCTCATTCAAAAATATGTTGTTATTTCAACACATTTGACGAAATTCGATAACAATCGAAAAAAAAAAGCTTGACCAACATTTTTCGAACGGGCGCTGTATCTCTCTAAAAACAAAAACTGTAATTAGATTCTAAAGATTTTGAAATGTCAATTTCTAATGGAAAGTTCAAAGTCGAATGTTTAAAATATTTCAATAACATCTTGGTCATAAATGTAAGTTGCTACGACCCATTCGTTAGCCCAAGTAATTTGTTTTTGTTCGTTCTTTAAATCATGCCATGAGAATTTTTAACAAAAATACGATACCAACCTTTTTGCACTCAGTAATCATGTGAGAAAATTATTTATTCCTTCGCACAAGGATATCTATTTTCGGTACACACGTGCAGTTTCGATTATCTGGAAAGGTGTTTTATTTTTTGACGTACACACTTTGGTTTTTGTTTTTGTTCTTGAGTTTTACTTCAGGTGTGCAACGAAGGGTATAATTGGTAAGACTTGATGATGGTTTACTTAAGAGCATCATTTTTTACGAGTACACAAATTTGTGTGTTTTGATGACATCTGTTGTTGTTGTTTACAAAATAAATCAAAATATCATTTAAAAAAAGATGATGCATATGTAGCTCGTATGTATGCTAATTTATGGCCCAATTTCGGTTTTTATTTTCATAATATTATGCTTATTATGTTATTAAGATCATGTGAATTTGTTTTCATGGGAACAACGAAGAAATAATAATAATATGTTGTTGGAATTAGATACGACACATGTCAGTTGAAAATATTACAAGGTCGCATTTTGAATAAGAAAATTAAGACAGAAAAACAAACAAAAGGTGTGTATTTACATTGTATTCAATATTTTGTTAAAAAAAGATCGAAGGTCAAATGTTATTTGGTAAATTGTATTTCTTATACAAAGTCCCACCTACACTTGGTCAAGGTTTAAATATCCCACATCATAAAAGTACCTGTAAAAATTTTTAATGGAGGTTGACTTTACAATTCACAAAAATGACCATTTTCATAAAAATTAAAAAACACTGTCTGCTATCTTTTTTTTTTGATGATGACACGTGTTTGGATATGATGGCCTCAAGACAAAAATATGAAACCGATATTTTTCGGAAATAAAGTCTTTTTATAGTGAAGGTAAACATTTGGTTGTTCCAATTGCATCTGTTAGTTTGAAAAAAACAAGCCAGACAAAAGTTTCATCAAAAAACGATACAAATTGCAACTCACTTCATTATTCTCTTCGAAATTGGAAAAAAATAAATGAAAAAAGAAAAACCATATGCGCTTGCAGTAGATGATGGTATTTATTGTTCAAAAATACTATTTCCTGAATGATTTGTTGGTTTTTGTAAAGGAAATGCAGACAATGAAGTAAGCACAGTTTTTGTTGAAATATTTTTTCTTGTTCATAGCTCACAGGTAATATTTTTCATCATTTATTCTAGAACACATGCTCGCTTAAAAAATATTTGTTAGTTTGAGGAAAGGAAGGTAGGGATGGTCTAAAAAGACCACACAAGATCTGAGGAATATCTTGCTTATTAAATTCGAGTTATTTTTTAATTATATCTTGATATATCTTTAATCCCGTTGAAGGTTTTCCAATAAAAGGTTTCATTTTGTAAAAAATCAAACTAAATGGTTTTTCAATAAGGGCGGGTAGATGTTGAAATGGAATAAAACTAGCTGTGTGTGAGGTATATTTAAAATTATTTTTTTTATTTGAAAGACTAATGTATTCCATTAAGTGTGGAATATGATCATTCAAATGCCCACCTCGGCTTCTTATGGTGGCACGGATCCGAGTGCTTCAATTTTCAATGACTCTTCCGCATAGATCTGGCTGAATTTGAGCAATGGCCTGTGTTATGTTCACCTTTAGGGCGTCGGTCAATTGTGGTTTATTTGCATAGACCTGCGAATTCCACAAACTCCACAGAAAAAAGTCTAGCGGGGTCAAATCGCATGACCTTGGTGGCCAAACTACATCACCCCTGCGAAAGAGAAACTTAGCCTCAAATCGTTCATGCAAAATGTCAATCGTGGCGTTTGCTGTGTAGCGCTGTCCTGCTGGAACCACATGTCGTCTAGGTCCATATGGTTCAATTTGGGCCATAAGAAATTTGTTACCATCGTTATGTAGCGCTCTCTATTGACAGTGACCGCCTCAATAACGTCGCTTTCAAAAAAGTACGGACTAATTACGCCGCCCGGCCAAACGGTAACTTTTTGAGGATGCATTATCACCTGGTGAACCTCGCGTGGGTTGGTGTCGTCCAATATATGGCAATTTTGCTTCTTCAAACAAAAATACGCCTCGTTACTAAAGATGATTTTTCGGTCAAAATTGGGGTCCCCCTCCAAAGGCTTCGAAGCCCAGTCCGCGAACAAACGGCGGCGTTGTCTATGGTCATGAACTTTGAGCTCCTGGGTCAATTGGATCTTGTACGGGTGTAGGGCCAAGTCCCGATGTAAAATTCGCCAGGTTAAAGTCTGAGAAAGGCCGAGTTCTTGTGCCCTGCGAGGAATAGACTGCGTCGGGTTCTGCTGTACACTTTCACGGACCACGGCGATGTTCTCGGCCGATCTTGCCTTCATCTCAAATTGCCGTTCATCTCAAATTTGGCCACCAAACGTTGAAGAGTCAACTGTGAAGGGCCACCACGTCTACCGTAAAATGGGCGCAATGCGCGCAACGTTTGCGTTAACGAACACGCACTTTGATAATAAAGTTTTATCATTTGAACGAGCTGTTCAATCGTGTAACTTGGCATAAACAACTGAATAATAAATAAAAGATTTGACAAATGTCACCAAAACAACAAAACAAAATGGCCTCCACGGGACGCCAAAATCTACCCGCGCCATTTGAAAACCTTTTATTTGGGCAGCTGTCACTTTTGAAGCTGTCGTCTTTAGACGTTTGAGAATTAAAAACTAATCTATACCTTTAAATTGAACGATACATACTTCACAAACGCATTTATTAACTTCCTATAGGACGTTATTGAAATCAATACAATTTGTCAAATTAAAAAAGGTGACATTTATCGAAGTTTTAAATACATATTTCTCTAGAATCTTAATCAGAGGTTCTTAGAGTTATGGCTATGTGTACGTCGAAACATTTGGGAAACCTCTTTTTGTCGATCATATCTCTCAAGAAGCAACAGAAATATCAAATACATTTTATTTTACAGATAATATCGCCAATCCTTCCAAAAATTCTGAAAAGAATTTCTCGGTTTGAAGTACAATCAAAACATTTATCAATGAAACGGGTTTTTGTTCATATAGACATATCGGGCACGTTGGTAGCCATTGATTCATTGGACCCAATTTTCAATGACTTGGCAACACATTTTAGCCGAAACGGCCGCTATTTAATGGCATAAACCAATGACTTAACGTAGCCCCAAAGAAGTTAGTCTTGCTTGAGGCGTTAAATTGAAGGAACCAGCTGAACCATTTCTTGATATAACACGCTCACCAAAATTACTCTTCAACTAATCGAATGTAAAGTGTGCTGTGTAGCTTGTTTGCAATTTGTAACTGAGGCGCAACTACGCTGGCCATTCACAATAATGTGCCGCTCATTATCGGCGAAATAATATAAGGCCCAATAACTGCACATCACAGTTATTTTTGTGGATGAAATGGTGATTCATAAATCATATGTAAATTATATATTATGTAGACTTTCATCCACCCAATAAATTATATTGTTCCTATTGACGAACTCATTAAGCATAAAATGATCTTCGTCATATATATACAATACATATATATATTTTGTAAGAAATGAAAATCTTCAAAAATTCATACTAAAAATTGGTTAAAACAGATATTGAAATCAAACTTACTTTCTCATATGCAAAATAATTTTCTATTATCTTGAAGTATAGGGCTGGAATTCGACATCTGTCAAACCAAGTTGTTAAACCATTTTTTTTTGTCAGTTGAAAGTCTGACATTTACGAAAATGGATCGCTTAAACTATCGCACAATGCATACAAATTGTAAAAACCTACTACAAAAATGGTGATTCTGCGACAGAAACATATCGTGCCTTAAGAGGAGATTATGGGGGAGCGGGTCGAAATGCTGTATTTTAAAATACTGTATGGTCAAAATTCTGTATGATACTGTACGATACTGTATGGTCATAATACTGTATGGTTATTATTCTGTATTTCAAAATACTGTAAATTTAAAATACTGTGTCTCAAAATGCTGTATTGTCAAAATACTGTATCTCATAAAACTTTATAATACTGGAAGTTTTGACAGATCAATTAGTTTGGTGCAAATGTGTATGCAATTGTTGATTATGATAGGAACAATTCATGTAGAAATGTGAGAGATACAAATAACTAAGAAGAAGAAAATGGTAAAGAGAAATTAAAAAGAAGATACCATTTACATACATTGTTTTTGTTTTATTATTTCAAAGACTTATGATTTTATGAATTATCATATTTGGGTTCAAACCCTGCCTGTACCATCTAAAGTTTTTTTCATGGGTACTACCTCTTGTGAAGAATTGACAAATCCTCCAAGAGTAATTCTTGTCATGAAAAGTGATTTCTCATATTAGACGTTCGGAATCAGCTTAAAACTGTAGGTCCCCTCCATCCCTGACAACATTACTCGCACACAGGAATGGTTGAGAGTTGTAAGTCACTAGACTAGTACTCCAAGGACTGTTGCGCCACCTAATTTATTTATTTATTTAATTTCCTTTTACTTTTGAAACCGCAAAATGGATAACCTTGTAGTATTGACATTTATATTGTTAAATTAAAGAAGTAATCGGATTTCTATTTTCTACACACCCAATTCCCCATTATCTCCTTCAAATTGTTGCAGTGTATCAACAACAAAAATGTTTAACTGTTCAGTAAAAATATGTAATCGGTGTATTATTACACTCTAAAATGTTTGTTAATTTTATTTCAAAGCTTTAAATAATCAAATGAAGTATGAACAAATAAACAACGAAGCTTATGACATACTTCAATCAATAAATCAGATTTCAAAAAATAATTCAAATATATCTGAAAAACAGACCGATACATTTATTTTTCCTCTTTTTCTCCAATATTTCTACATATTTTCACAACCACTGTAATACTTCGTTTAATATAACAATTATGTCAACTCATTTATATAAATGAAATTAAAAATCATTGCAATTTTAAATAAAATATTGTAATCAATATTATGTCATAAAAACTTTGTGTTTATCACGTATTTTAATATGAGGCACGTGCTGAATTCTGATTGACCAATGGTATTAATTAAACAAACAAACAAACAAAACAAATCTGCAAAAGGTTAAGGTGCACAAATTAATACTTGTTAAATATGGTTTTTGAAATAATGTACTTGAAACAAATTCAAAGTAAAGTAAACTTAACAAAATAACATAAACCAAAATAAATTTAACATAATTTAAAGCAAATACGAATTTAAAAAAAGCAAATCCTTGCCATTTAAAAACTATTACTGAATTATTGAATTTCAAATGAAGCTTCTTTAAATTCAAGATAGACCTCGCGATGGCCAAACGTATAGAAAATTGGTTGTATATAGCAATCAATTTGATGGCTCATTTTTGTTTAGTATTTATTTCTACAAAAGTGCTATTTCAACAATTTTTGTTTTTTTAAATTTTCTCTTCTTTTATTTTTGTTTTCTTCATCAGAATTCTAAAAGGTAAGTGAGTATCTGCTATATTAAAATATTCCTTTGCATTGCCAACAAACTGATTGGACTCACCATTCACCAATCGTATAGTCGTCACCACAGCAGTCACTTCAGTAGCTCTGATCTGAATGTATACCTACTTGTACTGAGTTGTGAAAAGGACACTGCTGCAATTGCTATAAAGTAATGGGTACTGTTGCTATATCTATAGACAGAACGCAGCGTCCGCGTCGTCGTCGGTCGAATACAGGAGGTCTACCATAAATCAAGGACTCCTTTGTAAAAGAATTTATCATCTGCTTGTTTGCATCCGCCAGATGATTGCAATTTGCATCCTCCACACAATAAAAAATGAAGAAATGAAAAACAAAATATAAATATATATATTCCTATACCAGTGTATGTATTAAGGACGAAGGAATTTATATACAAAGTTGTAAAGAAATTCTTTTATTCCTTGAAGTCGATTTGCATAGGTCCTTTTTATGGATATACACTCGTTAGCAACATATACCCTACAAATCAAACAAACTTCAACTTGAACCAAACCAACCAACAGGTTCTCCCTGACACCTCCTCCTCCTCCTCCTCCTCCAGAACTTTGCTCAAGTTGTCCTTCTTTCTGATGAGACGTCTCTAGATGGTTCTGGCTCTGCATCTGGATCTGGAAACGACCGTCATCATGGGTCCGATGTATAATGATAGAGAACGATTTTGAATTCCTGAAAAATTATCCTTTTATGCCGATTGCTGGAGGAGTTTTATCAATTCCAGAAAACCTCAAACCACAAAAACGTTAACAAGACACACCATCAGAAATGTGCTGAGCAGGTAAATCGGCAACATAAATAAGTTTAAGAATAAAGAAAAACAAAATATAACGCTGACGATGAGGATGACACACATCAAAGCAAAGTGATAAACGAGAAAGGTCCTGGATGGATCCTGGTTGGGTATTGAAACAGATATTTTCTATTAAAAGAGAAGGATATTATTTAATGCACCTGCGACAGATGTGAAAAGTACTAAGAATAAGCAATCTGGATTTTCAATACATATGTACAATGTACATATACGAGTAACGCCAGTGTAGGTAGAAGCATGGTTTCTTATTCTTTGTATTATATCACGTTTTGGAATCGAATAGTTCATTGTTGATTTGTTTAATGTGCGCAATAAGATACTTATATAGTCTTGGAATGGTATTGGCATAGGATACCAACCTATAGGAAACGCAATGTGGAACATTTTAAGGATTTAAACCAAACAAAAGAACATTCTTTTCATATAAGTATAGGTACTTCCTTATCCTGCTAATGGAATGTTTTGAGTGTCCTTTTCCAATTTAAGGATCTATAAGGTCTTAGGTTCAGAATTAATTATAAATACAAAAACATCGGTGCAGAGCTAAGAATGATTTTTATAGTAGTTTTATATATTTTGACGCTAGGTGAGGTGAGTGATAGAAATGTCGATAACAACAATCAAACATTTATAGAAAATGAGAACCAAAGATTGTTCCGGAAATTTACAATAAAGTGATGGGATAGCAAATGTTTAGGAAGAGGAATCATTTTATTTCACTATTTTTAACGCAATTTGTTTGAATACGAGTATATAGACGCGTAGGTAGTTCGTTGATTCAAGTTCAATTCTGAATGAATAGTGCTACATTCTGTCGCTGCTCCCACGTCTATCAATCCAATACAAAAGGAAGCCATTGAAATAAAGTAGCCTTGATACAGGAACGGTAGGAGCAAAATGGGTAGAATGAAATAAAATAGTTCGATACGATGATGGTTGATGGAATTGATGTCAAACAAAACAGCATTGAAAGAGTTCGACAGAATCAATCAATCGAAAGTAATGTCCTTCAATGACGACTCCAACTGATGCGACGACGACGTGGATTTTCAATATAGGAAGCTCTAGGTATAATACTCTTGACTATGGTAGGTGAAATAATTTTAAAGATTAAAAACTACATAAGTAATCGGATTGGAAAATAAACCACACTTTTAAGTCTAGTTAATTTAAGCAGTATGGTATTTTTCATCATTTATGAGAATTGTTTTGTTTTTGAGATTTCACTAATTTCAAATTAGGAAATTCTTTTTTTAAATACTTGGGTATTTGGTATAATTGAAATAATTTGGTAAATACAAAAAATAATCAACTTGTAAAAATTGTTTGATATTCAAATATTCAGATAAATTTTAAATTATAACAATATTGTCGAAGGGAATGAGGTTCATAAGTAGATCTGAATCTGCATTAATATATTAATAATATAAAAAAGGCGAATCTTCCTCACCCTCTAATCACCGACCGATGGCACTTACGTCCCTTCTTTCCAAGGTCATGGAAACGCTGTTTAATTATCAGCTCAAGAAATATCTTGAAGATCGAAAACTTCTTAATGACCGGCAGTACGGCTTTCAAAGCAATAGGTCCACTAGTGATCTCATGGTTCATCTCACCGAACAGTGGAGCAAATCTTTACATCGCTTTGGACTTTGCACTTGATATTTCAAAAGCATTTGATAGGGTTTGGCATCAGGCTCTCTTATCGAAAATGCGTGCTTTCGGTTTGCATGAATCCCTGCTTCATTGGATTAGTAATTACCTTTCGGATCGTTCAATACAAGTAGTATTGGATGGATTCAAGTCTGAAAACCATAAAATAAATGCTGGTGTGCCCCAGGGCTCTGTTCTATCTCCAACACTCTTTCTCATTTTTATTAATGATCTCCTGTCTGCAACATCTAATCCAATACATTGTTTCGCTGACGATAGTACTCTTAGCTTTTCATATTTATTTTCAGACTCACATCCCTCTTCTTCGGATGTGGAACTGCACGACAAAATATGATAAGCTCATTAAATTCCGACCTAAACAACATTGTTCATTGGGGATTAAAAAACCGCGTGGAATTTAATGCTTCGAAAACGCAATGCTGTCTTGTATCGTTAAAGCGAGACATACCCCCATTGCCATTATCCATGGATGGCACTTGCATCAATGAGACTGAACACCTCGATATTCTCGGTATGTGTGTCACCAACCGCCTCTTGTGGAATGATCACATACGCGATGTCGCCAAAAATGCCGCAAGGTGTTTGGGTTTCCTTAGGCGATGCAAGAAATATTTCACCCCTTCTGATCTGGCTGTTATCTAAAAGACTTGCATACGTCCAAAGCTTGAGTATAACTCCCATCTCTGGGCTGGTGCTCCTGCAACTTACTTAAGCTTCTTGGATAGTATTGAACGTAGAGCATTTAAATTGATAGATGATAATATCATCATACGTTCATTTACTTCGCTTGAACATCGTCGTAAGGTCTCTTTTCTGACCCTTTTTTACCGTTATTTTAACGGCTTATGCTCTAGTGAAATAGCCAGTTGCATTCCTCCCCTTAAACAGTTCAACCGTAATACTCGCGCTTCTAGGAATGCTCATCAGTATACCCTCGAGCCCAACTTCGGTCGTACTGTCAAATACAGAGATTCGTTCTTTAGCCGTACTACGCGAATGTGGAATGCCTTACCACACTCTGTCTTTCCTAGTCATTGCAATATTCGCAGGAATTCAAAACCATTGTGCACCGACATCTCCTTTTAAACCCTCTCTCCTCTTCCTAGTGCTCACACTGTGCCTCTGCATAATAAGGGTAGTAATATCCCCTTGAGTGTGTGCTTATTATAAAACAAACAAAAAAAAACAAAAAAAAACAAAAAAATATGTTCAAACTTTGAGCCATTTAGAACGATTATTATCAACCGAAATATCTCAAATGTCTATTTATTTTCAAAATTCACGGTAACGATATTTTGATATATTTTTATATATAGGCAACGGCCTCGTCACTGATAAAGCTTCGGTTTCCATCGATCACCGAAATCAAGCATCAGTGAGCGTGGTAGAAAGAAGGAGGACCGTCTCGAAACCTACCGCATGCTGTTGTCATGTGTTCTTTCTGTATGTTGTTCTTTCTCCTCTGTCCTTCTGTCTTGTATTAATGTCTTGTGTTGTTATCACATTATGTAGTCTGTGTTCTCTACTCTGTACATTTATGTGCTGAGTAGTGTGAAATGTAATGTAATGTAATTTTTCTATACATATATATTTCGGGCCAGTGCATTAATTTCCATACGCTCAACATGACCCAGAAATCTCAGTTGGACTTTTATCCTTCTGGCTAAGTCTACGTCGCTTAACAGTCCATACAGCTCTACGTTTCATCTTTTCCTCCACTGACGTTATATGCAAACGGGACTGTAGATCATGAGAAAACCATTTCTCTTGAAATAACCCAATGTCGCTGTAGATGCTGTCATATTCAGCTGAAATATTGTGGATATTTGATCGACTGTCGACTTTCCTGGTCTTCAAAATAAGTTGTTGCATACTCCTAAAATCATCTCCAGTTCATTTTAAAAATAAAATAAATTAGGAGCTGCAACAATCCAGAACTAGAGCCGAAATTCTTTTACCTACCCAAGACAAATTTGTATTTAAAAAAACCAGGATCTTTTAAAGGAATTATTTTTAATAAAAAGCATGTATTGTTTAAAAATTAGGTAGTCAACTCCGATTAAATCAATATTTTGGTAACATTTTTTTTTTATAATTAGCGAACACTAAAAGGGGTTTGTATACCTTTAATATGCCAAAGACACAGTGTGAGCATTAGGAAAAGAGGGAAGGGTTGGATAGGAGGTGTCGGTGTACATTGATTTTAAATTTCTGAACATTACAATCACAGGGAAAGATAGAGCGTGGCAAGGCGTTCCACATTCGCGTAGTACGGCTAAAAAAAGAATCTCTGTACTTCATAGTACGGTCGAAGTTGGGCTCAAAGGTAAACTGATGGGCATACCTAGAAGCGCGGGTATTACGGTTAAATTGTTTAAGGGGAGGAATGCAACTGGCTATTTAAATAGAGCATAGTCCGTTAAAATAACGGTAAAAAAGGGTGAGGCAAGAAACCTTGCGTCGATGTTCGAGTGACGTAAACGAGTTGATGATGTTAATGTCACCTATCATTTTAAAAGCTCTTTTTTGAATACTGTCCAAGAGGCTTAAATAAGTTACTGGAGCACCAGCCCAGAGATGAGAGTTATATTCAAGTTTCGGATGTATAAAGGTTCATTTTTGGCAACATCGCGTATGTGATCGCTCCACAAAAGGTGGTTGCTGATGCACATTCCGAGGATGTCAAGATTTTCCGTTTCGTTGATGCAAGTGCCACTCATAGATAGTGGCAAAGAGGGTTTATCTCGCTTTAACGATACAAGACAGCATTGCGTTTTCGAAGCATTAAATTCCACATTGCTGTGTAGGTCGGAATTGAGCTAATCATATTTTGCCGTTGCAGTTCCACATCCGAAGAGGAGGGTTGTTAGTCTGGAAACGAATATAAAAAGCTAAGAGTGCTATCGTCAGCGAAACAATGTATTGGATTAGAAGTGGCAGACAGGAGATCATTTATAAAAATGAGGAAGAGGGTCGGAGACAAAACGGAGCCCTGGGGCACACCAGCATTTATTTTATGAGTTTCAGACTTGAATCCGTCCAAAACAACTTGTATTGAACGGTTCGAAAGAAAATTTCTAATCCAACGAAGAAGAGATTCGTCGATACCGAAAGCACGCATTTTCGATAAGAGATAAGATGTCAGACTTTATCAAATGCCTTTGAAATATCAAGTGCAATAATCTTACTTTCTCCAAAACGATGTAAAGATTTGTTCCACTGTTCGGTGAGATGAACCATGAGATCACCAGTGGACCTATTGCTATGAAAGCCATATTGCCGGTCATTAAGAAGCTTCCGTTCCTCAAGATATTTCTTAAGCTGATAATTAATCAGCATTTCCATGACCTTAGAAAGAAGGGACGTTAGTGCTATCGGTCGGTAATTTTTGGGAGAAGAAGATTCGCCTTTTTTTTGGGATTGGCTGAACAAATGCAGTTTTTCAACTACTCGGAACGAGTCCAGAAGAATAGGACAGATGGAAAAGCTTACGCAGTGGTTTTGCTAGCGTGGAAAAACACCTCTTCAGAATAATAGCGGGGATACCATCTGGGCCAGCGGATTTATGAATGTTGAGATCTTTAAGAACTATAGCCACAGTTCGAGTACGAAAAAAGATTGGTCCCATAGAATCATTTACGCGTTCAAGAACTGGGGGAGTCATGACAATATCTGGTAAGGTGAAATTTTCGGCGAACTGCCTTGCAAATAAGTTGCAACTAGAATTGCATCTTTTTTTGGCCAGGGCTTTTTTTATATGGTATTTAAACTTCACTTATTTGAAAACTTCCATAAAGTGAAACAATTTGTTTATTTAGTATGTATTATAAAAAACCCATACATCCGAGGCTAAATTATTTGAAATTGTTTCATTGCAAAAAAAATTGTTTTCATTTTTGCAAATAAGCGGAGTCTACTGTAATAAACTACATTTTTATACTACTCTAATGAGCTATAAGAATCGAATGAAATTACTAATATTTCCAATTTTCTGAGCACAGATAAAAATTAACGGTGGCGTATGTGGTACATTTTGTCGTCAATATTTTAATTGATTTGCTTAAATTTTGGAACTTGAAAACTTTGACAAATCATAGGGATGCAATTCAGTCAATTGAAAAAATTTATCATTCAAATATTAATTCCCTTACATTATACTCGGTCCAATCAGCTTACTTACATCTTTAGAGCAATCAATTCCTATTTGACTCTAAACTTAAACCTGAATGTTGAAAATTTAACGAAAACAAGATCCAAATGTCTTTACTCCAAAATGTGTTTATACACGAAAGATATTAAGAAGATATAATAGTATAAAGTACATATTCTCATCGACACTAATAGCATGAAGCTTTAAGTACACTTTTCTCTTCTTCACATAAAATATAGTAATAATAAGACCAATGTCAACAAGCTACCACTAAAATCTAGTAGAGCGTAACAAGCACTTCAAGTCACCCACATATTACGTGTATTATATACTTCACATCCAGAAACCAGAATTCCAACCTCTACGAATCCTTTCCAATTTAATCCTCTTTAATATGTTCTTTAATCAAGTATACTATAGTGTATTATACACTATTGTATAAATATATAACTAAATCGTAAGACTATTTGTTGGTTTGAAAATTGAGTGGAAACTGGGAGTGGAAAAAGGTAAACCACAATGAACGGACCAATGAACTAAAAATTAATATATATACGGGTATAAGTATACTTTCAAAACAACATCAATATAATGTAAAGAAAATCTTTAATCGCTGGGAAAAGTTAAACTTTAGAAACTATGTGAATTAATTTTATATCAGTTTGGATGCGAGCAGTTGGATCATAGACAAAGGAGAATTACTTGTGAAATAGATATTTCGCTTCACCTTAAAAAGTTATTAAATGTTCAACATAGCTCAGGTATTTGTTGCGGTACATGACTTGGTATTAAGATCTTTTTGCACTTTGCACGTTGTTATTGAAACAATCTTACATCTTTGTGTTTTTACAATAATTCTTGGAATTCAAGAAAATGTAGAATTTATAGATTTTAATAAAATTTAACGTAGATTATTAAATATGAACATAATACCTCCCCAACGTTCGTTTTGATATTTAAGCAGCACAATTTTTCGATGATTATTGGGTAATTTATATTTCTAAGATTTCTGAGAATTTTCTTAGTCAGATCTCTGTCAATCAGGAGAATAAAATATAAACTTAATTCACTAATATGCATTCTCACTTAGCAATCAAAATGGTTTTGCATTTCATTTCTTCTGAATTGTTTGACGCAATTCTTGAGAATTCTATTCTTTTCTTGGATTTCGGACACCAAATGTGAAAAATTTGTATAGGTACGACATTTTGGTTATATTTCAGAAATCTCTCAGACTTTAGAAATGTAAACTGAACTAAAAATACTGTTAGGGCGCTTTAATAATAATCTGTGAAAAGTGAAAATGACAGCCAACACTTTCACCATAAGAAAATTGCTTTTAAGTAGTTTAAAATGATAAAGAGAAATGTAGTAAATTTTGCTGATTTTTACTAATCAAAGTAAGTTGATATTTCCGAAAACAATCTATGCGGACGAGTCATTGAAAATTGAACCACTCAGATCCGTGCCACCGTAAGAAGACGAGACGCCTTTCAAATAAAAAAATAAATTTGTTAATACCTCACACGCTGCTTGTTTTACTCCATTTCAACATCTACCCACCCTTATTGAAAAACCCTTTACGTTTTTAAACACCTTCGAAGCCAAAAGCAGCTTTGATACATTGAACCGAACTTCGGAGAATTGCATTTAGTTTCAGATAATTTTTAGATTAATAAAAAGTATCAGCTCGAAAAATAAAATAACTTTGAATTGGGAAAGTTGAAAGCATTGAAAACTATGAAAATGAAATTAAACTTAAAATGTAACAGTCTTATTTAAAAACGCTGTATAGAGCCTACATAAAGTTATGTAATCTCTATAATGCCTCTAAACGCAAAAATGCTATTTATAAAACTTATACAAGGTTGCATAGTCCCATAATAAGCTAAACGCGTTTTGAGGTTGAATAGAGCCTACATAAGGAAATTTATTTCGTAAATGTCATTTTGATTTCTCTCCTCTCTTTTTGAAATTAAAATAAAAACAATAATGCCTCTCCAGTTTAGCTCGTTTTTTAATGATTGAAAGAATTTAAATCGCGTTTTACCGACTCCAAGAAGGCGGAAAGTTTATAAAAAAAGGTTCAACCCAATGAGCCTATAAAAAACGAAGAATTAAAAAAAAAATATAGATTTTCGAAAGAGAATATCATACAAATAATTGGAATTATTTTTGTATATTTTATTTGTTATGAAAAATTTATAGCAGAATTTTTTATAAATAGGAATTTTCGAAACGTTACATAGAGCCTACATAAATCCTTATTCATTGTATAACTATTCATCTGTTTAGCGAATTCTATTAAATAAGACTGTAAGTGTATAAAAGTGATGAAACTTTAAGAGCTTCATATATGACTAACTTAAACGGAGTTGTTTGAGAACAACAAAAATCACAAGTCAAACCGAAATTTGTCGCTAGGATACTACTACGCGATTTTTGAAGGTTTATCAAAACTTATTTGAGAAAAATAAATTTGTATACTTAACTGTTAGGTCAGGATGGAATTTTTCAATGCATTCAACCAATAAGGATTAAAATATTTGACGTGCGTGGAAACTCGAGACTGTTTTAATCGAGTTGAGAGATTCATTTTGTTGGCCATATTCAAGGTGTTTAAGAAAAAATCGAAAGAAATTTAAAAGAAAAGTCGTAAAAATCAAGCTTTTTGACCATCACTCCTTGAGGCTTGGTTCTTTTTAATCTCTTAACATTGTCTCGTACATTTAAGACTGTCTCCATTTCGGAATTTGTATGATTTTGCAGTTTTTGATTCAGTAATAAAGCGCTTTTTAAACACTTCGGTAACTATTTCAATTTAAAGGTCAAGATGTAGATCGCTATTTCTTATAGTATTCTACTAGGGACCTTTCTTTATACAGCTAAATAGTTGGATGCCATAAATCCAAACATGTTTAAGTACTTGATTATATTACATTAGTTTGTTCTGGATAGATAGGTTAGAAGAACAAGAATATCCCTTGTATATAAAAGGTACAATGTTGGCCCTAGGATACTTCCTTGCGGTACACCAGCTTCAATTTTCTTCAGTTTTGAGTACTTTTGGTAGTATCGTATTCTAAAGAGTCGGTTCGTAAAATATGATTTCAGTATTTAGTAGTTCTGCCTGGGAAGGTCCCTATGTAGTTTTGTAACTCAAGTCTTAAACCTTGTCAAATCTTGAGCAACATCTTCAATTGCCTTTTTCACCACATCCGTAATTCGATATACTACTTGATATGTCATGGAATGTTCATTTTTAAATCTAAGCTGATGGCTCAAAACTAGTCTTCTTTATTCTAATATTTTGCTGAGCATTATTAGTATAGCAGTTTTTCGAAAAATGTTTCCATGATATATAAAGGGTGAATGTTGATTTTGAATAAATAACGAACAAACAAAACACAAATAAAACAAAATTTTTGGTCATTTTTAAAAAATATGAGCAATTTTTCCTCTTCCTCGGTTCCTATACTCGTTGTCAATGACACTCCATTTGTTAGCTTATTAGAGAAAGCTAATCTCTTTGCTAGGCAGTTCGCCGCCAATTCAACGCTGCCAGTGAGTGTTATGACTCCGCCTGTCATCGAGCACGTTAGTGATTCTATGGGGCCAATCTTTTTTCGCACTCGTACTGTGACAAGAGTCCTAAAAGATCTTAACATATATCAAATCCGCTGGTCCGGATGGTATCCCCGCTATTGTTCTTAAGAGGTGTTCTTCAACGCTAGCTATTCCCAAAAAAGGCGAATCTTCCTCACCGTCTAGTTACCGACCGATTGCAGTTACGTCCCTTCTTTCCAAGGCCATGGAAACGCTGATTAATTATCAGATCAAGAAATATCTCGAAGATCGAAAGCTTTTTAATGACCGAGGGTGATCTCATGGTTCATCTCACCGAACATTTAGGTATATTAATGATCTCCTGTCTGCAACTTCTAATCCAATACATTGTTTCGCTGACGATAGTACTCTTAGCTTTTCATATTCGTTTTCAGATTAACATCTCTCTTCTTCGGATGTGGAACTGCAACGACAAAATTTGATAAGCTCATTAAATTCCGACCTAAACAGCATTATATAATGGGGAATAAGAAACCGCGTGGAATTTAATGCTTCGAAAACCCAATGCTGGCTTGTATCGTTAAAGCGAGATATACCCCCCTTGCATCGAGGAGACTGAACATCTCGATATTCTCGGTCAGTGCTGTCGTTTTACAAATTTCAAGAGTAGTATTTTTCTGTCATTTTAGGGAGTATTTTCTTAGATTGAGGAGTAAAACAAAAAACAACAAACACATGCTTGGCCCATGAACAAAATTAAAAACTGAAAACAATAATGTCAAAATTCGAAGTTAATTGATCTACTGCGAAGGTTAATGTTCCGAAAACAGACAAATAGAAGGATCTAATGTCATGGCAAATTTTTTCTTTCACTGCTTAAAGGCCAACATTTTAAAATAATATAGTTTAAATAAATAAAAAAGATTTGAAATTCATCATTTTTTGTTCATTAAAAACGAAATTGGCTATTAAAAAAATATTGTATATCAACATACAAAATATTAATTTCATCATTTTAATCCTTAGGTTTTTGTTTGAATATTAATAAACAAATAAAATACATAAGAAAAGTTCATCCCTACCATATGACTTATCGAACAAAACAACAAAAATAAAATACATTCATAAATACATAAAAAAGTTCACCCTAACGACAAAAATAAAGCCTTAAACCTATAAATAAATAAATTTTCAATTTATTATTGTTCAGTTCAGTTGCGCATTTATTTTTTGCTAAAAATGCATTTTTCTATTTTCCGGACGGAAATTCATTTTCCTGAACAGCTGATACTTTTGTGTTCAAAACTGAAACGAATCGTTCCACTGATTTGTGTTCCAATTTTACACAGTTCCAATGACAGATTTCTGTGAGTAAACATTTTTCGGTGGTTTTCAATCAGGACATTTTTTTCAATGACAGAAATTTTTAAGAATAGCTACCTAGCTATAAACAACCTGTCAAAAAATTCCAATGTTTTTTTTTTAATGATGAAAACCAATGAAAGCTATAATTTTTTGTAATTCTCGTTTAAAGTTTTCGATGGCTCCCATTTTTCGGTGAAATTGTTTTTAAGAAGTTCCTTAGCAGTTAGTAAGGCATTCACCGTTTCTACCTTGAGTGAATTTATTTTTTATTTTTTATAAGGCTAACATCTGAAAAGGTTCTCTCTGCTGTTGCACTACTATGGGGCAAACTGATGAATGAACCGATAATTTTTTTAATCAGGGGAAACATTAAATCATTATTTGCGTTTTTATTTGAAATATTTCGCTATCGCAATCCGGAAAGAATGGACCGAACATTTGGAATGGAAATAGAACACAACAGAGATGTTAGTAGGTAAATGTAAATTTTGGTTTTTATTGTAAACCAAATACAAATTTCTTTTGCGTTTTATTTTGAGGAGTAGTTTTCGTCCGTGGGGTAGTAGAGTAGCAGTTGACTCTCGAAAGGAGTAAAATACTACTATAGTAGCAAAAACGACAGCAGTGTTCTCGGTATGTGTATCACCAATCACCTTTTGTGGAACGATCACATACGCGATGTCGCCAAAAATGCCGCAAGATGTTTAGGTTTTATAAGGCGATGTAAGAAGTTTTTCTCCCCCTCTGATCTGGGGTGTTATCTACAAGACTTATATATACGTCGAAAAAAAAATTAGGTTGCGTAACAGTCCGTTGAGAACTAGGGCCTATTGACTTACAACCATTCATGTGGGCGAGTAATGTTGTCATGTATGGAGGGGACCTACAGTTTTTTAAGCCGAATCAGAACCGTTAATTTGAGAAAGCGCCTTTCATGATAAAAATTCCTCTTGGAGAATTTGTCAATTCCTTTTAAGAGGCAGTACCCGTGAAAAAACTTTAGGTGGCATCGAATGCAAGACCTCTTGCATGACAGTCCATGCCACGGACACTACGCCATTTATTTTTACAATGATAATATTGGTATGGTTCAATTATGTGTAGAATAAAATATCGGCCAAATGGTAGCCGCGACTTCAGTAGCACACCTCCATCCGATGGTGCAAATTTTCGATGACACTACGGAATAATTGAGGTTATATGCCATTAATGTGCCAAATTATCTCAACTTTAATCTATTGAATTATTGCTGGATTATTATTGATATATACCTTTTATTTCAAAGAACCCCAAAGAAAGCAGTCCAACGGTGTGAAAACACATGATCTTGGCGGCAACTTGACATGCTCGCTACGTGAGATAACACGGCCATTCAGTATGTCGCGCAAAAGAGACATTGTTTCGTTAGTTGTGTGCAGGGCCGGACAAAGCATATGTGCAAGATGTGCAAATGCACAGGGCGCAGAATTCTGGGGGCGCATTACCAGGAGCAAGAAAATGTAATCTGATCTTGCAAACAAATATGTACTACTATTTGCCATTCTTTAACCACAAACATTCTTAAAATAATCTCAAAAAAACATCCATCACAACTGTCCTAAGTTATCTCTTGCGCACTAACTAACATCGCTTTCATTGTTGCATTCAATGAAAATTTAACTCAAAATATCGCAGAACTAAAAATCCTACCTACCTCACTTCCAAATATTTCACCCTGTTCGTACAAGAGAAAAAAAGAAAAAATCTCAACACAAAAAAGTTCCATGCAAGAGAAAAAAAGGAAAAATCTCAACACAAAAAATTTCCATGCCACCTCATATGTGCAAGATTCAATTCATGCACACCGAGTGCCAAAATTAACATAGAGAGTATGACAAAGCAAAATACTTATTCATATCGAATCGTATGGGCTGTACGTGCAGGTTTTATATCACGCACCGTACCTGAATATGAGTTCTCATCTACAAAAAAAAAAACAACAACAAAAATATATGGAGCGTCTTTGATTCGTATTTGTAGTAGAAAGTAGCACAGCAACCTACCTGCTCTCTTCTTTCGGAGACATTTTTTTGTTGTTTTCTTTGTAGATGAGAACTCACATTCAGGTACGGTGCGTGATATAAAACCTGCACGTACAGCCCATACGATTCGATATGAATAAGTATTTTGCTTTGTCATACTCTCTATGTTAATTTTGGCACTCGGTGTGCATAAAATATATCTTGCACATATGAGATGGCATGGAAATTTTTTGTGTTGAGATTTTTTCTTTTTTTCTCTTGCATGAAACTTTTTTGTGTTGAGATTTTTTCTCTTGTACGAACAGGGTGAAATATTTGGAAATGAGGTAGGTAGGTGTCTTTGCTACAAATGGTCAATTGATGTGCAAGTTTTCTTTTTTGCACACTGATTATCGAAACTAACATGGGAGATATTTAAAAAAAAACTTATTTATACGGAATCATATGGGTCAGAGCGTGCAGGTTTTCTTATTGCACACTGTGTAAGAGTTAAGTGCCTGATTACAGATGAAATTTTTAATAGAATGGAAAAGGAGCATAGAGTTTAAAAATTAAAGAGGGATGATTCTATGTGGAGTCGAATTGTTCTTGCGCAGGCAGTTTGTTTTTTTTTTTTTTGAGAAAGTTAATGACTGTTGTAACGGCTACTTTTAATGTATGTATATCTAGTCTGGTGCAGAATGCAGATTGTTGCAATTGTTTTTTCGCTTTGTTGTTAATTAATATTAAATACATAGCTATCAGTTTTTAATAGAAGTGACGTATTTTGTGACAAGACCGTAATGTGACTGACTCAGTTGATTTTAGACAAGCTTGAATTACATGAAATTTTAATAAGTATCTAACTGTCAAAGCCAAAGTTATGATAATGGTTCGAATAGGCTTCGTCTTGTTGAGTGGACGTAATTTTATAAAACTAAGAGACTGTGTCTAAGAAACAACTAATGTGCTTTACAAAAATAAACTAAATTAATATAAAATAAAAACTGTGTAGCCTGACCAATTCTAAGTCGGCAAATTAATAACAAGCTATTGAAATAACTATGTATAGTATAGGTACATAGAAATAAGAATCATAAATGTAAAAAAAAAAATTTCAATAAAGTACATCCATACATACATACATAATGGTTCGAATATAAAAGGAAAAGAAGCGAGTTTTCAGAATCGAATTCGAACCCTGGAACCAAAAGCATTTTTAGTTTCATGTTGCCCGCATTCCTTAAATTTAGTGGTTAATGATGCTGCTCGGTGCTTATTTTATGCAGTTAAATTTTTCGATACAATTCAATGTTTGTCTAACTTTTTTAAAGTTCCACAACGAGGTGGGATATTTATAAGAAAAAAATTCCAAGTCATACTTTGAAACCCCCTTCTGAGACAAGATGAGAGAGCAGGTTAGATGCATTGAGGCCTTTAAAAACAAATTAAGAAGAAATATATGAAGCCCTTTTAGAATTAAGAAATCTAGAGGCAAAAAACAATGCAGAATCGTTAGGAAATAAAACTTTTGATTTTACAATTATTTGCTGCCTGCTAATTTGGTTTGATATTTTAGAAAATATAAATTAAACTAGTAAATATTTGCAAAGTCCGTCCGTTAATCTGTCAACTGGTTTTAGAAAATACAAAAAACAGTTTGATTTTCATGCGTTCCGATGAAAAATTTAATGAGTAGGTATTTTCAATTAACCGAGCGTATTGCTAGTTCCCTAGAAATACCAAATATGTTTCCTGTAGCTTCATCATTGCGATCTCTACGGAGAAAAATACTTTATGCTGATGAATGTCCTGAAACTATATTAGACCCGAAACAAAGATTTAAAGTTGAATTTTTGTTTTAAATATTTAAAAGGTTTGATACGTATAGTATCAATTTTTCATTTTTTAGTAACATAAGCGAATGTTTAAAAAATAAAAATGTACCTACGTGCTTCATGCCTTAATTTGCAGAATGTTTTAACATAAAGTAATTTTAAAGATTTAGATGGAGAAGAATTGTTTCAAGAGTTAACCGTAATATCCCAGCTTGTTACACCACAAAGCTCAAGTTTAGATGTGTTAAATTTTATTTTTAGTTCAAACCTTGAAGATTTTGCCCCGAATTTAGTAATTGCTCTCCAAATTCTTAATACAATCCCGGTCACGAGTCACGGTAGCTTCAGGAGAACGTAGTTTTTCTAAACTTAAAATTATTAAAAATTATCTTAGGACAACCATGACTCAAGAGAGATTGGTAGCTTTATCTATAATGTCCATTAAAAAGAAATTATTAAATTCTTTAGACTTTGAGGATCTCATTTCTGAATTTGCAAAATGTAAGGCCAGAAAAGTAAGTTTCCAAGTTTAAAAGTTTCCCCTCTGCTCATTTCTTCGCTGCGTTTTAGTTTAATCGTTTAGGCCTCCTGGGGATACCTCAATAAAAAAACGCATTGAAAGTCTACCTCCTGGGTAATCTGGGAAAGGCTAATGCTTGTGTATCAGTTTATGTGTAAAAAAATATAAAAAAGGGGCGCTTTCTACAAATCTTGCACAGGGCGCAAGTTTGGCTGGGGCCGGCGCTGGTTGTGTGGCAAGGGGCACCGTCCTATTGAAACCACATATCGTTCTCATCCGTACCTTAACATTAGAACCATGAAAAGAAGGTTTAATTCTTGAGTCAATTGCACCTTGTAAGCGTGTAAAATGCATAATTATCAGCAACGACGAGCGTGAGAAGTGCAATTTTTGGGCACGACGACGAGTTGAGGTTGGCGCTATCGAGCTGTACGAGCATGCACTGGTATTTTTACATCTTCTACAGACGATTAAATTGACCGCAAAAATCACAAAGTGCACGATTTTTCTCTTTGATTTGAACGCCCATTTTCATAAAAGCCTGAATGAAAGGGATTTGTAGCCGTATTTGTTTGAAAACATTCGTGAGATGTTCCGCAAAGAGAATAGCTTTTTGTTTCGAGTTTCCGATAAACTTGCCATCTTAAGGTACATACTTATGTATGTACATCATTTTAAGGCAAAACCTCAATAAAAATGTAAAATATAAATTCAAATCTTGCGTTAAGTTTAAGGCACCTTTGATTTATTTTATAAAAATATATTTCAAGACAATCGTTGAAATGGTATAGGTAGGTATACCAATCTTAATTTATTAAATAAAAACAAACTTTAAAAGCTCAAGGGACATAACCTCAGGCAGTTCGCATCCCAAATAAACAAACAAAAAAACAAAGTGCGATGAAATAGAATACTTACGTAATTCTTACTCTCCAAGTTATAATCTATTACCTCTCATATCCATATACTTAAATATAGTATTCCCTGTGCAACATGCCATATGTTTTATTCTCCCATACACTCACTTTGTGAGTAAGATGATTTCCAAAAATCACTGACCTTTTTGTATTCAAAAATATATAAGTCTATCAATCACATGCCCATAAGCATTATGCTTTTTTGTTTTTGTTTCCAGCACTTAAAATTCCCATAAGTATTTTTTCCCACCATTATACAAAAAGAAAAATAAATATATGTACCTAACTTATGTGCATTTATATTATAAAAGACGTAAGCTAATTCAAAACAGCAGTTATATGTATGTAAATTGTTCAAGATACTTTTACTCCCCATCGCCATATTTTCTATCCACACAAGTCCTCTGGGCTCCTTTTATACAGAAAGGATAACTTTATGCGCCAAAAAGAGGAATTCCCAACAGCTTGAGTGTGTCATTACAAGTAATCGATATTGTCGATGTCAAAGGACATCAAATACCGTTCGTTCGTTTTCGTTTTATTCCTTTCGATTATTTTCTTCTCTTCTGTCCACATTGACTATAGCGGCAGTGGCAGCGACGGCGGCGGCGGCGCGCGGTGTTGATGGCGATGTCCTTATGCCATGGACTTCTTAATCCCAATAAAGAATTTTTCAGTTTTCACCCTGCTGGAACTTCATAAATTTCACACGCACTTATAAAAGTGTCATCACTCATAGCCCCAAGCAAGCTACGAGTAAATCGAGTCAAGCTGAAACTTTTCTGATGCCTCCGGTGACCGAACCTCAGATAAAGTATCTATGAGTTATTTTACTTTACTTCTTTGCTTCATATGTATATCCAACCACTTCGCCCAACCCCCCCCCCCACCCTTCCCACCAAATCGATGCCAAAAAAACACCGTGTGATACTGTCACACTGACTTAATGGGTTGGCGGTTATGGTTTGTTTAGGGTCTTTTTTGTTTGCAGGATTCCTCTTCGTCCTTTCGCCCAATTTCAAGCACAAAGTTGATTGCTCCATGGATTTTTCTGAGAAAATATGTTCATATGCATTCAAAACACTCACAGCAACATAGATCCTTGTTTACCAAAAGGATCACATAAAAAAGGAAGGAAAAAAGAAACAGTTTATTTTGATATTTGGTAAAGGATGCAATGTTGACTATACGAACATAGAAATGATATGAAGGAAAGGAAATGGTATCTGGGGAATGACTTTTTGTACTTCATCACTGATGGAGTTCTTATTTTCCTGGATTTTTTATCCAGAATTTTTTGGTTATCCTTTAACATGAATGTGTATTCATTTGTATCTCATAGAATTCTATTGAAGACTTCTGCAATAGAGAAATCTCTCTAATGTCGATTTTATATTTTTTTTTCCAAACGATTGATCTGCTAAATTTCTAGAAGGATGAAATTGTAAAATGTGATTAGTTCCATTTTTCTTAGCCCAGATTATCTGAAACGTTAGCTTTTGAGTCAAAGCACGAGTGAAATATAAAGAAAACATCCTGGAAAAACTCTTAAAAATATATTTAAAAATTTTATAAAGAAACATTATCACACAATATAAAAATATGGATTATTTATAAAGTTAAAAATAACTTTAATTCTAAATGTACCTAAAGTTAAGTAGAATGATAAAAGGGTTGTGTTGTGAATAAATTAAGTTCATTTCACTTCCTTCTTTTTTTGAGTGATAATATTATATTTCCAAAAAAAAAACACATAAAAATGAAAAGGTATCAGGTGTTTTTTAACTGGTGAGTGGTGTTTAGATAATAAATATAACACTTTTCAAAATTCAAAATTGTATATTACCTTTGCATCACTTAAACATGAAAGGTAATAAAAAGTTGATGATGGGGAGGAAATTCATTATTTATCTTAAAATTTTAAGCTTTTTTTTATGACGTCCATCATTATCCATGTATATTGTATATGTAGTTAGAAGGACTGAAAATGTGAAAGGATTCGCAAACTTTACAAAATAATATGATTGTATTTTGAGTAGGTACTTGTTTTTTTAATGTTTCACAAAATACATATTATGTAGATTAGGTGCCTAAATAGTTTTTTAAAATAGTTTGATAAGGAGCTTTACAAATAAAAATAAAAAAGTTGTCCTGAATTTTGGAACATTTATTTTAAGATAAGAGTTTTTAACACTTTTTATTGACGAAATAGTTAAGAACAGAAAAGTGTAAGTTTTTTGCTATAAAGTGATAAATTCTATTTTTCAAAATATTTTATTTATTGTTAAATGAGTCTTTTTTGGCGACTGACAAGTAAGCATGACATTTTTCGAAATTTAAAAAAAAAACTGAGTATACAGTTAATTGTAGTTTATTTGTAGTAAATTAGTTGTCAAAAAAATAATTTGATTTCAAGTAAGTACTACACTTATTGATTTTAGAAAAAATAAGTTTGTTTAAAGAAAACAATGCCAAAAGTTTGATATTTTTTAAAAAGGCTAAATTGACACTGTGAACCCAGGCATAAAACAAGGATAGTACGAAATGTAACGATGCAATTTATTGTAACTTTTTTGTTTAAAATTAGTTGTAGAAAGAAAAAAGCAGTCCCCCTACAATTTTTTTGGTTAAAAATCGTAAATTAGATTTTTTTCTTCCGTGGCATGATGGTTAGTGCGTTGGACTGTCATGCCAGAGGTCTTGGGTTCGATCCCTGCCTATGCCATCTAAAGTTTTTTCAATTGACAAATTCTCCAAGAGTAATTCTTGTCATGAAAAGTGCTTTCTCAAATTTGCCGTTCGTTCGGATTCGGCTTAAAACTGTAGGTCTCCTCCATCCCTGACAACTTTACTGGCACACAGGAATGGTTGAGAGTTATAAGTCACTAGGCCCTAGTTCTCAACGGACTGTTGCGCAACCCAATTTATTTTATTTATTTAGATTTTTTTCAAAAAATTAGCCGATAATTTTGTTTAGGAACAACTTTTACACATTTTTTTCTTAATTTGGCTTCTTTCAATAAAAAAAAACACATTTTGTTATTGCTCCAGAAGTGTACCCCTCATAAAACCGTTTTTTTTGTTCTAATGTTTTCTCAAGAACTAATGAACCAATTTCAATAATCCTCTATTTCTGTGCAAGCTCTTGTCGATGATCAAATGATCAAAGTGATGATGATGATGATGATTTTTTATTATCAAAAATGACATTATTTTTTTTTTATTTTAAAAAATATTAATTTTTGTTTACAAAACTCGATATCTCAGAAAGGGGTCGCCTTTAAATGTATATTTATAAGCGATAAATAACTACATACCAATTCAATTTTTTTTTTTTTTTGAGAAAAATTTATTTTTCAGTTACATTTCTATATCTTGAAATATGTATAGGAAATATTTTTCAATAGACATTTTGGGAGACATAAGAAAGTTCTAGCGGCCAATTCTTGCATTTTATTTCTTTTAAAATTTATTTTCTGTTAAATATAAAAACTTTTAAGATCTTCAAAATTAAAGAAATATACGTTTTGAAGTGAATTTGCTTTGGATGCTCTAGAACTGAGATTTAAAAACGAATTTCAAGAATATAAATGTCCCAAAAATAGCTACTTTTGTTAAGCTAATGACTAATTGAAAAACATAATAAACGTTTCATATTAATTCATATAAAGGCTTTGAATCTCTCGAGAACTAAAGTGAAAGTGTGGTTAGTGAAAGCCACAACTTCCTAACTTATTTGTTGTAAAATTTTAACTAAGTATAGGGTATCCCAAAATTAACGCAAGATTTCGTGCGTTAATTTTGGGACACCCTTTATAAAGACAAGTATTTTTTTAAACACTTAATCAATCCAAAAAGGTTACCATTTGATGAGATTTCGTTTCTAAATAAATATGTATATCAACTTGTTTGAAATTAACGCAAGATTTCTTGCGTTAATTTTGGAACACCCTATATTAACAACACATTTTTGTATAAGTTAAAAAAGATCCATGTCTTTCTTTGTTCTCAAGATACTTGAGCTCAAAAACAATTTTTATCAGTTTTTAGCTGTGTGTGTAGGTTTTCGTTTTTTGTAAAAAAGTTGTCAATCGAATTTTTCTAAAAAAAAAATGTTAAAATATTAAAAACATTTATTCTGGAGATATTCAAGTCAAAAATCAGGTTTTACCAATTCTTTCAGGTTTTACCAATTTTGAATTCGTCAGTTTTATTTGTCTATTAAATATTTAGGGTTAAACAAATTGTTCACCTTTTTTTAATTACTATAGTAAATAGAGTGCATGATTCTTTCGCACGAACTTGCTCCTGTATCCAAAGACTTTTTTAATACACATATGTATTTAAAAATTAAACTCTTATATAAGTTTGTCTCCAATAACTTACATACCATTTAATTAACCGAAAAACCTTGATTTTCAATTTTTTTTTTCGAAAATCGTTAGACCGTTTTTTTTTTTAATTATTTTAAATACATATATAAAATTTTTCAATTTTAGTTTAAATATATTTTTCGTATTCAGTTATTTAGAGCTTATTAATATACGTTTTACCATTGATTTTAGCAAAAAAAAAATGATGACCCGTTTTCGAGATATCGAATTTAAAAAAAAAATCGTTAAAAATCCAAAAAAAAAAAACAAAGAGTCTGTCGATTTGTCTTGCTTCAAAGTTTGTCTATATGTATCAATTTTTACAAATTTGCGTACTATTTTTTGTAGATTTTCTTTTTTTATGAAAAAACGGACTGTTGGATTTTTATAAAAAAAATTACTGAATATCTAAAACAATAAATTCTGTGAAATGAAATAAGTTTGAAGCCAACATTTTTAATCTTTGAAAAGCTTTTTGAGTCGAAAGTAAATTTTTACCAAGTTTAAATATTGTTTTTTTTTTTTAGTTTTTTATTTTTTGTAAAAAAAAAAATGTGTTGAAAACAATATTTCTTATAAGATAAAATTAGTTTGAAGCCAATGTCTCAAAGTTTTAAAAAGATATTTACGTCGAAAAACTATTTATACCAACTTTTCTAAATTTTTTTTTTTAGATTTTTATTTTTTTAAAAAAAAAAACTGTGAATTCGATTTTTCTCAAAATTTTTCCTAATGTTGAAAACAATATTATTTATAAGTTAAAACTAGTTAGAAGCCATTATCTCAAATTTTTAAAAAGATATTTAAGTCGAAAATCAATTTTTACCAACTTTTGTTAAATTTTTTTTCGGTTTTTAATTTTTTGTTAAAAAACTGTCAATTCGATTTTTTTTTTAATTTTACTCAATGTTGACAACAATATTTTTTGAAAGATAAAAGAAGTTTAAAGCCAATATCTCAAAGTTTTGAAAAGATATTTGAGTCGAAAATCAATTTTTACCAACTTTTATAAATTTTTTTTTAGGTTTTTATTTTTTGTTAAAAAACTGTCTATTCGATTTTTCTCAACATTTTTCAGAATGTTCAAAACAATATTTCTTATAAGATAAAATAAGTTTGAAGCCTTAATCTCAAGTTTTTGAAAAGACATTTGAGTCGAAATTCAATTTTTAACAACTTTGAGTAATGTTTTTTTAGGTTTTTATTTTTTATAAAAAAACTGTCTATGAGATTTTTTTCAATATTTTATCAGATGTCAAAAACATTATTCTCCGTTGCACTAAATTGTTTTGGAGATGAAATCATATTTAAGTCGTACAATTTTCGAGGTGACAAATTTTTTTTTCAGTTTTTTTGATTTATAAAAAAAAACCGTTAATTGGATTTTATTCCAAAAATATACTTGTTTTGTATCACGTTACAATATATAATATAAAATTTAATTCAAGTCTCTAGCGTCATTGGTTCATGAGATGTTTAGGGTTAATCAAAATGTTCACCTTTTTTTAAACTGCTATGGTAAAAAAAACCACCCACGCAATTTTTTTGATAGCCCTTTCTGCCTTATTATCTGTATAACAAAATTTATTTGAAGTCGATATCTCTTTTGGTTCTTGAGCTATGGACGACGAAAAAAACGTCGCGAACGTACGGACGTACGAACGTACGTACACACGCACGCACAGACATCTTTCTAAAAATCTTTTATTTCGACTCTAGGGACTTTGAAACGCCGAGAAATGTCAAAATTTTCAATTTGACAAATCGGACCCATTACAATAACTTCCTATGGGAAGTTAACAAGAAAAATTTTTGATAATCAAATATTATTAAGACAGTATAATGACTTGTAGAAAAAATATTGAAATCGTTTCATTAGTTCCTGAAAAAAACTTTAAAACAAAATAACGGTTCTATGGAGGTTTCCCTTTCTATTTTGTAAAGAAGCCAAGTTAAGAACAAAAACATTGAGAAAATTTAATAAAAAGCTATAGTGTCGTTTTTGAAAAAATCGAATTTTCGAATTTTGATCAAACAATTTGTATGGGGACTTATAATGAGAATCTGCTTAAAACCTTTATTTCCAGGTTTGAACTCGATCCACATAATGGTTAAGGATATAGAGGCGAGGACACATAGACAGACAGACGGACGAAATCGGGGGACCTACTTTTTTCAACCGCTCTACCATCGTTTTTTTGTACGAATACAATACTTGGCGTATATAGTTCCTTCATGTCGCAAGTAAAAACAACCCAATCAATTTTCTTGAAAGTTCTTTTTTTTTCAAATCTTGGTGTTATTATCTGTAAAATAAAGGTGAATTCTATATTGCCTTTGGTTCTTGAGATATGGCCGACGAAAAAAGATCCATAAGAACGCACCTGATTTAATTCTAGGGGCTGTGAAACGTCGAGAAATCTCAAAATTTTCAATTCAAAAAATTGAACCGATTGCGCAATAACTTCTTATGGAATGTTTACTCATTCTACATGAGTTCTTTTTTTGTATACAAATTAAGCAGAATACTTAATTTTATGTTTACATAAATACAACGAACTGTTTTCGTTTCTAAAAACAACGATAGATTAATGTGGTGCACTCGGACGTATACGCACTTTTTTGTATTAATGGTTTAACTTTATTTTTGTATATTTAATTTTGCTTAATATAGTCACCATCATTTTTGTAAATGTATGTAAACACGTAATATAAATATAATAATAAAGGATGATTTTTCAAAAGCTATAAGAAAGTTTTTCGAAAAAAAAAACACATAAAATTCAGAGAAATGCATGAAATCTGTATTTGAATCGATAGTACGATCCATATAATTTAATATTTGAAGATTATTTCATGCAAATGTTGACCTTGACTGCGCCTCAAGTCCAATTTTGGCATACTCTTTCCAACTTTTCGACCGGTATCTCACGAATAAATGCTTCAATGTTGTCTTCCAATGCACCAATTGAAGCGGGCTTGTCTGTATAGACATGAGCTTTACCATAGCCACACAAAAAAAGTCTAAAGGCGATAAATCGCACGATCTAGATGGCCAATTGACCAATCCGGAACGTGAAATAAAATGGGCACCGAACTCGCCTCTCAATAAGTCCATTGTTGCGCGTGCTGTGTGGCATGTGGCACCGTCTTGTTGAAACCACATGTCATGCAAGTCAAGATCTTGCATTTTGAGCAAACAAAATTTGGATATCATCTCACGGTAGCGCTCACCATTTACAGTTACGTTACGATTCGCATCATCTTTGAAGAAGTACGAGCCAATGATGCCACCAGCCCATAAACTGCACCAAGCTCAGACTTTTTGTGGATGCATTGGTAGCTCTTGCAATGCTTCTGGCTGCTATTCACTCCAAAATCGACGTACTTGCTTATTTGCGTACCGTATTTAATCATTTAAAGCATACAACTATTTATAAATTAATTGATGGTTTACTTCGATGCACAAACCAATTAAAAAAAAATGTTTAAATATATTTTGCCAAGGACACCAATAGAATAGAGTTTATAGAATCAAATTGAACCATCAAAAGGTATTAAGCATGTAATGTTTAACTTCCATAGAACATAAGGACTTATTTATGGATATCTCTTGTCCATATAGTGACAAAAGTACAATTAAAAAAGACTAAGTACTTACCATCAAGGGAGAACTTGTGAAACACAAAACACAATGCAGCAACACCACCAGTCAAAGTTATACGGGCATTAAAATAAATATAATAAATAAAAGCAATAACACCACATATTTCATTATGCTTACGTACCGTACGAACATACTCGTACTACATAACGTGTTCCTTTTGGTTTTATTATTTAGCGACATATTAAAGTCATCGCCATTTTGGTTTTATGTTGTGTTTATTTTTATTTGTATTTATTTTTTGTCGGAATGTGTGGGAAGGTCTATAGGTATAGCAAAGGTACACTGGTACAGGGCATGCATCGAAAGGGAAACAGAAACACCTTGCGAAATTCATTTGGGAATATCCTTTCCCTCGAAATATATATCTATTCATACTCTCATACAGTCATTTATATATAATTTAACTACAGAAGGATAATAAACAACAATGTGAAAATCCTCATTAATTTCCTTCAAAGGATGCCCATGTCCATGTCCTTCCATATGTAGTATACCCAGAAGTTAATTAAAACATTTTCCTGGTTTTATTTGTTCGCTTGTCGCTGTTTTGTTTGTACCTCTACCTCTACCTCTCACTTCATTTATAAACACCTACATAAACATAAATGTATACCCTTTGCTGAACTTTGCTGTGAAACGAAAAAATAATAAAAATGTGTAGGTACGTTGGTATCCTTGCAGCAAAAGGTAGGTCTTTAAAATCATGGACTTAAATGGACAGAATGGACATGCGGATAATGTTTTCATATTTAATTTTGCAACATAAACTTCAACACAAGCTTAACACCATATTTATTCTGTTTAAGTTTAAGAAAACAATAAAACACTATAAACAGGACAAAGGTGTCCTGGTTACCTGCTCGGTGTTGATACTATGGACAGTAAAGAGAGAAAAAAATCTAAACCTCACGCGTCCTTGTCATTAAGTCGGCAACATTGTATATTTTACCATCAAATATAACAGGTGAGATGACAGAAAACGTGAAGGACAAGACAAGAAAATGACTCTAAAGCCAACACTCAACGAGAGATGAAAAGCAAAAGGGTTGTGCGATAAGGATATTCCAACTATATTTATACACCATACCTTAGGCTTGTGCGAAGGAACGTTATTTTGTTACACTTTTTTATGGCTATCTTATTGTCAACCATTAATCAGGACCTTACCCCGGAACGGCTAATAAATAATTTAAACCGTTAATAATAAATTCTTCACAGGAGCAGGATATCCTTTTCTTTAATATACAGGTGGACTTGAGACGTCAGGCGTATTTAAAACCTAAAAAAAAAACTTTTGTTTTGCATGGTGTGGCTGTGGTGTTGGTGTGGTTAGCCACAGACGCGTTCGCGGAAAACACCTTTGGATTGTGTGTGTCAATCTTTCCTTATCCTTTGTTTTTTTATTTCTGCAAACCAACCAACCAACACAACGACGACGACGACGACCGACCATCCGAAGGGGTAAAAATTTACCATCTCGTTTATCCTTGGTGTCACAAGGATTAAGTAGTTGAATAAATTTTTATCCTCGAAATTGGTAACATAAACTTTGGCAATAAAAAACACGTAAGGAATAATAAATGAAGGCCAACACTATAGATAGGTACCTACTATAAACATCTGAAAGAAAAACAACCAAAGGACCACTTTTTCAATATCTCTTTAGTATAAACTCATCACATACTTATTTTGTATAATAAACAGGAAAGATAATTTTCCGACATCTTACTTCTGTCCTTTTAACTTATGGTTTTGGGGCGTTTTTATTCTATAAGCATACATTTTCTTATATCAAAAATGCCTTTCATCCTTTTATTCTGTGTGATGATGTCTCTGGAATAGAAAAGAAGTGAACATTCAATTTGATTATTATTATATGTTGTTGATTTTTGTTTTTGAACTTGTTTTCCTTTTTTTCTGTTGAAAAGGATACGACATCGAAAAATTATAGAGTTATGGATATTTACTCAAATAGGTATGCCCATTTCAAAAATGTCTGAGCAAATATTTGGGATATATTTATTAAAGTTCGGCAGCAATCAACAGCCTCTACGTAAATGTGCAAATATTCATAACATTTTATGAAAAATATAGTCAGAATCCTTGGCTTTAAAATTTCGAATTAATTTTTGAATATTAGCAGCAATATTTGAATCTCTGCAAAATTCGAAACATGTTGATAATGTATCTCAAAGCCCTTAAAAACCAAGGTTATTGCTAAAATTGGCAGAGTGATCAAACCTTAATAATTATTATGAGGGTGGTGCAAATATTACGGTGAATGGATTGGACGGCTCAACCTCCTACACAACCAAAGAAACAAACTTAATTCTTGCAAACAATGTTTAATGTTCATGGTTTTTTCTTTTAAAGAAGAAGTGATAAATAATTGACTACCAGAGACAATGGGGGTTCCAGACTTTTAATCACAAGGCGGAGGTGGTCACACACTTAGCGTAAAGACCAATTTTTGACCACCACAATGCTCTGTTAAAGAGGTTGACAAAATTAAAAAAAAAAGAAGCTGGGATGCGACCCACACTGATAACTTCCCATCCCGTCTGTCGATTTGTCTTACTTAAAAGTTTGTCTATATGTATCAATTTTAACCAAATTTGCGTACTATTTTTTGTAGATTTTATTTTTTATGAAGAAACGGACTGTTGGATTTTTATAAAAAAATTACTGAATATCGAAAACAATATTTTCTGTGAAATAAAATAAGTTTGAAGCCAATATTTGTAATTTTTGAAACGCCATTTTAGTCGAAAGTAAATTTTTACAAGTTTTAGTATTGTTTTTTTTTTTGTTTTTATTTTTTGTAAAAAAAAACTGTCAATTCGATTTTTCTCAAAATTTTATAAATAAAATAAATAAATAAATTAGGTGGCGCAACAGTCCGTAGAGAACCAGGGCCTAGTGACTTACAACTCTCAACCATTCCTGTGTGCGAGTAATGTTGTCAGGGATGGAGGGGACCTACAATTTATATGCCGAATCCGAACGGCTAATTTGAGAATGCACTTTTTCATGACAAGGATTACTCTTGGAGAATTTGTCAATTCCTCGCAAGAGGCAGTACCCGTGAAAAACTCTTTTTTTTAATTAAGGTGGCACAGGCAGGGATTGAACCCAAGACCTCTCGCATGACAGTCCAACGCACTAACCATCATGCCACGGGCACTCAAAATTTTATAGAATGTTGAAAACAACATTTCTTAAAAGATAAAATTAGTTCGATGCCAATGTCTCAAATTTTTGAAAAGATATTTACGTCGAAAAACAATTTTTACCAACTTTTATAATTTTTTTTGTTAGGTTTTTATTTTTCGTAAAAAAAAACTGTCAATTCGATTTTTCTCAAAATTGTTTCTATTGTTGAAAACAATATTTCTTATACGTTTAAAGTAGTAAGAAACCATTATCTCAAATTTTTGAAAAGATATTTGAGTCAAAAATCAATTTTTAACAATTTTTGTTTTTTTTTCGGTTTTTAATTTTTTGTAAAAAAAATGTCAATTCAATTTTTTTCAAAATTTTATTGAATGTTGACAACAATATTTTTTGAAAGATTAAAGTAGTTTAAAGCCAATATCTCGAAGTTTTAAAAGGTATTTGAGTCGAAATTCAATTTTTACCAACTTTACAAATTTTTTTTTTTGGTTTTATTTTTTGTAAAAAAACTGTCAGTTCGATTTTTCTCAACATTTTTCAGAATGTTGAAAACAATATTTCTTATAAGATAAAATAAGTTTGAAGCCTTAATCTCAAGTTTTTGAAAAATTTGAGTGGAAATTCAATTTTTACCAACTTTGAGTAATGTTTTTTTAGGTTTTTATTTTTTATAAAAAAAAACTGTCAATTAGATTTTTCTAAAAATTTTATCAGATGTCAAAAGCATTATTCTTTGTTGTACAAAATTATTTTGGAGATGAAATCATATTTTAGTCGTAAAATTTTCGAGGTGACAATTTTTTTTTTTCAGTTTTTTTGATTTATAAAAAAAACCGTTAATTGGATTTTTTTTTAAAAAAATATACTTCTTTTGTATCACGTTACAATATATAATATAAAATTTAATTCAAGTCTCTGGCATCATTGGTTCATGAGATATTTAGGGTTAACCAAAATTGTCACCTTTTTTTTAAAAAAAAAAAAACCACCCACGCAATGTTCTTGAGAGCCCTTTCTGTATCTTTCTGCCTTATTATCTGTATAACAAAATTTATTTGAAGTCGATATCTCTTCTGGTTCTTGAGCTATGGACGACGAAAAAAACGTCGCGAACGTACGGACGTACGGACGTACGGACATACGGACATACGGACATACGGACATACGGACATACGGACATACGGACATACGGACATACGGACATACGGACATACGGACATATGGACGTACGAACGTACGTACACACGCACGCACAGACATCTTTCTAAAAATCTTTTATTTCGACTCTAGGGACCTTGAAACGTAGAGAAATGTCAAAGTTTTCAATTTGACAAATCGGACCCATTACAATAACTTCCTATGGGAAGTTAAAAACATAATGTGTAGGTATACATCGTAACCTTATAACGGGTTATCCATTTTGCGGTTTCAAAAGTATTGGGCTGGAATTCGACATCTGTCAAACTAAGTTGTTAAGTCAATTTTTTTTCAGTTGAAAGTTTGACATATGCGAAAATGGATCGCTTAACTATAGCACAAGTCACAACGCATACAAATTTTTAAAACCTACTACAAAAATGGCGACTCTGCCACAGCCACATGTCGTGCTTTAAGAGGTATCGCTGTTTTAAGTGAAAGTGTTGCCGAAGACCCGAATGTGTCGAATACTCGTCGTTTTCAGGAATTAGGACTATCTTAGGACACATTATGGCGTTTTTTGCATTTGGATCATCCATATAAAGTCCAGTTCACCAAACAATTGAAGCCAGCTGACCATTCACAACGTCGTATAGATACGTCGACCATGGAAAGACTGTCACCGTCAATTCAGAGCGTTATGGTCATATGATAACCGATTTTCTTTTGCCTGCTATTGAAGAATACGACTTAGAGAATATGTGGTTTCAACTATTTATAAGAGCTAACATACAAGAGTTCTCAGTGCGTTTCATGAAGAAATGTTAAAAATTGTGTCAGACAGGAATGAAAATAAATCGAAAAGTATACTTACACTTCGTGTCAAATAGATAGGGACTAGCTTTTTTCGTTTTTTATTTGTCGATATTTCTTAAACCCTTAGGTTTTTTTCAAAAATCCAAATGTAGAATGAATAAGGTATGTATTAGGTTTGTATTGCAAAAAATATGTTGGATTAAGTTGATAGTAGAAGTACCCGTGGCATGATGGTTAGTGCATTGAAATTTCATACCAGAGTCTTGGGTTTGATCCTCGCCTGTGCCATCTAAAGTTTTGTCACGGGTACTGCCTCTTGCGAGGAATTGACAAATTCTGCAAGAGTGATTCTTGTCATGAAAAGTGCTTTCTCATATTAGCTGTTTGGATTCGGCTTAAAACTGACAACAGTACTCGCACACAGGAATGGTTGAGAGATGTAAGTCATTCGGCCCTAGTTCTTAACGGACTGTTGCCCACCTAATTTATTTAGTTATTATAAGTTTATAAATACAAGTTTTGTAGCGGTTTTTCCAAAGAAGGTCATACAAACTATCTGAATTTTTGTGTCACATGCAAGACAAGATCTAAATTTACCTATTAGCGTGTTTTAAATCAGATAAAAGGATCTCGGATTGTTTGGGAGCCTAGGACGAGTATTAATTTGATAGAACCATGAAGTATGCGTAGAAGTAAGGGTCTAACCAAGGAGGAAAGAGGCCATATTACAGCTTACCTATATCTCGGCAAAATCATCCCTTTTATAGCCAGCAAAATTAGAAGAAGTTCAAATTTTGTATAAAACTACCTCAAGGACCTCAAGGACCTCAAGAGAGGTATGGAAAAAACCAAAAAGGAAGAGTCAAGAAAGTCACATCATCGTCTTTTCTGATGAAAAAAAAAAGTATTTGGACGGACTTTATGGATATACATAGCTGCTATTTTCATGATTTAAGAAACGGAAAAATCTATCTTGAAAAACGGCGCGTGCAGCAAAAGGGGTGGTGTAATGGAATGGGAAAGAGCAAATCAGTTTTATGAATTATTTGGTGGACAACGATGTACTTTACAACAATTTAATGCACCAGTACATATCGCACAAACAACAAAAGCCTGGATTTAGGGGCAAAATGTGAACCTGGTCCCCATATTCTCCTGACCTGAACATCATGAAAAACGTGTGAAGATGGCTTTCAAGAAAAGTCTACATAGGATAATGGCAATAGGAAAAAACCGAAAAGATTATTGAACCCATAAAACGGCTCTGGGCTTAAAATTTCGCTCAATTATCTGACAGCACTCTGAATCCATACATGTGACACAAAAAAAAAACAGGTACTTTTTATGACTTTCTTTGGAAAAAACGTCATAAATCTCGTATTTATCAACTTGCAATATAAATTTAATACATACCTCATTCATTCCACATTTGGGTTTTTTCAAAAAACCTAAGGGTTTAAGAAATATCGTCAAATAAAAATCGAAAAACGCTTGTCCCTACCCATTTGACTCCAAGTGTATATTTCAAGCATTCACCCAACCTTGCACCTACCCCAAATTCTATATTGTTCCCAAGCAAGCAGTGTACATAGCTACATTCGCTGTTTTCCAAAAATGATATATTCTGTTCTTGTTAGTATTTCTATAAACAGGAAAAACCCTTTAAGAATTAAGATGAAAGATTTGATGGATGCTAGACGACAAATTCTAACAATTTTTTTGCGTGAACTTTTTGCAAATATTTTATTCGAAAAAGAAACAATACTTAAAAATTGGAGAGAGAAATGTTTGGTTCTTGAATTTTATAAAAGGGCTATGTTAAACAAATAAGTTGGGACAAAACTATAGTGTGACACTCACAAACTACAAGTGGCAGAATCTCTTCTCCTTTCAATTCTCAAGAGATTCAAAGTTTTGTATTAAATTAATAGATGTGAAACGTACATACATACATATGTACATATGTACATTTAGTATTTCAACTAGCCATCAGTGTAATCTGTTTTAGGAACATTTACATTTACATACTTGAAATTCCTGTTTAAATCATAATTCTAGACGATCCAAATTCATTTCAAAAAGTAGATTTTTTCAATTTTTTAAGATCTTAAAAGTTATTGTATTCAATAGATAATTAATTTTCAAAATAAAAACACATTAAGAAAGCCTTACACTCTTTACATGACAGGAAAAGCAAAGATCGAATGGAAGACGAGTTTCAAAAAGTAATAATTCACAGGAATCCCTCTAGATTCTCCAACCTCCCTACCCTACCTTTAAATCCACCATCGCACAGAGAATTTGTGATTTGACACCCCTAGACTTTTTTTTCTTGGACCCACGCGAAAGGTAAGGTCTATTCCAATACTCTCTCCACACTCGATTTAAGTTCTGAATATGAAATTTGTAAATGGATTGTGGTTATGGAAAATTTAACATCTTATAAAACCTCTTATTCGAAGATCCAGAGACCTAGAGGGCTCTGTTTTATTCCCTAGATTATAATATATATTATTATTCTTAATCAAATTTTTGTTCTGCTGATAAAAGAACTCTTGGTCCACAAGCTTATTTAAGCCATTTGGATAGATTCCAAAAATTGGTTTTAGAGTGATGGGTGACAATAATATCCCTACCGTAATACTCGCGCTTCTAGGAATATCCATCCCTTAACACTTGAGTCCCGTACTATGAATTTCTTCTGCCGTACAACGTGAATGTGGAATGCCTTAATTAGCTCTTTCTTTCTCCGTATTACAATTTTCAAGAATTCAAAACCAATGCACACGAACACAATCTTATACTAACTCCTCCCTTTCTTCCTAAAGCACATATTGTGTTTCTGGCTTATTAACGATATACGAAACCCTATAATAATAAACGTCACTAAATTATAGGTTAAGGTGCGTGAAAAACAAAAAATTTCGTAATCAAGAGATATTGGTCTTATGTCCAAAAAAAAAGTGATGAAAGGTTTTTTTTTGTAAATTCCATATTTTTGGATTAAAGAAAGAACGAGGCACCGAGGCTTTTATTTTAAATTTTTAAAAGTTTTATGAACAAAAAACTCGGAATTATGAAAGAAATTTTTTTAATTTTTAGACTTTCATGTGTCCGTTTTTGACTGTGCTTAGTAGCTTTAGAAAACGTTGAACATTTCATTTCCGTTAATGTTTTTTTGACTTTCAAACTGAAAATATGCAGCCATTTTGCTGTTATCATTTAAATATTAATTTGAACGTTAAACAAAAGTTCATTGACCTTAATTAAAAAATAATATCTCTTGTTAGACTGCCCAACTTACTTGTAGCTTGACCATTCCTTTGTGCATGCATAAATGCGTATGTGCTTTGCAGTCTTGTGTCATGAAATACTTCAAGATAATATATTATTCTGAAAAGAATAGGCAAAACAGGGTTCACTGTAATATGCTATACGAGTGGAGGATGGCCTATCTAGAACATGAATCTCTTTTTCTGTTCGTTACTTCTGCATTCCTTTAGGACAAGTTGTGCAATTTGAGGAACTTGCAAAAAAATAATAAATATATGTGCAACGCACCCTCTTCAGAATATTTCAAAATTGCGTCCCTATTTCCCTTAAGATCATCCATGTGAATCACCGGTGTGCATTCAAATGTAACCAACGGCTATAAAGTCCTTCTAGCATCTTCTATATATGTACATAGGTAAGAAAAGGTAACGTTTGAGCACGCATGCAATGAAGTAGGTGCTGGGATAGGTACCTTGTATGTGTATACCAAATAGACAACATTTATGAGATACGAGCCGATTCCAGGATAAAAGATAGCAATACAACAACGACACGGCCCAGCCTGGCCAGGAAGCGCAGACGACATAACTTAAATTATTCCTTGAACTTTGCGCCCCAAACCGACCGACATAGGTACACATTATGTTGGTAGGTATAGTATATTGCATAGAGATAGGAAGGATAGGAAGGGTTCTTGGGTAATTAGACTCGGGACACATTTGTTTATCTATAATGCATGGCCAACATCACATGAATGCAAGATTCAGATGGGGTGGGGATTTTGGCTTTTGGTAAGTATACATACATATATGTATATGCACCCCAGAGAAGCGGTTCCAGTTGAACTATTTGTCCGTTGGTTGGTTATAGAGAAACGTTGAAGTTACACAAACAGTGCCTATATGCAGATATTTGCACTAAATATATGTACGTACGTGTTTTGTATATGTTATTCCCGTTGTACCAGCTCAGGTGGTCATTTTGCGGTCTGAATGCAGGCTGGATAATTTCAAATTTCTTCCAGATGCATTAATTATTACAAAATGTTATGAATATTCTTGCAGCTGCATCATAAAGCCCTTTTCTTAGGATTGTTGTTATTTATATGCGACTGCAGCAATATATGAAAATTGCTGCAGATAAACGCTCAAAATTTATAGTAGCGACGAATCATGTATGTACAATGTACATATATTTTGATTGTATAAAATGCAATGGAATTGAATATTTTTCATTGTGAGATATGTATTTATAATTGTTTTGCTGCAATATGGACTTTAGTGAATTTTTAATGTGTTTGCAGTTTATTTTATTGATTGGACATACGTTAAAACCGGCTGTAAAGCCATGCTTAGTATATATATAAATAAGACTGTCAAAGGACCGATTTGACAATCATGGTTAAATAATTTTAACTCGCTGATTTTCATGAGTCAAAATTCAAACCGTGGTAAATGGTAAAAGTCAATCCATGTAAGTACTTAAACCATTGTTAAATAACACACCCTGTTATTGAAATCGGTTAGCTAAAATTGGTAAACTACGGGTTTTAAATAAAACAGCGTTTTTTACTAATTTATTAATGTAAAAAGAAAATCTGACGATCTTCCTTCAACACTCAACTTCTTTGGCACCTTTTTATGTGATTAAAAATAATAATTAATATTTTTTTCAGCCAGTCAATAATTCAGATGAACCCGTTCTGGAGTTTTAAAGATGTCTATCCAATTTCCCCCAAACGTATCTTATCTCACTTCCTATTACTTAACCACCCCCCCCCCCCACTTTATGATAACTTAAACTCACTCAAGGATAATTTTTCTCCTGGCCAAGAAGAAATCCCATCTATCCGCTATGTTAATCGTTTTCAAAAAAGGTTGTAAAAGCGATAACTCTAATTATAGTCCGATTGCAAAACTTTCTGTATCACCAAGCTCTTTGAAAGTATTGTTTAGGATTCTCTTTACTTTCATTTTAAATCTATTGTCTCCTCTTTAAAAGGACGAGAGCTGCTCATAAGCAGAAAAGGCGAGAGGAACACCGACTTCTCAGAAGAAGAAAGAGAGGACATGAGAAGCGTGCGGTCGAAGATGTTGAGAGGTTTAAAAGCAGGAATGAAGTTCGAAAGTTTTATGACCCCGCAGTCAATGCTGAAGATATGGAAGGACCACTTCTGCAGACTGTATAACGGCGACGACGAACCAAATTCCGCTGTCAGACAGGATGATCCATTCAACATAGACGACGAAAGCCAACAATCCCGTCTTCCCGACAAGACGAAGTAAAGATTGTCATATCTAAGCTGAAGTCTAATAAAGCCGCTGGAGCGTATGGCTTGAATGCCGAGCTCTTTAAAGCAGCTGGAGATAAGTTGGTTAGGAGCATGCAACAACTTATCTGTAAGATATAGTCGGAAAAAAGCATACCCGATGAATGGAACCTCAGTATTGTTTGCCCGACCCTGAAAAAAGGAGACCCTCTAAACTGCACAAACTATAGAGGAATCAGTCTACTTAACATCGCCTACAATCTCTGCCGTAATATGTGAAAGTCTAAAGCCCATCGTCAACAACCTGATAGGTCCTTATCAGTGTGGTTGTAGACCAGGAAAATCCACAGTCGATCAAATATTCACATTACGACAGATCCTGGAAAAAACCCAAGAACACCAAATCGACACCCACCATCTTTTCATCGATTTCAAAGCCACATATGACAGCATCTACAGGGACGAGCTATATATAGAGCCATGTCTAGTTTTGGCATCCCTGCCAAACTCGTCCGTTTGTGCAGGATGACCATGGAGAATTCATGCTGCTCCATAAAGGTTGGAAACAACTTAACAGAACCTTTCGATGTCAAAAAAGGTTTTAGACAAGGTGATGCGCTGTCATATGATTTTTTTAACATCGTACTTGAAAGAATAGTGCAAATCTCACACGTCAACACTAGAGGCACTATCTTTCAAAAGTCTGTCCAATTACTAGCATATGCTAATGACATTGACATAATTGGAAGAACTCAGCGTGATGTCAATGGGGCTTTTGTGAGTATTGAAGAAGAGGCGGCAAAAATGGGTTTAACGGTTATTGAGGGCAAAACAAAGTACATGCTGTCGTCAAGAAAGGACCTACAACACTGAAGTTTCGGTCAAAACGTCACCATCGACAGACGTAACTTTGAGGTAGTTAAGGACTTCGTCTAGCTAGGCTCAGCTATGAACGCAGAAAACAACACCAGTGCTGAGATCAAATGAAGAATAACCCTTGCTAACCGCTGTTTCTTTGGGCTAAGAAAGCAATTGAGTAGCAAAGCCCTCTCTCGAAGGACCAAAGTGTCGCTATATAAGACCCTTATCATCCCCGTCCTGCTATACGGTGCAAAAACATGGACTATGACAAAAGCGGATGAAAGCACCTTGGGTCGTTGCGAGAGAAAAGTTCTTCGTGTGATCTACGGTCCCGTATGCATCGAAGGGGAGTGGAGGAGAAGATGGAACGACGAGCTGTACAGCGACGTAGACTTAGCCAGAAGGGTATAAGTCCAACAATTAAGATGGCTGGGTCACGTAGAGCGCATGGAAACCAATGCTCCGGCCCGGAAAATCTTCGAATCCACACCCACAGGACAGCGCAGTAGAGGAAGACCGCGGATCAGGTGGCGCGCACAAGTGGAAAGTGACCTCACCCAACTTGGAGCGCGAAACTGGAGACATCTAGCTAGGGACCGAGCTAGATGGAGAAGTTTGTTGGGTGAGGCCCAAGTTCACACAGGACTGTAGCGCCTTAAGTAAGTAAGTAAGTCTCCCCTTTCCAACACGACTTCTCAAAATTCAGGTTCAGCACGACTAATCTAACTCAATTTGTCTCAAAAACAGTCCTTTCTCTAAAAAAAGTTAGGAAGTTGATGTTATAGCCGCTGATTTTAGTAAAACCTTTGACAAGATCAGGCACCAAATTATCCATTTAGAACTAAAATGTCTTGGTTTTCCAACACTCTAGTACCCGTAGCGTGATGGTTAGTGCGTTGGACTGTCATGCAAGGGGTCTTGGGTTCAATCCCTGCCTTAGCCACCTTAATTAAAAAAAAAAAAAAAAAATTCACGGGTACTGCCTTTTGCGAAGAATTGACAAATCCTCCAAGAGTAATTCTTGTCATGAAAAGTGCTTTCTCAAAATTAGCCGTTCGGATTCGGCATATAAACTGAAGGTCCCTTCCATCTCTCACAACATTACTCGCACACAGGAATGGTTGAGAGTTGTAAGTCACTAGGCCCTGGTTCTTCATGGACTGTTGCACCACCTAATTTATTTATTTATTTCTAACACTGTTTATTTAATGAATTCAATGATACCAAGATAATCGTACATACATATAGGGCTGTTTTTAGAAACTCGTTGTGTAATCCAATCTTCGCATTCCTAGGAGTTCCTCAAGGCATCTATCTGGGCTCAATTCTATTTATATTTGTTATCAATGACGTGAGTAACATCTTTTTTTTTATATCTCCATTTATGCTGACGAAATCAAAATAATCAAAGCGATCGCTTCTTCCGAAGACTCCTTGCTTCTTAAACATGATTTGAACACTTATTTTTACCTGGTGCAACAAAAACTTCTCCCGTAAACGTTCACCTTCATGCATTTGAACCTATCATTTCCGTAATGGTACTATCGCTATTTTATCCTCTATTACTGATCTTGCAGTAATATGTGATATAGAACTTAATTGTCGCTCTCATATAGACCATATAATTGCAAAAGCGAATTTTTCTTTTGGCTTTATAAAACCTTGATCTAAGAAATTAAAAAATCCATACTTTACTAAATCCTTATTTATCGAATATGTCAGGCCCATCCTTGATTATTCTAAACAGATTTGGTCACCCTTCCATATTATTCACTTTCAAAAAATTCCAGCAGTAAAACGGAGTCTTTTCAGTTTTGCCTTGAGCAATTTGCCTTGGTCTAATCCCATTACAATTTAATAAACCAATATACACTTGCTCAACGTCGTCATATCACTGATTTATCTCTGATATCATTGACTCTCTGGCTTTACTTGAATTAATATAAATAAATATAAACCAGCGTTTTTTTAAATTATTAAAGAATATCTGATCTTAAAGGGTGTTTTTTTTTTCAGCGAGAGGAAAAAGTTCTTAAAATTCTACTAGAAACTCCCTTCCAAAAAAGATATGTTTATGAAATTTGTTAAAAATATTTGAATATAATACGAGTATATGAAAACGAAGAACCAAAAGAAGCCATGCATACATACATACATATGTATATTGAAGGGATGCGTTAAAAAACTCCCAACGAAATAAATCCCCAAATAAATATGAAAAAAGAGGCTGGGATGCGACCCACACTGATAACTTCCCATCCTGTCTGTCGATTTATCTTGTTTAAAAGTTTGTCTATATGTACCAATTTTTACCAAATTTGCGCATTACTTTTTGTAGATTTTATTTTATTGAATATCGAATTTTCTGTGAAATAAAATAAGTTTGAAGCCACTATTTTTAATTTTTGAAAAGCTATTTGAGTGGAAAATAAATTTTTACCAAGTTTTAGTATTGTTTTTTTTTAGGTTTTTATTTTTTGTAAAGAAAAAACTGTCAATTCGATTTTTCTCAAAATTGTATCGAATGTTGAAAACAATTTTTCTTATAAGCTTAAATTAGTTTAAAGCCATTATCTCAAACTTTTAAAAAAATATTTGAGTCGAAAATCAATTTTTACCATCTTTTATTAACTTTTTTTAGGTTTTTATTTTTTGTAAAAAAAAAACTGTTAATTCGTATCGAGTATCGAGGCAGAGGCGGCAAAAATGGGTTTAACGGTTAATGAGGGCAAAACAAAGTACATGCTGTCATCAAGAAAGGACCTGCAACACCGACGTCTTGGTCAAAACGTCACCATCGACAGACGTAACTTTGAGGTAGTCAAGGACTTCGTCTACCTAGGCTCCGCTGTAAACGCAGAAAACAACACCAGCGCTGAGATCAAACGAAGAATAACTCTTGCTAACCGCTGTTTCTTTGGGTTAAGAAAGCAATTGAGTGGAAAAATTCTCTCTCGAAGGACCAAAGTGTCGCTATATAAGACCCTTATCATCCCCGTCCTGCTATACGGTGCAGAAGCATGGACTTTGACAAAAGCGGATGAAAGCACCTTGGGTCGTTTCGAGAGAAAGATTCTTCGTGTGATCTACGGTCCCGTATGCATCGAAGGGGAGTGGAGGAGAAGATGGAACGACGAGCTGTACGGGCTGTACAGCGACGTAGACTTAGCAAGAAGGGTAAAAGTCCAACGACTAAGATGGCTAGGTCACGTAGAGCGCATGGAAACCAATGCTCCGGCCCGGAAAGTCTTCGAATCCACACCCACAGGACAGCGCAGTAGAGGAAGACCGCGAATCAGGTGGCGCGCACAAGTGGAAGGTGACCTCACCCAACTCGGAGCGCGAAACTGGAGACATCTAGCTAGGGACCGAGCTAGATGGAGAAGTTTGTTGGGTGAGGCCCTAGTTCACACAGGACTGTAGCGCCACCTTAAGTAAGTAAGTAATTCGATTTTTCTCACCATTTTTCAGAATGTTGAAAACAGTATTTCTTATAAGATAAAATAAGTTTGAAGCCTTAATATCAAGTTTTTGAAAAGATATTTATTTATTTATATTTATTTTTATTTAACTTTGAGTAATGTTTTTTTTAGGTTTTTATTTTTTATAAAAAAAAAACTGTCAATTCGATTTTTCTCAAAACCTTATCAGATGTCAAAAATATTATTTTTCGTTGCAAAAAATTGTTTTGGAGATGAAATCATAAAAAATCATAAAATCATATTTTTTTCCAGTTTTTTTGATTTATAAATAAAAACGTTAATTGGATTTTTTTCCAAAAATATATTTGTTTGGTATCACGTTACAATATACATATAATATTAAATTCAATTCAAGTCTCTAGCGGTTTTGGTTCGTGAGATATTTAGGGTTAACCAAAATTTTCACCTTTTTTGTTAAATTGCTATGATAAAAAACAACCCACTCAATTTCCTTGAGAGCCCTTTCTGCATCTTTCTGTTTTATTATCTGTATACAAAAATTTATTTGAAGTCAATATCTCTACCTCTACTGGTTCTTGAGCTATGGATGACGAAATAAACGTCGCGAACGTACGGACGTAGGCACGTACAGACGTACGGACGTACTAACGTACGTACACACGCACGCACAGACATCTCCCTAAAAATCTTTTATTTCGACTCTAGAAACCTTTAAACGTCGAGAAGTGTCAAAATGTTCAATTCGACAAATCGGACCGATTGGAATAACTTCCTATGGGAAGTTAATAACCCCCAAAAAATTTGTAGGGAATGTGGAGTTCTTTCATATGAATAACAATTTAAACCTTTATTTTTTTAATGCAAAAGAATTCGCATACACCTAACCACAAAACTACCCTAAATCCTATTATGGGGAGGGGGTTGCAGCGGGTCAGCATTCCCCCAATACACTGTAAAGTAGGTCTCATTTCTCCAAATAATTTGGCCCTATTACACTTTGTCAAAACGAGCGCGAAGAAACAAAACAACACCTCCTCTCTCAGGTTGAAAAGCACATTGGATAAGAAATCAAATGGTAAGACAATTCTTAAAATTTGACAGTCCTTTTAGGAGACTTACCTTTTTCATTATTATTTTGGGGCTTATTTCTTACTACTTTTGGGAATTTATTTCATTTTCCAATTTGCGGATTAATTTTATAATATAATTTAACCCCAATTTTGAAGGGTTATTTCTTGGGGAGTTATTTCACTGAGCCAAAGTGAATATTAAAATTGTATAATAACCATTTTTTGGTTTAATTTGCATTTCATTACTAAAATGGTATAAATTAAGAAAACCAAAAAACAAACACGGTTAATGAGATTTTTTGTATCACTTACAGTTTAATGACAGGGTTTACGAGGTTTTAACTATAATTAATAAAACAATTTCTTTAATTTTGTATCACATCCGTATTTAATGAATTTAGTCCTCTTCCAATATGTGAACCAAAAAGTATGTTTTTTTTAATTGCATAAAACTTACATATGTATTCTTGTCTTTTTCATTAATAATTCCACGCAGTGCCATCGTGTCGTCGCCGCCGTAGGAGTGTCATTAAAATATTAATATTATCCTTTTATTAAAATTATAAAAAAAAAAGTCTCGAATTTTTAATGAGAATTAATATATCGTTGGTTTTAAAACAAAATAATCGCACAAAACAAAAATGCAATGAAAACGGATATAAAATTTAAATGCACAAATTACTTATTAGTACAAAAGGTATATATACATACCATACATACATACATACGTATTGTATAATGTATATAAGACTATATTTCCAAAGTTATCTACATTACATATATAAACGTACGTGTTTTGCATTCAAGCAATTGCACCTTTGGGGTAACCTTTTATTGCGTACACAAATGAACGCCTACATCACGGTGTACTTTGTAACCAAACCATCATAATAATTATTGTCTGTTTTATTGCCGGGCGTACTCGTACGCGTACGCAGGCGAAGCTCTCTTAGCCCTATAATTGTTCGCAAAATAATAATATAATGCACGCCATGATGGTTCTTCTTCAGTCCGGTTCGGTGCGGTCCGGACGTATAGATGGTAATTGTTAATGTTATTAAAATATTCTTTGGTATGGATATTAATGAAAGGGATATCTATGTACGTACATTTGTAAATTCATATATAATCCAGGTGTATGAAAAAATAAATTTGCTTTAATTAAGTGTATATTGTGGAAAAGTTAATAATTCTACAGCCTGCAGTCTCTGCATAAAACAAAAATATCTTGTACCCTATTTTATCGAACATCTGTTTTAAAAAGAAGAAAATAATTTTGCATATTACTTATTCAAGCGAGATATTGTTTTAAAAATGCGAATAAAGAATAAATATTATAAAATATTTATATACCTACTTTATCAACCAACCCAAAAAATACATGATTTAACAACCCTGATTTTTGTTGGCTTGTACACATGACTTCTCAATAATACATTTTATGTATGCAGCAAATTAAAGTTAGAGTACTTTTATTTTATTGAAAAGTTGTTAAACAACCTATTTTTAGGGGCCTACCATTTTACTATAAATATTCCAGGAATTTAGCTATTTAGAAAATTGAAATTCCTTTCTCGTTTTGCATTTTTGTTTAAACAGTGTATCTAAAAACGTCTTAAAAGTGACACTTTTTAAAAAATGTAAACAAACCTAAATCTGGAAAAGTTAGAAAATCAACAAATTCAACTATTAGAAGTTGATACGAGTACTTTCAATGAATTTTCACCCTTACTTTATATTAACCTAAAAAATTTGAAACCAATTTAGTAATAAGTAAAAATAATAGTAAGTAGTAAGCAAGTTTTCAGTTGACAATAATAAAGCGTACAAATTATAAATTAACCTAAAATATCAGGTTTTTCAATAAGAGCGCTGCAAAAGTTTTTGTTTAAATAAAACAAAAACGGTTTTGAATATTAATGAAATTCTTTATTCCTCTGAAAGTAAGTTTGATGCCATTATGTGTGAAACTCGAAACTGCTGCAATTTCACGTTCGATATTCGTACTAAGTTCATCAATCGTGGCTAGCTTGTTGGCATAGAACATAGACTTGAGGTAGCCCCACAGAAAACAGTCTAACGGCGGCGCGCGACGTCAAATCGCACGACCGAGGCGGCCAAGCGACTGGACCATTTCGTGAGATAACACGTTCTCCAATCATGGTTTCCAATAAATTGATTGTGACATTCGCTGTGTGGCTTGTGGTGCCGTCCTTTTGATTCACATGTCCTCCAAGTCCATATCATCCAAAAATATTCGGTTATCATTGAACGGTAGCGATCCCCATTCACATTAACGTACCGGTTTTGATTAATACGGAAGAAGTTTACAAAATGTGTTGACGTGGAGGCTCTGTACTATTCTTTCAAGGACGATGTTAAAGAAGTCGCATGACAGCGCATCACCTTGTCTAAAGCTTTTTTTGACATCGAAATGTTCTGTTAAGTTGTTTTCCAACTTTATGGAGCAGCGTGAATTCTCCATGGTCATCCTGCACAAACGGACGAGTTTGGCAGGGATGCCAAAACTAAACATGGCTCTATACAGCTCGTCCCTGTAGATGCTGTCATATGCGGCCTTGAAATCGATGAAAAGATGGTGGCTGTCGATTTGATATGAATGTAAATATTTGATCGACTGTGGACTTTCCTGGTCTAAAACTACACTGATAAGGACCTATCAGGGCTGTAGACGTTCACATATTACGGCGGGAAGATTTTGTAAGCGATGTTAAGTAGACTGATGCCTCTGTAGTTGGTGCAGTTAAGAGGGTCTCCTTTTTTCAGAATAGGGCAAACAATACTAAGGTTCCATTCATCGGGCATACTTTCTTCCGGCCATATCTTACAGATAAGTTGGTGCATGCTCCTAACCAAATTATCTGCAGCTGCTTTGAAGAGCTCGGCACTCAAGCCATCTGCTCCAGCGGCTTTGTTAGACTTCAGCTTATCTTTACTTCGTCTAGGTCGTGAGGACGGGATTGTTGGCTTTCCTCGTCTATGTTGAAATGATTGCATATTGGTAATGTTGCCACTGGTTCTCATTGTGTTGGTGGTAGAGACATTCGAGAGAGGTTACTTGTAATTCGGTGGGAGTAGGATTTGGCGAACTCTTGCGATTGTAGCCGTTCGACGTTATACCTTCTCTCAGTATCTCCCTGTTTTGCCTTGGGTCTGGAAACCCGAAGTGCTACCTTGGCTACAACGAGGTAGTGGTCCGAATTGATGTTAGCTCCTCGGTAAGTTCGGACATCCATTATGCTGGAAGCGTGTCTAGCGTAGATCGCAATATGGTCAATCTGGTTGACGGTAGATTGATCGATGAGCCTGAATCCGTTGTCGGAAGTGTTGTTTTAGAGGCTATTTTTCCCGATTATTCATTATACTTCAACTAAATATCGGGTGATTTTTTAAAAACTAGCTTGAGTACGAGTACAAAACAGAAATAGAGTTTTTTTCCGGCAAAAATCAATTACTTAACATATTCCAATGAAATTTATTCGAGGGGCGATTGGTTGCTTGAACGAGGGGCCACATAAAAGAACCACTTTTAGAAATAAATTCGTCACCTTATTCATTTTACAATAAATTGAAGTATGACAAGTTAAGTCATATTGTTGAAACCAAATGTAGTTTTTGGAAACAAAAAATCAGTCAGCAGCTTCTTCCTCATTTTTTTTTTTTATAATTAGTGAACACTAAAAGGGTTTTGTATACCTTTAATATGCCAAAGACACAGTGTGAGCATTAGGAAAAAGAGGTAAGGGTTGGATAGGAGGTGTCGGTGTACATTGATTTTAAATTTCTGAACATTGCAATGAAAGGGGAAAGATAGAGCGTGGCAAGGCGTTCCACATTCGCGTAGTACGGCTAAAAAAAGAATCTCTGTACTTCATAGTACGGCCGAAGTTGGGCTCAAGGGTAAACTGATGGGCATTCCTAGAAGCGCGAGTATTACGGTTAAATTGTTTAAGGGGAGGAATGCAACTGGCTATTTCACTGGAGCATAGTCCGTTAAAATAACGGTAAAAAAGGGTGGGGCAAGAAACCTTGCGTCGATGTTCGAGTGACGTAAACGAGTTGATGATGTTAATGTCACCAATCATTTTAAAAGCTCTTTTTTGAATACTGTCCAAGAGGCTTAAATAAGTCACTGGAGCACCAGCCCAGATTTGAGAGTTATATTCAAGTTTCGGACGTATATAGGTTTTGTAGATTGTAGCCAGATCAGACGGAGAGAAAAATTTCTTGCAAACTCTCAAAAAACTTAGACATCTTGCTGCATTTTTGGCAACATCGCGTATGTGATCGCTCCACAAAAGGTGGTTTCTGATGCACATTCCGAGGATGTCAAGATTTTCCGTTTCGTTGATGCAAGTGCCACTCATAGATAGTGGCAAAGAGGGTTTATCTCGCTTTAACGATACAAGACAGCATTGCGTTTTCGAAGCATTAAATTCCACACGATTTTTTATTCCCCATTGTACAATGCTGTGTAGGTCGGAATTTAATGAGCTAATCATATTTTGCCGTTGCAGTTCCACATCCGAAGAGGAGGGTTGTGAGTCTGGAAACGAATATAAAAAGCTAAGAGTGCTATCGTCAGCGAAACAATGTATTGGATTAGAAGTGGCAGACAGGAGATCATTTATAAAAATGAGGAAAAGGGTCGGAGACAAAACGGAGCCCTGGGGCACACCAGCATTTATTTTATGAGTTTCAGACTTGAATCCGTCCAAAACAACTTGTATTGAACGGTTCGAAAGAAAATTTCTAATCCAACGAAGAAGAGATTCGTCGATACCGAAAGCACGCATTTTCGATAAGAGGGCAAGATGCCAGACTTTATCAAATGCCTTTGAAATATCAAGTGCAATAATCTTACTTTCTCCAAAACGATGTAAAGATTTGTTCCACAGTTCGGTGAGATGAACCATGAGATCACCAGTGGACCTATTGCTACGAAAGCCGTATTGCCGGTCATTAAGAAGCTTCCGTTCCTCAAGATATTTCTTCAGCTGATAGTTAATCAGCGTACCCATGACCTAAGAAAGAAGGGACGTTAGTGCTATCGGTCGGTAATTTGTGGGAGAAGAAGATTCGCCTTTTTGTTGGGATTGGCTGAACAAATGCAGTTTTCCAACTACTCGGAACGAGCCCAGAAGAATAGGATAGATGGAAAAGCTTACGCAGTTGTTTCATTTTGAAAGATATAAGGACTGCCAGAGTGCAAAACCACACAACAGTAAAATGAACTAAATTATCTTCTTTGAACTTTGCAAACCGATCTATTTTTGTAATGTATGTATCTACAATTTGGAAGCTTTGTTCTGGTGTTAAACAATTTATAAAGAATCGCCACATTTAGATCATAATACATCCCTTGTGATACCCTGAAAGTCTTATGTATAACTTTTCTGAAAATTGAATGTTTAACTTATGATTCTATGTAGCAGTAGTAATTTCCCAACCACTAAGAGGCTTTAATTAAACCTAAAAGACTATTTCCTGCAAAGCCTTCGAGTTCTTTAAGATTATCGAAGAAGTATTTTCCTCTTGTATGAAAGGGTTGTATCTTCTGTGGCACAATGCTGGAGCAGCGACCTAGGAAGTGAGTAGTGTCCTCCTCAAATTTTGGCCATCAATTTATGGTTGTGGAGCAGGTTTCAAAGTTTTTCATCGGTTATTGGTTTCCTGGGGTTCATCAGTTTTAATTCACATGATGTGGTGCTTCCTTCCGTATTATCAAATTCTCCCAAAGTCAATAGTACATGGTACAGTACAACCCATTCTACCACGTTTAGCTAATGCGGGCATAACAATCGCTAAATGGAAACTAGACGCTATGAAGAAGGCAAACACTACGAATAACATTACCACGTGTCAGGTCACAAAAAACATCTGGCCTTCACTACATTTAAAGCGATCAAGGTTCTTGTTATCTCTAAGCAGATCGCATATAAGCTCTATAGTCAGTGTCATAACTGGGCACTGTCTAATATGAAAGCACGCAACGTGGCTAGGCGTATTCTCAAATAACTTTTACAGAAGCTGTATGGATGAGCAAGAGGAGGAAACAGTTCTTTACCTCCTCTACACATGCCTTGCTTTAGCTCAAAAACGCAAGAATTACCGAGGAGAATTCTTCTATAACGATCTAAACGATCCCAATCATATTAACTTAATCAGCCTCTTACGTTTCGTAAAGGACTCAAACTGGTTTCATTGAGCTAAGAAGAAAGCCTCAAGATTCATGTGGTATCACAATGGGCCATTAAACTGGCGTAAGTGTGTCCTACTAGATCACGGACAGCCACTTTAACCTAACCTAATGTCTTATCTACCACAAAATCAATGATGTGCCCAAGCAGAGGGTTACCTCACTGCTTTCCTCTCGAAATAAGTGGCTCTTATTTCGCAAAATAATCGTGTCTCATTTCTCTTTGTTAAAGTGCAATATGACCAACATCTGAAAATTGACGTTATTTCACTGTTCTAAAAGTAAAAAAACGTTAAGACTATTTTTAATATTAGCGACTTATTTCAATCTTTGTTAGGAACTTATTTTATGTCTTCTTGGGAATTTATTTCATTTTCGAATTGAATGAATTTTATAATGCAATACAGGCAACACAATTGGGGAAGATATTTCCTTTTTATTTTTGGTGGAGGGGGGGGAGGGTTTATTCCTTGGTTACTTATTTCACGGAGCCCAAGAAAACAGTACTGACTGATGTATCTTAAATAAATAAAACTTCATTTAAAATCCATATAATTTATTTTTTAGTTAGTGTTGCAAACTTAACCTTTTAAATCCTTAACTTCGCAAATTTTTGAATACTGAGTAATTAATTTTTAATCGCAATGATTAGGTTTTTTTCTTATCAAACAAATTTTTTCAAAGATAAATGCAAATAACTATTGTAAATTTTGTTTAAATGAAATCAAAAAATCTTTAGAAAACACCCCTAAAACAAGTTTCATATCATCACAAAAATTAATCAAAATTTGAATTCCATTTTATTTGCGAAAGTCTGTTTTTTTTATTTAAAAAAATGTGCATTTAATAAAAGTTTACAGCAAATATTTGGAAAACAATTTCATTTTTCATCGAAATAAGAATTTTTAATTTAAAAAATTCATAAAATAAATTTTTCATTAAAACAATGTGTGTGCATAATATGTAAATGTTCATTCGACTTTTTCCTAACAATATCTATGTACATATATGTTTATTTTTCTAACAAATACTAAATTTCGAAGAATGAAGCTAAAATAAACAAGAAATTATATGTATGTGTGTGTAAATATATCATATATCACCCTCTGCATTAAAAAAAAATACCAAAAACAAACAAAAGAATGAATATAGCTTAATAAGGCCGGATATTCATTCAAAAGGCTTTTTACACTTCGGGGAAAATTGCAAACAATTGATTAATGTTGCTTTATTACCACCCACAATTTACATCCGACACCAACGCCCACATGTTATGTTATGTACATTATGTGCAATTTAAAAATGATGTCCTTTTAAGAAGAAAATATAACGGGTTATCCATTTTGCGGTTTAAAAGTATAGGGCTGGAATTCGACATCTGTCAAACTAAGTTATTAAAACAATTTTTTGTGCACTTGAAAGTCTGACATTTACGAAAATAGATCGTTTAACTATCGCACAACGCATACAAATTGTTAAAACCTACTACAGAAATGGTGATTCTGCCACAGCCACATATTATTTAAAAAGAGATTATGGTTTACTTAATCGTCCAACTACGCAGGCCTGTGCAGTGCATTATCGTTTCGCTTGTACCACTGAAAATATCGCTGCTGCAAGTGAAAGTGTTGCCGCCGAAGACCCGAATGTGTCGATTCCTCGTCGATCCCAGGACTGTCTTAGGCCCCATTATGGCGTATTTTGTATTTGGATCAAACCTGCATCCTTATAAATTCCAGCTCACACAGCAACTGAAGCCAGCTGAACATTCACAACGTCTTAGATACATCAAATGGGCGCTTGAACAACAGGCGGTTGACGGCGATTTTTCGGAAAAAATTTTCTTCAGAAATGAACATTTCTTACTTGGTGCGTATGTTAATAAACAAAATTGTCGTCTTTGGGGTTTTGAAAATCCTCCGTGTTTATGCAGATAAACAATTAAAAATCAACATTCGTCAAGTTATGTGGTATGACTGAAATACCGCTCAATATAATATATCAAGTCGAAAATTATCTCAAAAGAATCCATGCTTGCAACAATTCGCGTGGTGCTCATTTAAACCATGTAATGTTTTACTCATAATGTCAATGTTCAAACTTTATAATTAAAGGAAATATCATCATAAAATATTTTATACCTATGTGTTTTATTAACTTCCCATATGAAGTTATTGTAATCGGTCCGATTTGTCGAATTAAAAATTTTAACATTTCTCGTCGTTTCAAGGTCCCTAGAGTCGAAATAAAAGATTTTTAGAGAGATGTCGGTGCATGCGTGTGTACTTATGTTTGTGCGTCCGTACGTTCGCGACGTTTTTTTCGTCGTCCATAGCTCAAGAACCAATAGAGATATCGACTTCAAATAAATTTTGTTATACAGAAAATATTGCAGAAAGATGCAGAAAGGACTCTCAAAAAATTGCGTGGGTGGTTTTTTTTACCATAGCAATTTAAAAAAAAGTGTTGGTTAACCCAAAATATCTCATGAACCATTAACGCTAGAGACTTGAATTAAATTATATATTATATATTGTAGCGTGATGCCAAACAAATATATTTTCGAAAAAAATCCAATTATCGGTTTTTTTATAAATATTTGTCACCTCGAAAATTTTACGAACAAAAAATAATTGTATCTCCAAAATAATTTTATGCAACGAGAAATAAAGTCTTTGATATCACATACAATTTTGAGGAAAATCGAATTGATAGTTTTTTTTACAAAAAATAAAAACCCAAAAAACAATTGGTAAAATTTTGAGAAAAATCGAATTGACAGTTTTCTTACATAAAATAAAAACCTAAAAAAAACATTACGCAAAGTTGGAAAAAAAAATTATTTTGGACTCAAATATCTTTTCAAAAATTTGAGATAATGGCTTCGAACTAAAAATTAGTACTTACATATAAGAAAAATTGTTTTCAACATTCGGAAAAATTTTGAGAAAAATCAAATTGACAGTTTTTTTTACAAAAAATAATAACCTAAAAAAATGATAAAAGTTGGTAAAAATTGATTTTCGACTTAAATATCTTTTCAAATCGTTAAGATATTGGCTATTAGCTAATTTTATCTTTTAAAAATATTGTTGTCAAAATTCGGTAAAATTTTGAGAAAAATCAAATTGACAATTTTTTTTACAAAAAATTAAAAACCTAAAAAAAAATTAACAAAAGTTGGTAAAAATTGAATTTTGACTTAAATATCTTTTCAAAACTTTAAGATATTTGATTTAAATTAATTTTATCTTTTAAAAAATATTGTTGTCAACATTCAGTAAAATTTTGAAATAAATCGAATTGACAGTTTTTTTTTATAAAAAAATTAAAAATCTAAAGAAAAATTAACAAAAGTTGGTAAAAAATGATTTTCGACTCAAATATTTTTTCAAAAATGTGAGGTATAGCTAGGCTTTAAATTAATTTTATTTTATAAAAAATATTGTTTTCAACATTCGGTAAAATTTTGAGAAAAACCGAATTGACAGTTTTCTTACAAAAAATAAAAACGTAAGAAAAACAATACTAAAACTTGGTAAACATTTACTTTCGACTCAAATATCTATTCAAAAATTAAAAATATTGGCTTCAAACTTATTTTATCTCACAGAAAATATTGTAAATTTTTTAAAAGCATCCAAAAATTTGTATTTTCATAAAAAAAAATCTACACAAAATAAAATTGATGTTCGGTTCTCGATATCTCGTGAAAAATAGAAGATATTGATTTCAAATTAATTTCATGCATCCAATTTGTATTTGCTTACAAGAAAAAAAATCTTTTAAGAAATTTTACTAAAATTGGTAAAAATTTGTTTCCGACTAAAAATCTCGTTAACAAAAATAGATCTTGAAATCAAACTATTTCATCATATGCAAAATATTGTTGGTAATAATTTTTAATTTTTCAAAAATAATAATTTTTAAGAGAACACGAAAACCTACAAATTTTTAAGCAAGACAAATCGACAGACGGAATGGGAAGTTATCAGTGTGGGTCGCATCCCAGCCTATTTTTTACATTTACTTTTGAAACCACCAAAAAAAGGATAACCTTGTATGTTTTGTAAAAATAAAAGGGTATTGATTAATATATTTTACCATGTAGCATTTTTGTATAAATATTTTTTGACTAGTTCTTTTTTATTAGTATTTCGGTTTATTTTCTAATTCATATTAAATATAGCAGAGTTTATTTCTAGTAATGACATACATAGTCGATCACCCCCAATTATTTCTTTTTTATTCCATGTCAAAAGCCACAAAAGGTTAAAAAAACAAACAGAAATGTGCAGAGTTGTTATATGTAGGCTAAATTCCTACTTATACATACATAGTACATGTAGGTACGTAAAAAATAAATCCATGTTCAACTTAGAAAATTGGAATTTATCTCGAAATGTTTTTTCATAGTTTCCTGTCGACTCCAAGACCATAAGAGCATGGCTTTTTTTCATTAGCTGAGTGGATGTGATGGCGTTGTGGATTCGGGGAAGTGGATAATAACAAATTTCCTTTTTGTTATTCCACTGTCACTCTGCATATTCTATGAGTATTGATTTCTGACACCCACTCTAGCAGCTACCTAAACGTTAGTTGGTCGGTTCTTTTTCGTGTAGGTATATTTTTCGTCTATAACTTTTACTACCTTCTTTTACTACTGCCGCCTTTTCAAAAAAATTCAAGAATAGCGCTACTATAAGTAGTTTTTTTTTTACTAAAGCGGCCTGGAGAGTGGTTAAGGGTAAAGGGGAAGGTAGTTTTTTTACGTGCGTGTCGAATTAAATACTTTTGCCTTAAACTTTTTTTCCATCTAATACGATTACATCCTAATTCTTATACAATAATTTGAAAAGAAAGCTACTCTAGGTTTGATGAGGTAGTTGTAGCCAACAATGATGACGAGAGACTTGGTTTGTGTGTGTGGGGGGGGGTTAGAGGTTTTTTGTAGGGTTTTGGAGGTTTTAGAGGTTTGAATTTGAGAGGATATATTTTTGTTGGAATAATTTTTTACAACGCCATCTAGTTAAATATTCTCATCAAGTAAATTGAATTTGCATAAATATATTCTGTGATGGAAAATGTCGATCCTTTTTCCCAAATTACGATGACCGAACCCCCTCAAACTGCCCTCACTTCCGTTCCTTCTACCGCTGCCGTCCTCCGTTCTCCATTCTCTACTTAAGATATCTTTCTTTTTGATGAGCACAACAAGTTGAATTAAAAATAATGAGCTTTGTTCATTTCTGTCTTCTATGGTATGTATAAGGACACACCGACCTTCCTCCTGTATACCTTATATTAACCTCATTGTCGGGGCGTCTCATCAAGTCTGTCGGTCTGTGATGTTGCGGCATTCGTCGTCGCGTCGCTTCGCATAGTATCTAAAGCAATACGCCTCCTTTTCATATTCAATATAATTATATATGTATGTAGGTATATAAAGTGATTGTTAATTAGGTAAATTCTGATACCCTGATGGTATAGCTGCTATTCATTAAGATGAAACAATCAAGGTGTTCTCCATCATCTACTTAGTTATGGACGGTAGTTCATTGCATCAGCATGTCGGTCGGGTTTTGTACCTTATTTGTGTATGTAAAGGTACTTCTTGTTATAGGGTAGAAGAAAGGAAGAGGAATAAAATCAATATTCATCATCATCATTATCGTCGTCATCACCATCAAGGAAAAGGTGTTTTAACCTCATTATCAGTTGATTGAATGTTGTTTTGCTCTTGAAACGCTGCTCTTATTGATTTGTGTTTGATAGTTTGGTATAAAGTATGATGTTGACTTTGAATTAGTTATAAGATGTTAATTAAGAAACAAATATGGTGCACGGTTCAGTTTATATAAAGAAAAAACGTTTAAAAAAGTAGCTTAAGTTTAAAAGAATTAGGGACGCAAAATTGTGCTTCATACAAAAGATTTTCCAACAAGACGTTTCACTTTAAATAGTTTGCTATTTGGGGAGTTACTCTTGAAGGTCAATTTTGGGCTTGGGCAAAAAGAGATTACATCATTTCTAAAAATTCAAACTATACACACCAAAACATCACATTGAAATTGTTAAAATACAAAAATTGTGAATGTTTTGCAATTATAGTTTTCAAAACTAAAACACTTTAGTTTCGTCGTGAAGTATCTCTTCGATCAGCAATAAGTAATAGTGGAGAATTAAAACATGTGAGCTGTTTTCAACAAAAAGCTAGTGATGTACAAAATGTAAACCGTCTTCGTTGCTAAAGGACATCTGAGAATATTGCTTCGGTAGTCCGTAGGGTTAACGAAATCAAAGTTTTTTCGATGCTTCATAAATCTTTGTAATAAGACAAACCATAAGACATTTTTTATTATTTTCAAAGCAAAATTAAATTGTACGGTTTTTAAAGTTTAGTTAACACAAACCGGTCAATCACCAGAAACCCTGATGATTAGGCCCTTGAAATGCATTAAATTATCCTTTTTTTTATATAATTTGCAGCCACTCAAAGGGGTTATGAGTACTCTTTATATGTTTATATTTAAACACAGTGCAAGCGTTAGGAAAATAGTTAAGGATTTAAGAATAGATGCCGGTGCATATTGGTCTTTAAGTTCTGAACATCAAAATGGGAGGGAAAAACAGAGTTGGCCAAAGCATTCCACATTCTCGATGCGTGATTAAAGAAAGAATCTCTATACTTGACAGTACTCTCAAAATTGAACTCACGGTTGAACTGATGAGCATTTCAATAAAGTGCGAGCATTACGGGTGAATCGTTTAAGGGGTGGAATGCAACTGGCTAATTCGATAGAACATGGAAACATTGCCGCGGTGTTCTAGCGCAGTGGCGATTCCTGCTCATGATATCAGGGTTAGCTACTTTCTTGTAGAAGTTGAAGATAATTTTTCAAGAATAATAATTCATTCTATTTAAATTTTCTGCAGTCCGCTTTGAGCTTACATCGATAAATGCAGCAAATGTTTTATGATTTTATTAAAGTAATAACAATAGATAATTGGGACTTTAAATGAATGTCAGACAAAGCTATAAACTCTGGCTGTCGGCTTCTATAAGAAATGTGATCGCCTAAAACGTCAGCAACAGTTTTGATTAAATCATTTTGAATAGCAATTGAAAAACTTTAAAAACTGTTGACGTTTTAACACCGCACGGTTTTTTGGAATGTTATGTTGGACACTTAAAGCTTCGTCTTTCCTAGTCTAACCAAAGGTAGCTAATTTAAGAACATATTGCAAGTGGGAGGCACTTAGCTTTTGTTTTTTCTGAAGTGTGGTTAGAGTGTTCATATTGTCCACATCCGAGGAACTCCATGCGAAAGAGATACTTGAAAAAAGCAAACAAGATCAACAAAATAATTTATTGTTATTCTCACTACCAAATAGCTATTGCTAATATTATACATAATATATTAAATATTGGGAGATAGAACCACTCAACTTAGGCGACGCAGATCAACAATTCCGCCTACCCGACCTAGACGAAGTGAAGATAACTATATCTAAACTGAAGTCAAACAAAGCTGCTGGAGCTGACGGCATAGCTGCCGAACTATTTAAAGCAGCAGGCGATGACTTGGTAGGGAGCATGCACCAACTCATCTGCAAAATATGGTCGGAAGAAAGCATGCCCGATGAGTGGAATCTCAACATAGTTTGCCCGATACATAAAAAAGGAGACCCTTTAAATTGCGCCAACTACAGAGGGATCAGTCTCCTTAACATTGCATATAAGATCCTTTCTGCCGTACTATGTGAACGTCTGAAGCCGTTCGTCAACAACCTGATAGGTCCTTATCAGTGTGGCTTCAGACCAGGAAAGTCCACTATCGACCAAATATTCACACTACGGCAGATCTTGGAAAAAACCCAAGAGCTTCAAATCGATACCCACCATCTCTTTATCGATTTTAAAGCCGCGTATGACAGCATCCATAGGGAAGAGCTCTACAGAGCAATGTCTAGTTTTGGCATCCCTGTCAAACTTATCCGTTTGTGCAGAATGACGAAGGAGAATGCACGCTGCTCCATCAAGGTCGGAAAAGATCTCACCGATGCATTTGATGTCAAAAAAGGTTTTAGACAAGGCGATGCACTGTCATGCGACTTCTTCAATATCGTTCTGGAAAGAATTGTGCAAAACTCAATCGTCAACACTAGAGGCACAATATTAATATAATTGGAAGATCAAAGCGTGATGTCAGTGGAACGTTTTTGAGCATTTCGACGGAAGCGAAGAAGATGGGTAGTGGTCAATGAGGGCAAGACCAAGTATATGCTGTCATCAAAAAAGGACATTGAACAACGACGTCTTGGACAAAACGTCACCATGGACAGCTATAACTTTGAGGTAGTTAAGGACTTTGTCTACCTAGGCACCGCTATAAACACAGGCAACGACACCAGCGCTGAAATCAAACGAAGAATAACTCTTGCAAATCGCTGCTTCTTTGGACTTAGAAGGCAATTGAGAAGTAAAGTCCTCTCTCGAGCATCTAAAATCACCATCTATAAGACACTCATCATCCCGGTTCTCATTTATGGCGCTGAGGCCTGGACCCTGTCAAAGAAAGATGAGAACGTCTTAGGATGCTTCGAGAGAAAAATTCTTCGGGGTGATTTTTGGTCCCGTACGTATAGATGGAGAATGGAGGAGAAGATATAACGACGAACTGTACGGGCTGTACAGCGACACTGACCTAGTTAGCAGAATAAAAGTCCAACGGCTTTGATGGCTGGGTCATGTAGAGCGAATGGACATCAACGCTCCAGCCCGGAAGGTCTTCGAATCCAATCCCGAGGGACGGCGCAGTAGAGGAAGACCGCGACTCAGGTGGCGCACTCAGGTGGGTGAGGACCTCAACCAATTTGGCGTGCGAAACTGGAGACAGCTAGCTAGGGACCGAGCTGGCTGGAGACGCATGTTGGTTGATGCCCAGGTCCGCCCCGGACTGTAGCGCCACCTTAAGTAAGTAAGTAAGTAAGTATATTAAATATTGATTTTCGCTAAAGGTTCGAGTATACTCGTAATCTCTGTTTCTATACTTGTGTGTTCATTTTAAGTCTGTAGGACGCCCATTATTAGCTTATCCGAAAACAATATTGTTAAAAATGGTTTCTCTAGTAATTTTTAAATTATGGTCTTTGCTTGAGAAGTATTGGAGATTGCATTTTAATTCCTATCAACCTATCAAAATAAAAGCTCCTATTGTTACACTAAGATCGTGAAAATAATGTATCTATTTTTAAACAAACAAAGAAGACTGTTCACAACGACTTATCTCATAGCCTAAAACCTTATTCTTAGCTGGTCATAGAATTACGCAATTCCATGACTTAGAAGTCAAATTGAATTTTTTATTGAATACAATTTGAAAATTAAACCTTATACAATTTTTATTATTTTTTTTTTCATTGCAGGATTGAAATTGATCAAATGCAACTGCATAAGTCGTAATGTTCTCTTATTTAGTTTCTTTTTTAGCTCTGGTAGTTTTCAATTTAAAGTCATATAGTTTTAATTTTTTTTAGAATTAATAAGAATAACGAATTCTGAATGAAAAAATATATGTACATATATAAACATTTTAAAAAATCACACTTCAAAATGATTTTTTGACTAAATATTTGTTTTTTTTTCGAAAGCTATGAATAAATTAAAATTATTTTTTGAAATTTTTTTTTCCATTAAAAGAAATGCTTGTTTTAATTTGAGCTGTTCTAAGGAAATCAAATAAAATAATTTCTTACGACTAGCCTCTACCATGTTTGAATTGGTATGGAAATTTATTAATAGTAATTACAATAAAATATATTTACATAAAAAACATATTGATCATAACACATTTAATATTTAACTAACAAAACAATAGACATTAAAATGCACTTTCTTAAGTCACTTTCCTTTCAGCCTAAAAGAAGTTTCCCAACAGAAACTACTTCCTATTAAACATTTGAATAATCCGCCTAAACTCCAACGCCTTTGCTATTTTCTTTTCCTCCCCTGTTCTAGAGATGTAAATGTTTAGGTTATAGTTCTATCGCCCATCATTTTAAAGCCCTTTTTTGAATTTTATCCAAGAGATTTAAACTTGTATTAGTTTCACCTGTCTAGATATGCGTTTTCAAGCATTGGCTGCAAAATTTCTTGAACCTTCTGAGAAATCCTAAGCACCTTGCAGCATTTTTGGCAATATCGAATATGTTATCATTCCATAAGAGGTGATCTGTGATAAACATACCGAGTACTGAAAGTTGATTAGTTTCCTGGATGCAAGTGCCACTCATAGTTAGTGGCATCAGGGGTGTGTTACGGTTTAAAAACAGGAGACAGCACTGAGTTTTCGAAGCATTAAATTCTAAACGGTTTTTGATTCCCCATTAGACGATGCTGTTGAGATCAGAATTTCATGAACTTATCATACACTGCCGTTTAAGTTCCACATTCTAATAGAAGGGATTTGAATACTATCGTCAGCGATACTGTTTAATGGATTAGAAGTGGCATTTACATTGTAAAAAAACTTTTAGTTAGCTAGTTTTCGGGGCTTCATTAACAAGCAGAATGGTTAGATTTGAGCTCTTTAATTTAAGAATAATTATTAAAATTATCTCCTTACTCAACGACAGACACTGCTTTGTGCGGTTTTTGGGATGGTGATCGTAATATGATTGGGCTGTAATTTTTCGAAAATGAGTGCATGGATTATCCATGTCGAGCCACCGAGATTTCAGATGATTTAAAACCCCTTTCCTTTTTTTTGAAGCCACCTAAAAGGTAAAGTCAATGCAAATAGTCAACGATCTATTTTATGGAATTAGTGGAGTTATCAAGGGCAGCAGCAAATGTGCGTATTGGTCATGGAAATTTCATTAAAAAGATATGGTGCTGAAACTGTAATTGTGGGAGCCGTTTGGCTGATATATTTTTCCAATATTAATTGCATTCCTATATTAAGAATGAAATAACCATTCTTTGATTTTTTATAAACAAAAGTCATTATTTTCTTGAGTTAGTGGATTCCACTGCATTGCCTGTCCTGCACTTGCCCCTTCGTATAAAAGTGTTAATAGGTACCTGGCCCGTTATCCTATATACTCGTAGTTCTTCATTTGATATACGATTGAGCCAGAAAACCCGTAAGATATTTCGTTGACACCTAATTATGAAGGTCTGCAGTTTCATGGTAATCGTTGCTGTTATTGTCCAGGTTCGCAACAACATACGTAGCAGGAACATAAATAGCTTTTTCTATAAACTGGAGAATTGTTTCTTAAAATATTGAACAGCGTCCCAAACGCAGCCCTAGATTTCCCGATACGTCTAACGATATCTTGTTTGATTTAGCTTTCGATAAAGACCATACTTCTTCCAAAATACTGAAAACTCTCTACATTTTCTACTGGTTGCAGGGCAATGTTTAACTAAAAGAATGAGTGGGAAGTTCTGAGCCTGAACATCTTAGTTTTTCACGTGTTGATTTCCACGATTTCTGCTTCTCTCTCCAACCTTGTTGTCATTTGATGGAGATCCATTATCCTGTGCAATAGCAAACATACATCGTCTAGAAAATCAAGATGTTTTAGGTATGTTGTCAGAGTCCACCTTATTCCTGTGTTTCCTGTCAAGGCAGCCCGCAGCACATCACTGATCACCAATAAGAAAAGAATTGGCGACAGTAAGCAACCCTGCCTGACTTCACTCTGGACTTCAAACTCCTCCGATAACCTACCTCCGTCTAAGACTTGACCACCGCCTTTATAATAGAGATGAGCTTATCGGGGTCTGAGATACCCCTCCTCCACCAATAAACTCCCTGCTGACGCCGCCGTCAAATTGGACCAATACCTGAACTATTAATCTTTCAATATTTTTTTTTTTTGAGTGATTTGTTAATATCCCGTAGATTTACTTCAACATTTGAACTACTAACTTGGCCAAAGCTAGTTATGTATATAAAAATCTCTTTATTTGCAAAGGATTCTCTGATCCGTTTAACCTAGTATTTGTGTATATTTGAGAAATTTCCAAAAGACACCCAAATTATTGAAATGAATAACTCCATTAAAATCAATAACGAATATAAAATAATTCCCATGTTCTCAAAATGACCATCATTATACCATTTACCACCTGTCTTTTGTTTTTAAAAACAAAAACACAAAAGCCCCACGCTCCTGATGTCCATCAACCTTATGATAGTGCATTCAACCATAATAAAATACTTATAATAGTAACCAGATACGACTTGTTTGTGTTCCTTTATTTTTTTAATAAATATCCGATCAATGGTTATGTGCCAATAACCAATATCAATATGGTGTTAAAAGTCGTGCTCCTAGGGGCTTTCAATTCTTGTGTCTTTTTTTTTTGTTTTTGTTCAATTTGTTTTCTCTTTTTTGGTTCTTTTTTGTGTCCTTTCTACGAAGGACATTCCATAGAGTACCACCTACCTTCAAGCCACGAACGACGCCGGCCGCCGACGAACCGAACTCAATAAGTTCCAACTCACCCGCACTAAAAGCGCACGTTTCCAATTCAATGAATTGGAAAATTGTGAGGCTTCTCTTGGTCGTTCAGGAAACTGGTTTTATTTGCGCAATACCACACACACCGGCTATATTTGTGGGGACATTAAAATAATAACCAACAACAGTTTACAGCGAAAAGAAAACAAAACTGTTGGTAATTGGATGCACCGCATTGACACTATAACCTGATGGTCTTTTATACCTACAAGGACATTTTATGTAAGTATAACTTATTCGTCATAACTATATGACCCTCTCTTTAGTGGGATAATCGTTTGGGGATATTTATACGATATAGTCGATTGCAAATTTCAAACCGAACCATAATGACGTATTCTGGTGGTACATAGATATGGCCAAATGCGGTTATACGGTGCGTATTAAATATCCTATTGCCACTTTATTTATTCCTCATCGAACAAGGACTCTCTCTCTAGTATACGAGTATTATGTATATGTAATTGGAATCTCTCGCTCGACCATAAATTGCCTTTGGCTCTTACATCATAACACGACCTAAGTGTGGTGTCAGTTGGCCAGAAGTGTGCCTAATTTGTTATTGACACCATATGTCAAATGTTTATTTGTACAAGGCTAAGGCAAGGATCCCAACCATCAGGCAGCATCGCATCGAGTCGAGGCAGGGGTATTTAGGGGCAAATATGTATATACATATATGTATATTGCTGAATTTGGATGGTTAAACAACACCAAAGAGAAATAATGGTGCAAATTGGTATTTCAACTTTAACTAACCATCATAAGCTCGTCGTCCTCGGTTGAACAGATGTATACCCGGAAGAACATAATATACACTCTAGTACTGAAGTACTATCTAATAGTATATCCATATAGCCATAATCCTACATACAAAGTCAATGGATGAGTGATAATAGCTGGTTATGGAGTAGATTTATACATACGTACATATTATATATATTGTGTTCTTGAGTTTGGAAGTATTAGTTCATAGAATTTAATGAGTTATGACCAAACCTACATAATTTGAGCTGCAAAGTACATACAAATAGTTCCATTAGCAGACGAGTAAGTAGGTAGGTATTAATGATGTGAATGTTAGAATTTGGGAAGCACAAAAGAGGTCACTCAACTTTTCAAACTCTAAATAAGGAAAACATATACCAGAAACATTATATCCTTTTTTTCGAAAAAAATCTGATAATCCCTTGAGTTTAATTCCTAAGCCAGAATTTCTGAATTTGTTCAGGTTTTTAAAGAGAACGGATCTTGAATTCGTTGCACTATAACGAAGTGAGTTAGAAGGAGTGATTTGTAGGTTATCTCGAACGCAACTCATTTTCATTGAGTCACATTTATCCTTCTTATGAAATTTCATAGACCGGATTTATGACGTACTATTCACTATATGTACTATGAGTTAATAGTGTCTTTTTGATTACAAAAAAAAAAAAAAACTGATTTCCAGAGGATTATTATATTTTGTTTACCAACTTAAGTTTTAATTTCCTATTTTAATTTGCAAGATAGAGGAGTTTCCATTCATTTTGATATTTTCAAAAGAAGGAATATTTTTCAATGGACATCGTGGCTACAGTTGTATTGAAGGACCATAGCTATCTTTATCTTAAACCAATTTGCATTTCTGCCTTTTTGTCCTCGATAAGTTTACAAATTCCATACTTAGTGCTTATCTTTTACGTAGCCCCAAAGCAACATAGTGAAATCACAAGATTTCGGTGACCTATTTTAATCATCTCTTTACAGTTTACAGTTTTTTTGTAAATTTATCATCGTTACTTTATTACGTATAGCAAGTTTGTAAAAGAATGCAAACTTTTGGGAATGCAATCTTTTGGAAATGCAATCATTTATGACTTGAATATAAAGATTGCATTAATTGAATTCACTTAAAAATGGGGCTGTAAATTTTGCAAAAAAACGTCATGCATTCTTTGCACAGGCACACATTTGAAGTATTTTCATTCTTTTCCATTCTTAAGTAAAATTTCACTGCACACTTTTGAAATTTTAATTTTAATATCTTGTTGTCTGACATCGAAAATCTTACACCGAAAATTGGTGTGCGAGGTGTATAAGGCCACTGTAGAATATTTTGTGTAGAGAAATTTCACATAAGAATGCAAAGACTTCAAGTGAATGCAAAGATTTCTAGGGAATAATGCAAAGACTTCAAAAAATACAAGGTGTGTCAAATGATTGGAGAAAAAAATATTGCAGTCTTTTTAAAGTGAAATGATTAGTGATTGCAAAATTTGAAGTCTTTAGGTGAAATCATCAAATGCAATCTTTAAGTTTAATCCAATAATTGATTTATAATGACTGCATTCCGAAAAGACTGCATTCTTTTACAAGCCCGCTACATACAGAATCGTTCACGTTTTTGCAGTAAATTTTGAAAATTAAAATGCATTGTGGAAAACAAAAGGCGGATGCAGGGGGACGGGTCGTAGGGCTCACTTTACTTACTTACTTACTTAAGGTGGCGCTACAGTCCGGGGCGGACCTGGACCTCAACCAACATGCGTCTCCAGCCAGCTCGGTCCCTAGCTAGCTGTCTCCAGTTTCGCACGCCAAGTTGGTTGAGGTCTTCACCCACCTTAGTGCGCCACCTGAGACGCGGTCTTCCTCTACTGCGCCGTCCCTCGGGATTGGATTCGAAGACCTTCCGGGCTGGAGCGTTGATGTCCATTCGCTCTACATGACCCACCCATCTAAGCCGTTGGGCTTTAATTCTGCTAACTAGGTCAGTGTCGCTGTACAGCCCGTACAGTTCGTCGTTATATCTTCTCCTCAATTCTCCATCTATACGTACGGGACCAAAAATCACCCAAAGAATTTTTCTCTCGAAGCATCCTTAGACGTTCTCATCTTTCTTTGACAGGGTCCAGGCCTCAGCGCCATAAATGAGAACCGGGATGATGAGTGTCTTAGATGGTGATTTTGGATGCTCGAGAGAGGACTTTACTTCTCAATTGCCTTCTAAGTCCAAAGAAGCAGCGATTTGCAAGAGTTATTCTTCGTTTGATTTCAGCGCTGGTGTCGTTGTCTGTGTTAATAGCGGTGCCTAGGTAGACAAAGTCCTTAACTACCTCAAAGTTATAGCTGTCCATGGTGACGTTTTGTCCAAGACGTCGTTGTTCAATGTCCTTTTTTGATGACAGCATATACTTGGTCTTGCCCTCATTGACCACTAAACCCATCTTCTTTGCTTCCGTCGCTCAAAAACGTTCCACTGACATCACGCTTTGATCTTCCAATTATATCAATACCATCTGCGTATCCGAGTAATTGGATGGACCTTTGGAAGATTGTGCCTCTAGTGTTGACGATTAGTTTTGCACAATTCTTTCCAGAACGATATTGAAGAAGTCGCATGACAGTGCATCGCTTTGTCTAAAACCTTTTTTGACATCAAATGCATCGGTGAGATCTTTTCCGACCTTGATGGAGCAGCGTGCATTCTCCATCGTCATTCTGCACAAACGGATAAGTTTGACAGGGATGCCAAAACTAGACATTGCTCTGTAGAGCTCTTCCCTATGGATGCTGTCATACGCGGCTTTAAAATCGATAAAAAGATGGTGGGTATCGATTTGAAGCTCCTGGGTTTTTTCCAAGATCTGCCGTAGTGTGAATATTTGGTCGATAGTGGACTTTCCTGGTCTGAAGCCACACTGATAAGGACCTATCAGGTTGTTGACGAACGGCTTCAGACGTTCACATAGTACGGCAGAAAGGATCTTATATGCAATGTTAAGGAGACTGATCCCTCTGTAGTCCCCTTTTTTATGTATCGGGCAAACTATGCTGAGATTCCACTCATCGGGCATGCTTTCTTCCGACCATATTTTGCAGATGAGTTGGTGCATGCTCTCTACCAAGTCATCGCCTGCTGCTTTAAATAGTTCGGCAGCGATGCCATCAGCTCCAGCAGCTTTGTTTGACTTCAGTTTAGATATAGCTATCTTCACTTCGTCTAGGTCGGGTAGGCCGAATTGTTGACCTGCGTCGCCTAGGTTGAATAGTTCTATCTCCGTAACAGCGGAATTCGGTTCGTCATATAATTTGGAGAAGTGGTCTTTCCATATTCTCAACATAGACTGCGGTTCTACTACGATGTTCCCCTGATCGTCTTTACAGGCTTCGGTTTGTGGCAGGTACCCTTGGGAGGTTTTTTTACCTTTTGGTAAAACCTCATTCCTGTTGTTACATCCCCCTATCTCCTCGATCGCGCTTCTCGTGCTCTCTTTTTTCCATCTAAGAAGCCCGTGTTCCTCTCTCCTCTTCTGCTCGTAGATCTCGCGAGCAGCTCTGGTCCTTCTGTGCAGCGCCGTTTTGTATGCCTCTTGTTTCGCTGCGTGCGCTTGCCGGCATTCGTCGTCAAACCAGGGGTTTCGCTGTTGTGGACGTGTGAAACCTAGCACTTCAGAGGAGGCATCTCTGATGGCTGCAAGGCAATGTTGCCACTGGTTTTCAATGCTTAATGCAGGCAGAATAGGACTCCTTAAAAGGTTACTAGAGACTCGATCGGAAAAAGATATGGCAGTCTCTTGCAATTGTAGCCGTCTAACGTCGAAACTTCTCACAGTACTTCCTTGTCTTGGCTTGGACCGGGATATCCGTAGCCGTGCCTTGGCTACAACCAGGTAGTGGTCCGAGTCAATGTTAGCCCCTCGGAAAGTTCGGATATCCTGTATACTGGAGAAGTGTCGTGCGTCGGTCGAAATGTGGTCAATCTGGTTGACAGGAGATTTCCATGTCCCCTTGTGTATATTAAGATGTGTGAACTGCGTACTAGCTACCAGAACGTCTCGCCCCGCAGCGAAATCGATCAGCCTGAATCCGTTGTCGTGCAGGCTATATCTCCCGATTGTGCCACCAAAGATGTCTTCTCTGCTCATAAGTCTTGTCCAAGAGCTCGAAGAATATGTCTTTGGTGTCTTCATCTTTCTCCTCTGTTTGGGGCATGCGCGCATATTAGGCTTATGTTGGCGAATTCAGCCTTGATGTCTTTGTTCTCGGTAGCAGTCGCCGTAGTATACATCGCAGTCTTTTAGTTTGCGTTTGTTCGGTCCATCCCATTGCACTTCTTGGATGGCGGTAATATCTGCCTTGCAGCAGTTTAGGGCTTCCGCTAATTGTTCGGCTGCACGTGGTCTGTTAAGGGACCTAACATTCCACGTACAGATCCGAAGTTCGTTGTCCTTATTTCGTTTGCTTGGGTTGTCAACAGTGAATCCGTCCGTATCCGAGGCTTGCTGGTGCTTCGCAACTAGAAGATGTTTACGTGGTCAGGAAGTCACCCCGACGACACAACCCCCAACCTGGAGGAGATCCTTAGTATAACTCCAAGGACAGGGAGCCGGATAAACCGCTACTTATAGGCCTGGGCTCCGAATAAGTCAGTCTTAGAAGCCCTATAAGGTGTTCACTATGTAGTTCAACCTTACTGGAACTGTAGACGCCACCGTTGATTCCATCTCGAGAATTCGTCCCCTGCCGTCTGGATAAGGAGAGGTGCCTTAGTGAAAACACCTCTCCCCCCTCTCCCCCCTCTCTCGTTTGCTGCCCTTAACAACTTTCCACTGGGGTTAGAACCCAATCTCCAGTTGAGGTACTAGGCACCCGATGTTCACCGCGGGGAGGTGAGAGTAGGAGTTGATAGACAGGTTTTGAGAAAAACCTGTGGACGCTTGTGTCCTCTTGAATGCACATGTCTACCATTTGAACATACCAGGTGAAATCAACAAATGCAATCTTTAAGTTTAATCCAATAATTGACTTATAATGATTGCATTCCCAAAAGATTGCATTGTTTTACAAGCCCGCTACATAGTACAGTTCACCTTTTTGTAGTAAATTTTTGAAAATTCAAAAGCGTTGTAAAAAACAAAGGTACAGGGGGAGGGGTCGAAGGAGGGGTCGAAGGGTTCACTTTAGTTCTTGAAATATGTAAATTAAAGGTTAAGACACACATTATGCTATTTTAATTTTGTCAGTCTCCTTTACAAAACATTAATGACATTGTTAAACGGTGGCGAAAAACTCGTTTTTATGTTAGGGGTGTTACCCCCCCCCCCCCCCGCTGATTGAAATCTACCATTGTTTGAAACGCATTATATTGTTTCATTCTTAGCAATGATATAGTTTTTACTTATGTCAAGTACTAAAAGATAATACTTTCAAAAATGACTGTTACCTACAAACCAATCTAATCTAAACTTGACCTTATTGGAATACTCTAAATAAGAGCCGAAAAACTGTTCTTCTCTTACCTCTAAATTATTAATGAACATTTTTATAATTTATTAAATTTTGGACTAGGTATCAACTCATTACATTCTAGATCCTGCTTGAGTACATTGTAAGTTTTTTAGTAAAATTGTGGGCCTATTCAAGTGGGTTAGAAGTCCACAGTCTGCTACAACTGTCATTTTCACATATTTTCTTCCGGTTTATTCACAAAACCTTTACACAATTTCGCTTTTTTTTATCTCTTGTATTAAATTACTTTTCCAAATATGTCTTTTATTCGGTATTTGCTTGAAAAAATCATTTTCTTTTATATAACGCGTGCTGTTTTTAAACGTTTTATTATTTTTTTACCAAAAACCAACAAACAAACCAAAGACAGAAGATTAAACTTAAAAATTAAGTCAGAAACAACATAAACAAAAACCACAACAAAAAAAAGCTTCAGAAGCCAAAGTTGCGTGAAGCCAGTTGTTGCCACAATGTTCCAAGGAAATTCAAAACCAACAAGCGTAGCAAATGAAAACAAAAGTGCGGTAACCCATTTGAAGGCTTCCCAAACTATACAACGACGTACATATACGATGTTGATGTTGACGATGATGATAACGACAACGGCAACGGCAACGACAACGACAACGACAATGACGACGACGTCGACGATAAAGAAGAAAAAACCGAAGAAGTTCGTTCCACTATAGATATTCTACCTATAGTCGTATGCAGCCACGCGACATGTGTTAACTTTCCTCTTTTTCGCCTCATTGTTCCGGTTCTGGATGCAAGTTCTTTTCTTCATTTTTCCCTTCACAGAAACAGCAAGCAAAGAGGCGCATACCAAATGAGCTCACTTTTCAAAAAAAAAAAAAAAAGAAATGCAGTCTGCTGCATTGCCATCTTTATGCATATATGCATGCATATAGTACATTCCTATATGTATGTATATGAATGCAAAACGCCTCCGACCGCAGTGAATCTTCTGCATTTCACTTGATTATCTCTCTGCCGTCTGTCACCATTTGGCCTGAATATTTTTGGACTCGTCATTCTTTAAGTCTTTTTCGTCTTCCTCTATAGGTATAGACATATAAACATCCAGAAACAAACACTCCACCTTCCATCTGTACCTCTCTTCAATTGATTTGGCGAAAAAAGGCATATGTAGGTATGTTTAAAAAATTCTATGCAAATGCAAAACACACAATTTCGAACAAAACAATAAGAATAAAAGGTGAATTTCACAAATATTAATTATTGGAACATCGTGTTGCTAATCAAAAATTATAAACGAGTAGTAATGCCACACGGGGTTACAGTGACCCAACTTTAAAAGACAGTGTACTTTTTTTAGAACTATTAAATGGGAACAGTTCCGTCATACATTATTAAAGCAAAACTTTAAACGTCTTCACAGCGCACGCCTCAATAAATGGGTTATCTATGACTGGAAGAATTTTTCAAATCGGACCAGTACTTTCTGAGATAAGTGCATTTAAACAAACAAGGAAACTCCACAGATTATGACTGCAATTGTCTCTTGCGACACTGGCACCTTCGGGTGGTGAGGTTTAGTAGGTACTTGTCGGGCTGCCCTCGGACATCCCCTGAAAACTTTGACAGATGTATTCCAATTTTACCCAAGAATGCGTCTTACAAAATTTACTTTTGTGAAAAACTTCTGGATAAATTCTTAAATAAGACCAATTTTAGAATGATTGTTATGGTCTTTTATGTGGTTGGATGACACCACTCTGCCGTCTCCGGCAAAATAACCAAAATAACAATCACGATGGTAATCAAATCTTCCAGTTGGACGAATTCGATGTCCATGTACAGGCATAGGTACAGGCACAGCCACACAGACCAAACAAGCGCACACAATTTTCAACTTTCAGCATGAAAAGAATACCTCTGGGGGTAAATAAAATACACAAAACGCTGCGTTCCAACTAGCTATAATACTGAATACTGGACATAGTCGTCGGTCGTAGTTGGACATTGGCACATGGGTATATGGATATATCGGCAGCATGGTCTGGTCAAGCCTTAAAACTTGTCCCGTTTTGTATGTTGACTCTTATTCAAGCTTCTACCTTCCACATCGCTCCGTATTCCAATCCCGATCCCTTATGATGTTGTGTGTATTATCATTGTGCTGTTTTTGTCCTCGTCATAGTTGGATGACTAAAAACAGCACCACCTGCTTGTTGGTTCAATACAGAACTCAGAACACTGGACGGTGGCGGTGGCGGCGGCGGCGGCCGGCGGGAGGTGCGGCTCAGTGGCATGGATGGGGAACTTGGCGTTGATCGGGGAGTAGAGAATGAGTAGGTATAGTATTCATAACCGAGGTAGAACATTTTTTGTACTCCACGCTGCTGTGGTTTAGCACAAGCATGATTAAAATCTGCCTATTAATGTTCCGAGCTTCCCTGGGTTTTGGTTGGCTTTAGCATTATATAAGTACATCCCAGCACCGCCCGGCCGCGGCCCAGCCCAGCCCATGCAGACGCATAGTATCGTAGTTCAACTCTCTGACTCCGTCCATTCACTCAATGGTCGACTATACGACAGCCGTTTCGATGATTCAGTGCACCATAAAATAATTAAATATAAAGCTGCAGCAGAACCATGCACTAAATATGTGTAGGCATTTTGTAGGCATACTCGTACTATGAACAGAACATTTTTAAGCCTTTGATAGGAGAGTACCTCTACCAAAATTTTATGCTGGATTTTTGTTGTTATTCACTTTTTTTTTCTTCTGCAAAAATTTAATTTAATTCATAAAATCGTGTTTTTCAAAGGTCTCAAGCGCAATAATTTGTGGTTTTGGCATACAAACCCAAAACTACGTGAATGCGGGTAGCTTAAATTTTGTTTGTTCTAAAGCTGTGATACGATTTTAAATGCAATGGAAGGTAGGGGATGAAAAAGTGGAGGTCCTTCTATGTGATAACAATAATAATAATATGCAGGCTATACGAAAGTCAAATAACTTTACATATATGCATGAATATTTTTATACAAAGAATATTTTTTTTTTGTTAATTAATAAAATGAAAATAGTGCTGGTATTCAAAATTTTGTTTAGCTCTTAATGAGGTA